>VWZX01006822.1:0-287731 GCA_013399015.1 Galbula dea | reverse complement strand
GTCAAGGTAGACAACATCCACAGCCCTTCCTTCATCTAATAAGCGGGTTACATCATAGAAGGAGATCAGGTTAGTCATACAGGACCTGCCTTTCGTGAAGCCATGCTGAGTGGACCCACTCCCCTGGCCGCTCTGCAAGTGCTGCAGAAGCGTACTCAGGATGATCTGCTCCATCAGCTTTCCTGGCACAGAAGTCAGACTGACAGGCCTGTAATTTCCTGGATCATCCTTCCTTCCCTTCTTATATATGGGGGTAACATTGGCTGATTTCCAGTCTGCTGGTACCTCCCCAGTCAGCCAGGACTTTTGAAAAATGATGCAAAGTGGCTCGGTGAGCAGCTCCGCCAGCTCTTTCAGCACCCTTGGGTGCAGCCCGTCTGGCCCCATGGATTTGTGCTCATCCAGGTGATGCAGCAGGTCACTGACCATCTCCTCTTGGACTAGGGGGGAGTCACACCTTTCCCTGACCATATTCCCCAGATTATCAGAACACCTTCATACAGAATTTCAAAGCCAAACACTTTCATGCCAGTATTTCAAAAGCATTTACTCCAGACTCCTCTTCTACTAATCAGCTGTCCTTCAATGATACTGTAACACTTTTATAGCAACAGTAACATCTCAGCAACAGCAACATCTACCAGGACATAAACATAACAAACACATCCTAACTCCACATCTAAAGAAGCAAGTTTTCCTGTGCCAATATTGCCAAGGTCATTTCTCCACAATGACAAGTACCTTACCTATCTCTGAATTCACACTTCACACACACACTTCACATTCACCTCCTTCAAGGCTGACAATTGCTCTGTCAAACTCAGTACATTAAAATACTGAAATATTAAAATATTAAAGGAAGTAAAACATTCACTACCTAACAGCATGCTTAAAAATATTAGCCTGGCTCAGTTTCCTTCTATGGTTGTCTTGCACGTCACAGTCACTGCTCTGGCCCAGTACTGTTACAGTTGTAGGGGCTGAGGGGGGAGAAAGGTCTGGTTCCTCCTTGTCAGCAAATGAGACCTCTGTGACTGAATTTGACCTTCTCTTACAGAAAAGCTTCTGAAGGAAAAAGTCATCCTTCAGAAGGATGCTCTCTGTGTATACTGTGGCATGCCTTTTTCATCAGCTGTGACAAGCCCTTGCACTTAAGCAAATCTGGAGGTTGTTTTTTATTTTTCTCACCTAAGTTTTCAGGCAAGTTTCTTACAGAACACAGATCTAAAGATACTCCAAGAATTAAAGTGTTAGGAGTACAAAGGTTTCTATAGACTACAGAATAATGTTTATTTGCCCAACAGTCAGAATGAAACATTCACTTATTTATCTACTCATTGAATAATCTTGACCAATGTTCTTCACAACTTCTGGCTGAACCTGGACTGTTAGAAGAAAGTACAGACAGATGAAGAGGCACATTCTCTGTACAATTATGCTTACAGTAAAAACAAAATACTTTAGATACCTCAAAAAAAAAATAAAATCAAATTCCTGTTAAAATGACCAGTCTGCCATGGGAACTGCAAAGTGTGTAGTCAGAGTAACTTAGGTTATGATTTAGCTGTGGGATACAAAGGACAAATGTATGTAGTGGAGATGTTAATAAAGAACTCTAGCCTCTAATTTTGTTTTAGAGAAGCAATTCAACTGCTTTGTTCCGCACACCTCACATAGAGTAGCTGTAAACTCAATTTAAACAACCAGCAAAATAGGGTTATTCTTACTTTGCACTAGCATAAAGGAGACAGACTGTGGACATAAGAGAGAGAGAAAGAATTTTGCTTTTGTACTAAAATGCTCTAAGAGTGCTGGTGAGACTTCAATTTTTCACTTGCAGGCCATGCCTTTTTTCCTGGTGCCACTGAAAAGCAATGACTGAGGCACTTTAGACATGTGGTGACAAATACCTGCATGCTTGCTTAAATCCAGGCCCTTTGAGAAGAATCTAGAAATTGGCAACTTTTAATGACAGCTTGAAAATGGTTTAAAAAGCTGAAACTTTGATACTGGCTACCACTCTGCTGAATTTCACTAGTCTATTCCTTAAACTAGATGCAATTTCCTGGCAAACACCACTTTAATCCACAGATCTGATTTTATTTCATGAAGAGGGATGGTGATGCAGTTAGCTTCTCCTCTCCCCTCAAGGAAAACACCGTTTTGGCAGTGTAAAATTATCTCAACTAAGAAAACTCCTGTGCTTTATCATTCTGCTATAGTCTGACAGCAAAACACTCACAAATACATGTAAACAGTAAAAGAGAAGCTCTGCATGTGCTGGAAAAACATCTGCATTGATGCAGAGATCCATCCAAGACAGACTTACACATCACTTCAACATCCCTGTACAGACCTCAGTTTTGAGGCATGTAATTAAGTGAGTGAGCTTGTTCTGGTCTTTATAGTGACTGTTTCCATCTTCATAAATTCCCTTAATTTCACATTTTCCCATGTTAATGAAAGCATGCAAAGCCAAAATCAGGTAAAAATCAGTAAGTTAATACGAAACACAGGAAATACCAGCTGATATGCTTAATTACAACTGTCTACAAACACACCAGTACCCTCTCTGGAAAATTTGAATCCCTAGTGCCTGTAACAGTCCAAACCCCACACAAGCTCACTATAGAGACAATCCAGATCAGGAATCATGGTGGGCATCCAAGAAAGGACTAAGAAGATTTCCCTGCTGAAGCACTGTTATGTACTGATATCCAGTGCCATGGCCACATTCACCCAAACAGAAGGCTCTTAACTATCATTTCATTAAATACTTAATTGTACTGCATTCATTCAAGAAAACTGCATGAATTAATTCTTTACAGTATTAGAATTAACAGAGTTAAATGCCCTTAATAAGCTCTTGGCTTTTGTTTCTAGCGGATCCATGGTCTCCAACACAGCGACGCCACATACAAAAAAGGTTGAACAGCTTCAAATAGTGTCAAGTATAGCTTTTCACTTTAAAGCTTCCTATAATATCAAAGTACATGTTTGTTTAGCAGGTCTTACCTCCAAAAGTCCATCTTCAGGTAGATCTGTGCAGTGGACAGCATTCTGAACCTTGTTTTTGCCAAAGACAGCACGCAGAGTCCCGGGTCGGAGGTGACGGGCTATTTCCTACGGAATCCAAGCAAACCAGGAATGCTCTGTGAACACAGTGTCCTCTTGTATTGTCAATGCAACAGACTCTTACCCTGTAAAATATTCTTGTGCTATTAACAGATGTGTGGCACAGCATAAGAGAAACTAAAGAGGGAAATTCCAGATTCCACTACACACATACACAACTGCTAAAAACCATGAGCAAGATTGTGAAAACGAAGTGCCTGCAATTGGGTGAACTAAGCCACCTTAGACGAAACGCAGGGCCCTTTGCACGACGGATTCACCTTCCTGGCATTTGTATTAATACAATTAGCTCATCTTTATACCTTTGCAGCTCTCAAGCACAGAATATGCTGTCCTTAGTGTGCAGACACAAGTGCACCATCTTGCAGACTGCCTCCCCTAACACTGAACTATTTGTCTCAGAACCTGACAGTTGTGAAGCCCAGCTGTTGAACAGCCTCTTGGTCTTCTCTTCTATCGTGATTCTTTGATGCTGTGACCACTGCCAACACCTGAACCTCTCTGAGGATCAGTCCAGACTCTCTCTACATCTTTCTCTGTTCTTTGAAGTTGACATTTCAACATTCTTCATCTACAATGCCAAACATCTCCCTGGCCTCTCAGAGTGGTTTTGTTACTACAGCAGACACCACTCAGGTCCTGAAATAATATTCCACCACTACCACTTTACTATGTTGTATCTGCCATCTTGTATTGCAAAGGACTGCCTTCATTGGCTCTCCACTCCACCACACTCCTTCTTTCAGGGCACAATGCAGCCCTGCTGTACTTCTCCACACTACCACCTTGCAATGTTGACTTTTAATCCCTCTCCTATGCCAACAGTGCTACAGTTTGTTGACTTCTCTTGCCAACACCCTGGAGCTTTTCTCCAAGCCTACCTCATGCACAATTTGCCTCCTTTGAGAACTCAGTGCTGACAGCATTAACCCATTTGTCCCTTTGGATGTTCTTCCACGAGTGCCTCCTGAACACTGCTGCCTGTGAGTGGACAGCCTGATGACAAGCTCACACTTCAGCACCTGAACAGCAAAAAGCATTCTTCCTTGCCAACAGAGCCTACATTGTCCCCTTTCTGAAAATGTACTGGGTACATTATGGTGTCATCACTTTGGAAGTGGCCAGTGTGGGCTCACTGTGCCACTCCCAGGTGTTTGCTTCAGTGTCAGAGCCAGAAGTCACTGCCCCCACATCTGAGTCACCAGACTGGATCACCCAAGCATTTCTTATCTTTCAGTGTCAAACGGCTTCAAACTGACTTCAGTAGTGGCTCTTGGCTGACCTGGAAAATTTTACATCGGTACAGATGAGAACCATTCACATGATGCACACTCTCTTTTGGGATGACAGTGAATGTTTTAAGCTGGTTCCAAAAGACCTCACAAGAGCATTATCTGACAACACCCTTCAGACATTTCCCAGCTTCAACCACTTGTTTTGTCTCATTACTAAGATAATTGGACTTTAAGGGAAAATTCTTCTCTCAGCTAAGCAAGCCCTAGATATTTTCTTGTAGTAACAACTATGGTGATCTGTTACCTAGTAACCTAGATCTGTTACCTGCAGAGATCTGTTACCCACCCTGAAGATAATTAAACCACTGTAATGCTTGGAGCAAGTCTAACTCAGAACCTGCTGTGAGGAGAAGTTGCAGTTCCCCATTGTTACTGTGTGTACGTCACAGCTTCTAAAGGATCCTTGGATATGGACGTCAAGGATATTTGAGTAAGATACACTCACCATCAAACAAAGTTTACTTCAAAGGAAAGTTCAAGGCAACAGCAAGGAGAAAAGAAAATCCCCTGTCCTCTGCATGGTTCTCATTCAAGGCTTGTGATAAGAAAGTCTGCTGGAGAAACAAAAGTCACGTGCCAGTTAACTATAGCTATTTAATCAAGCCTTCTTTGAAACAACTGCTGATTCCAGTAACGAGTAGCTGTCAGGAAGCCAGCAACAGCACTGTGCTTTCAATTATTTTAAGGAATATTTGGGCATGTTAGAAAAAAATAGTGTCTCTGAAACCTTTGGAAACACTATAGAAAGAAACCACTCAGAGCTGCAAAGCTTGGTATTTCATATGCTGTTTATTTCCTAGCCATCAAACTCTTTTGATCAAACTGTTCCAACCCTCCAACAGATCCAAGAATGCTGCTTCTTGTGAAGCTTTCCCAGGTTTTCCCTTGGTCCATCTTCTTCACCAAACCCACTTTT
Organism: Galbula dea; assembly: GCA_013399015.1. Taxonomy (NCBI): domain Eukaryota; kingdom Metazoa; phylum Chordata; class Aves; order Piciformes; family Galbulidae; genus Galbula; species Galbula dea. The sequence goes on along the minus strand of VWZX01006822.1, from coordinate 282,385 downwards.
TGTTTTCAATTTCCTTTCTTTCAAGGCAGCTATGACCTCCTGAACTTATTTGTTCTAAGCTCTCCTTTGTTCTTCACAGTTTCATAACAGAAGACCTGTCCTGGTTTGGGTTAGAACAGAACTAATTCTGTTCAGTGATTTTACTTTTTAGCTAAAGATCTTCTAAGCAACTGCACTTTCTGAGACTAACAGCATGTTTTCATAGACACTGCCAGCTTCTAGCAGTGATAAGGCCTAATGGTTAGATTTACTACCAGGGACTGGTATGCAAAGCAAGGTCACTGCTGAATCTTGTGTCTCATGTTGGGGGGCGCAGGGTAAGGGCTGCACCTTCAGGAAGGAGCAGACAGGACAGGTGACACCAAACTGACCAACTAAAGTATTCCATCCCACAGACATCATATTCCATATATAAACTGGAAGTCAGTTCCTTCTTCCTTTCCTCCTCTTCTCTTGCTCTTCAATGGCTGGCATCTGAGGAGAACTCTGTCTGTTCTGCCCTCGATCTTGATCCATAAGTTCCTGCAACCAGTAGCAGGACCCAGCCCCTGAGCCTGGCTCCCATCTGCTGCTGAGGCCTTCTGCTGCAGCATCAGTGGTGATGATAATGTAGTTAACTATTGGAGGGGTTTGGGTTCAGTATTGGTTTTCTCTACCTATTTCTATATATTTGTATATATTTAATGATAATAATAATGATAAAATTAAAGTAGTTTTAGCTTTCCAGTCCACAAGTCTCTCTCTCTCTTACTCCCTTTCCCTTCCCATTGAGGAAGTGGAGGAAAGGGTAACAGGAAGTGTCTGTCACTGGGTTGGTGGTCAGTCCAGCCCTGACCCTTGACAAGACCTCATCTTTTTTCTTTTGGCTCCTCCTCTCTCCCTAACATTGGCAACAGCTCCTACTGTTGCAGTGTGCAATTTCCTGTTCTTCCTTCCATTTTTCAATGCAGGTTGCAACACATTCTCCTGCCCTCCTGAAACTCATAAGCCACCTTGCACAAAAAAGGACTCATTCTGTTCTGCCTGGGACTGCATTAGATCAGTAGTACACAAAGGTAGGTCCTCCAGAACTTTACATGGTAAGCACCTGATTAATAAGAATATAAGTGAGCCTTTCTTGCCATCAGTTAACAAATGGGACAAGAGGAAATGCAGATTCTTCTTATATTTACAGAGCCAGAGAAATATTGTCAATTCCAGAGTTGTACTATTCTGTCACTTTCTTGCTGCACCACTGAGGAATGCTCAGGGCAGAAAGCCTGTGTGAATGATGAAGATACAAAGAGCTGTATGGATCCTATACAGGTGTCCTTGTGTATGTGTGGCTGGAAATCTTGGGACTGTTTCAGGGAAAGATGAAGAGAAAGTGCCTGATAGAACTTATTCCTCATAGCACATATTAATACACACTCTTCTGTTCCACCACAGGAAGCTTGTCAAAGGTGGTTGTGGGTTGGTTCCCCCACACCTCTCCATCCTCTTTTACACCTCTTTTTCCTAAGCCTTCTGCCAAATCTAGTTTCTGGAGTGTATGTTTTGTGTACTGGTTTTCAAAAGCTTTTTGAAAGGACTTGAGAGTGGGTGATGGAGATGTTAAGAGAAGCTCCAGCTCTCCAGTACACATGAGAGGTGAGTAGCAGGTGTGCTGGAACTTCCTGTGTGTGTGTCATGGGGATGCCACAAACTCACACCTCACATAAAAGAATACACTGGCTGCAGCAAAACAAACCAAGGCTGTTTGGTCTTACTCAGCAGGCTACTTGATCCTACCTTACAGGCTGGGCTTTGATCTACAGCTAGTCCTTTGAAGATCCTTGTCCTACACAAGATAGAGGCACAAATATCTCATGTTTCTCTCTATCATATAAGGGTGCCTAGTGCAACACTGCCTGTATAAAGCACTTAGCACATTCTCAAAATCTTTCTATTTCTATACAACTGAAGGGAAACAAGTGTCACCAGTGCCAGTAATGTGTCAAAATCAGACTGAAAAATCATAAACATAGTCATAAGCAAAGCTCAATAACTGCTTTTCCTTCAAATAGCTGTGTTTTCACAGCCTGGATGGGAAGTTATACAGAACACTAACAAGTATTCCTGTCAAAAACTGCAAATTTCAGTAAAATTTGGCCAGGTTTTTAAAAGCAGCTGCCCTGAATGATTAATTGGGTACCTAGAAAGGCCAAAAGGCCACTGTTCTTAAACATTTCTGCATGTGGTGGTGTTGTTTAAATGACATTCAAAGAAAAACCAAAGAGCCAACCACTGACTGTGAAGCAACCAGTCCCTCTCTCCTTAGTGGGAAACAGCACAAATTCTGAAGGGACCAAAAACACCCAAAGGAACTTTTACAGCCTAAAACTTTGTTCTACCTGACCATCAAACTCATCAACTCAACTAGAACAAGGGAACCTTGAAAATTCATTACTGGTCTTCTTTGGTGAAGCAGAATAAAAATAAAGAGTTTGTAAACAAACCCTCTACTACCCACAGTGTGTTCCCAGGGCAGGCTCATGCTTTTAGCTTTGCTTTCAGGCCAGCAGCATTCAGAGGAATTCTGGGGCTGCAACAAACTCTACACAGTGCCCTTTAAGTCACCAGTAAAGCACCATCTTCATTCTCTAGCCAAGACCTGCCTGTGCATCTGCTCCTTGCTCTTCTTAGCATTCCTCATTCCTCACTGTTTCTGAAGGTTTCCTGTTGACTTAGTCCCCCCACCTCTGCTTGCTTCACCCTGCACTCAGGAAGGTTTTTCTTCTTCTGCAGTACTCTATGTGCTACTGCTGCCATGAAAGAGATGATACCTCTTTCTCCTTGAGGGTGCCAACTGATCCAGAAGGCAGCAGCCAGCCTAGGACAAACAAGCAAGTGCCTTTCTCCTTTTCAGGACCAGCTCTGCCCTTGTGAAGGGAACAGAACACACAACTCTGAACAAACAAAATAATGTAAACTCCACCACTCACTGTGGAATCTGTCTGTCTGAACTGCAGACATCAGAAAGGTGTCTGCCTTGTCCAAGAAAGCCACCTGAGTTTCCTCTGCAGTGAGCAGAGGATACTAAGCCCTTTCAGGAAAAACTACAGACTCTCCTACAGTACACCACCTATGTAAGGTAGTTAGGACAAGCACTTCTCTCTCCTCTTCCCATCATCACAGCTCTTCAGATGGCTTTTGTTTTCAGGGGATTTTAGCACCAGTCATATCTCACACTGCTGGGTGCAGCATGAAGCTGCACAAAATACTCATTCCTGCACAAGCCATCACCAGAGGTAAAATGACAAAAGCAGCACAGCCTCTGGCATGCAGAATACAATACTAGACAAGCACCTCTTGTAATGTTTATTCAAGCTAAGAAACACAACATTATTGTTACTGTGGGAACAACTTCAGTTGATCAGTCTGATATATCCTTCACAGAAGTACCCATCCAAAGACAAAGGCTGAACTGTCAAAATGAAATCTGTGGTCACAGATGATCTTGTGCACAAAGGCTAATTTGCCTCAGCTTGCTTTCCATGTTTTCTTTGCAGCCCATACTCCTTCCAAACTGTGTGTGCTTTCCCCTCAGCTCTGACCTGGTTTCTGTTCCCCAGTTTAATGTGAGAAGTCACCTTACACTCAGTATCAGCAGCTGCAGACCACAAGAATTTTCTACTCCTGCATGAATCCAAGGTCCATTTAATCACTGCTAGATGCAGTGGTAACCCTTCTGGCTATACCACAGAAAAAAGCACCTATGTAAGAGTCTTCAACTGGGGAAAGGCACATCTTGCCCTGAAACTCAGTGCCCACCTGTTAAAAGCTATTTCAGAAAGTTTCTGAATACAGACCAAGATCAATGTTAAAGAGCCTGTAATATAGGCTGCTTTCAGCTTATGTTTTACAAAGCAGAACAGTAAGTCTCTCACGGACAGTGGCAGGTTTTCTCTCTGTGTTCCACACAAGCTGCAGCAATATCATGTATTGACACAAAGTCAGTATCAGAGGCCTTACACACACTTCCAAGGGAGCCACTGTTATCAGAAAGTCTTTTGTACTTTCCACATATCACAAAGAAAACAAAAAAAACCCAAACCAAACCCAGAAACAACCCCCCCACACACACACCCCCTACCCCCAAATCAAAACCATAACAAATCAAAACAATCCCCTCCACACTAAACACTACTCAACTTTTAATCTTTATCATAAACCAAACTGACACATAGGTTCTCAAGAATCTGGAAAGGTTGCATTGAAAGTCTTCAAAATATTCAGCCTAATCTTCTGTTTTCTGAACACTGTGCATTTGACCTAGACATTTAGATTGTCTTCTCCAGACTGATGGTAAAATATGTATGCCTCCAACCACTTACTGGCTGTCCTGACAAGTTTCTCATATCTTTAACTGAGCCAAGAGTGTGTACATATAGTTATGTACTTGAAACAGGCTTGTTCAGCAAATTAGATTATCTGATCCAGGCAACAGCAGCCAAATTTTCAATCTTCTCATATGAGGACAGACTGAAAGATCTGGGGTTGTTCAGTCTGGAGAAGAGAAGGCTCTGATGAGACCTTATTGTGGCCTTCCAGTATCTGAAGGGGGCCTACAAGAAAGCTGGGGAGGGACTTTTTAGGAGGTCAGGTGGTGATAGGACTAGGGGGAATGGATGCAACCTACAGGAGAGTAGATTTAGGTTAGATATTAGGAGGAAGTTCTTCACTGTTAGGGTGGTGAGACAGTAGAACAGGTTGCCCAGATAGGTTGTGGAAGCCTCATCCCTGGAAGCTTTTAAGGCCAGGCTGGCTGGGGGTCTGGGCAACCTGATCTAGTGGATGGTGCCCTTGCCAGGCAGGGGAGTGGGAACTGGATGATCTTTAAGGTCCCTTCCAACTCTGGTGATTCTATGATTCTAATTGCAAGGCTGTAGAAAGAGCATCTGAGGCTCATCTCCTTCCAAAATCAAATAGTTTTGCAGCAGTAGCAGCAAGTAATCAAACAATAGTTTATTTTGTTCCAAAAGCTTACCCTGGTCTAAGTAAAAACAAATAAATTAACACATGATCTGATTTTCTGTTTCTTTTACAGTTGGCCTACCTCTGAACTACCAATCTAGCCTGAAGCCCAGAGTCCCAATCTTTTGAAAGCTTTGTTAACAGACCTGAAATTATTTTCCATACTCCAGTGTTTGCAGCATTTTGGAAGCTCACAAGCCTGTAGAATCGTTACACTGTCTTCTCACTCTCTGTCCCCTGAGGCACTTCATTCTCTTTGCTTCACTCCCACACTTTCCCTACCACTCCTCCTCTTTGGCAGCCCAAAGGTGCTGCACCAACTCTCCACAGACTCTCTGCTGTGGGCAGCAAGCATGGCACATTTGCCAGCCTGAGATAGCATTTTTACTGGTATTGGTGCATCTGACTGATGCTTCAGCAATTCTAATGCTAATCACCCTGCTCAGAAACTTATTCACTGCTGTCTTTGTGTGCCTATCTGCCATTGCCAATGGGCTGAGGTTAAATAAGAGCAAGCAGACACATTTCCAAGTTAAGTGTAAACTAGATCGGATGAAGTCTTGAGGATAACTCACATACCAGCTTACAGTTGGTTATAAAATAGGAATAAAGATAGAATATCTAGCTATCTTGTATTATCTGGGTGCACTAAGGGATATTTACATTACTTGACAGGTTGCAAAAAGGAAGCATTTAAGAACCCAAAAGCAACTGTCTTCACAAGACAGTGAACACAGCATAACTGTAAATTTGATTATTATTTGCTGAACTTTAAGCTTTAAAGGTGAAATATTGGTCCTACTGATGTTTCTCCAATGCCTTCAAGGCATCCAGAGTTTCATCTATTTATTAGTTCACCTGTAAAACAAAGATAAAAAAATAATGGGCTGTAAGGGACATTTGGGATTTCATTAATATCTGGAGAGTCTTCAGTGAAAGTCACCATGAAGATGCAAGACATTGCAAAGATGATTGCAGAGATGCAGAGAACAGAATACAGGAGCAGAATGGACCCCATTTTTTGGAGTGGGAAACCAAGACAGGAGACAGTAATTTCCCAAGGGCCCAACAAAATACACATTTCACAAGGATTACAAGCTCAATGTCTAGCTCTTAGCTCAGATCTTTTGAGTCTCAGACCACTTCCTCAACTATTCTCCCTCTAATTTAATGCTGGTTTCATTCCTCTGATTATAAACCACAGTCTGCAAAACTCAGGCCATGCCAGGTCACCTAGGGGGACTTGAGAGCTGCCACGGGAACATGAAGAACTGCTGTTTATCCATTGTCCACAATGACCTCGTTCCTATCTCTTGATCTAGGAAGTCAAGGATGCAGAGAAAAAGAAAACTAATTTTAGCAGGAGTATTTAAGGGAAGTCCTATGTGCACACTGGATGCAGTCTAACATACTGCAAGGGAAAGAAGCTGCTAAAAATGCTGCTCAAGTGGCTCTGCAGCAGAGCAGAGAATGCCAGCCTAAGCCAAACAGACCAGGAAGCAGCACCCCAAGTTATTCAGCAGGAATTGTTTTATATCCAGTTTTTAAAGTGCCTTTGTTTAGTTAACAGTGTCCACAGTCAATAAGACCAGTGATATAGAATGAGAACTATTTACTGCAGCTCTTCCAAAGGCTTTCAGCAATTGCAGAGAGGAGGGTTTAAAATTATTAATAATAATATCCATCATGATCAGAAATGCAAAACCAGACTACCTACTACTTTTTGTTACAGAAGGGAAGGCTTAGGTCACAGTATTTGTTTTCACCCACCTCTTTCGAGGTCCCTTCCAACTCCTAATATTCTGTGATTCTGTGAATAATGTAGCTGAAGCAGAATGTAACTGTAGAGATGCTCTGGCCACTTCATGTACTTCTTCCCTAACTACAATGGCATGCAAAGCACCTAGGGAATTTCAGTCCACACACACCCTGTTGCACTGTACAGTATGATACCACCCCTGACACCTAGAAAGTCAACTGACTGGTCTTAGGGGAAACCCACTTCAGAAATTGATAGAGCTCTTTCCAGTAGAAATCAACCTCAGATCAACCTCATTTCTGTACCAATCTATCATTAAGAGTGTGGATGATACACTATGATCTGCAGTTTCTTTTCTCCTTGGTTATTATTAGCTTTTCCACCAATTTATTAACCAAGCAGAGCCTAAATATGCAGTCCTCTGGCATAAGAGGAGGAAAAAAACCAAACCACAAACCAGTCATGCATATCCAAGAATTGACTACTCATAAGCTCCTAACTAAAAGAAATGAAACATTTTGGGACAGCTACATTCAGCTTCAGGATACTCAAGGTCATGGTATTATTAAGGTTCTACAGAAAATTAAGTGCCCTACTGCCCTTTTCCTCCATCTTTATAACTTCCTCCACTGAACATTTTCAACAAGCACCTTCATGTGCTGACTTTTGCTAACTGCCTTCTACAGTGCTCTAGAAAATGCCCTTGCAGCCTGATCTGCCAAGTTTTGCCTTGGCTTATTGTTTTCTTTTTTCTTGTTTTGGGGGGTTTGGGGTTTTGTTTTGGTTTTGGGGAGCTTTCTTGGTTGTTTTTGGTTGGTTGGTTGGGGTTTTTTGTGTGTGTGTTTTGTTTCTTTTTTAACTGGAGGTATCATTAGTATTACTTCATAACTTGAAGTATATATAACAGCACTACAAAACTACTGTGCTCCAACAGTAGCTCAGGAAGAATTGTGTCAAGTGAAGGACAAAGCTATCTATAGCCAACAAAAAGCTGAGTCAGGTGTGTAGGCAAATGCTCTTAACCTATTCAAATCAAAGATTCTGCAAACACACAAGGTCAGTGTGACCAGGATGCTAAGAAACCAGAGAAGGAGAAATGAGGTTTTAGTGCAGTTATAGTATAATTTTCTTTCCCAGATAAGGTGACCTCAGCACTTCCTGCATCTTCTGGAAACACTGCTCCCTTTTTCCATGGAAGGGCTGAGATTATAGAGAATTTCATTTTTGCTTCAATGATTCTTTTCAGGGATTAACTTCCAGATCTTCAAAAATATCATTGTACAATATAAGAGGGTGATTTGCTGTCTCCTGTAACCAAACAGAACAGAAGGGAAGCAAAGAAAACAACCACATAGACTGAAATTAAGCCAGAAGCATTTTGTTCTCAAAAAGGCTCATACCTTGTGCCCTTATGGACTGCATGTATTAATCTACTCACAAAAGCCTCAGCAACCACAGCAGAACCATAACAGAATAGTCCAAAGGAGGGAGGAAAAAAACCACCAATGAAATAAAAACACACCAAGGAAGGTAGACCTCCTGTGATCCCAGAAGGAGACCACAACCTAGGAATTCTGGTGGCCAGCTCTGTGTCTTACTGATGAAGACTGGATTTTCACAAGAGAGGAGAATACTTTGATTTTTAGGAAGTGTTAAAACCCTCCTATAGGTGGGGTAAATAACTTTTTAATCTAGTGCAGCTGGGAGAAAGAAGCCCTAGAGAGAACCTTGTACAGTACCTTTGACCAGCCTACTGGTGTAAAATTACATTGTGTATTTGTCTATACCAGGCTGGTATCACATGAACACTTTTTATCATAGGTTAGAAGCCTACCTCTTTTTCTCTGGTGGTGAACACCAACACTTTTCTCCTTACTCCATCTGAGACATTTAAGGAGAGATAACTAACACTACTTAAAAACCAAACCAAGCATATGCTAAAAGAATCTAAGCAATCAAGCACTTTTCAAACTTTGTGTGGTCATCTTTTAAAGGAAATCTGATCCATCTATATGAGATACTAAATCTGTAACACCACTCTCCTAAGCTTGGCATATACTCAAAGCTGGGAGAGAACCTAAACAGGAAAATGCAATACAAACAGGCTAGAGAAGCACTGGTTTTGCAAAACAAGTCATGCAGATGGACAGTTATAACCAAACCCCTGCTGAATCTGAAAAACCTCACTTCCTCAAGGATAACTAGTCAAATTTATGTAACACACAGCATTTATAAGACTCTTGTGTTCACCACAGATGCTTAAAATACCACCTTTTTAAAAACACCCACCTACTACTTCAGGATGAACTCAGTGTAACTGCAAAGGGAGCCTTGATGATCCCTAAGCCAATCTTTTCAGGCTTCTTTCACACCTAGCTAGAGATACAATTAGTCTTTGTGATTTCAGATTAGGCTAAATGTCTTCATGTGTCTGCAGAGCTGAACAGTACAAAGTCTTTGACCAAGAAATAAGAGTTTTCTCAAAAAGTAAATAGTCTAAGTGTGGCTTAAACCCTTACAAAAATGACTAGCCCTATGATGTTCTGCAGAGAAAGGTCTAGAAACCTAGCTCCAATGCTCTCCATTCTAGGGAGTAGCTAGAAGGTCTCACAGCAAGCCAAGGAAGATCACTAACCAGAGCTGTTAATGCCTTGTGGTGCATCCCTGCTTTCTTTGAGTCTCTGGGCTCATGTTCAGCTTCTCTCCTCTTGCTAAAATAGGGCAAACTATTTCAGCCTGGAACCAGGCATGAAAAGCCCAGGAAAAAACAGTTCAAAGCCAGAGACAGCTTGACATAAGGGAAGGATGGCAGCACAGATGGGAACTCTGGGGCTGCTGAAGTTGATGGTACTTTCCAGAAGGGCTTACAAGACCTTTGTCAAAATGTTGATAACCTCCTGAAAGTGTCCAGAAATTGCAGTTAAGAAGGTGCCTTGTCATGAGGACATACTAAAAAACCGTAGTGACAGGTAGCAGGGAAAACCACAAAACACCCTTACATAGGCTAGAAGAGTTTGGTAGCCAACTGAGGAGGGGGGGAAAAAAAACCCACAACAAAAAAACAACCACCACAAACCAAACAAAAACACACACCACCACCACCAAAATACAAACACAAACAAACAAAACCCCACAACACCTAGCATTGCAGTAACCACAAACAAGATGCAAATACACTCCAGTACTATAGTTTCAGTCTTCTCTCAGAAGTGCCCAGCACCTTCTCTCCAGAGGATGAAAGCAGCAGACTTCTCCAGCATCATGCTTCTGTGGTGGTACTGGGGTTGCTATCAGACAATGCAGTACCTTTTATTACCTACTTTATACCAAATGACTGTAATTTGTGACCACTGAATCTAAGTTCAATGACCTCACATCCAGGATTTATTTAGGCACTGCTGACATTCAAGTCTGATAGCTCTGAAGCCTCAGACAAGGAGTGGCAGATAAGTGGGTTGGTTTTGGTTTGTTTGTTCTTTTGGTTTGTTGTTGTTGTTGTTTGTTTGTTTTTTCCAAACTGTAACCTTGTCAACATGCCTCAATCACAGTGGATTTAAAGCAGAGTTCAGTCTTGAAGGCTGTCAGTATTTTGTCTCCTGATAGAGACTGCCAGTCACCACTAACAGCAATTTTCAACACGTGCACCTACTCATCAAAAATCAAAATGACTCTACAGACTCCAGCTCCACATGACACTGAAGAGCCATCACATGACAGCAACCTTCCAGCAATAACAAGTCACATTAAAAGCAAACCACTGTCAAGCAAAAGGCTCCTCCATCACTACCAGCCTTCAATTGTTTGTTCTAACCTCCACACACAAGACTTACTTCAGTGAGGCTGAAGTCCTTTTCCTACCAAAGGACTCCTCATCACCTGCAAAGGGTGGCTTGGAGAAGACAGTATGCAACAGAGCTCTAAGGAGGTCACCCCAAAATGACAACCAGATGATGCACATGTGCCACTGCAAGCAGCAGACACACATGCACACATACCTATGGTTAAAGCAAATGGGGAGGCAGGACAGGGGCAGGGTGGCAGGGGCTGGCAGAGCTCTGCTGTACCCATTCAGAAGCAAAAGAAACACATCAAAAGAACTTATTATGAACACTGAATTCATGCTTGTAAAAATTAAATGATTGGATCCCTGACTCTCAGCTCCTCCCAGGGCTACACACAGCTTTGACAGGAAGCACATATATGACATTTCTGGATCAGTCTTGTTTCTGGTGCAGCCAATGCTGACTCTATCCATTTTAAATGAGGGAAAACAACTCTGCCACACGTGTGGTGTTTGGCATCCACACAGGCATAGGCTTGTCTCTGACAAGCAGCTGTAACACTTCGGGAAGTAAACATGCACCAACATATTGTCTGTCTCAAGCACTGGTGGCAACTCCTGGTTACAGTCACATTACAGCTGTGGTCATTACACCACAGCTGTCTTAACACTTCCTTTCTTCTAGATCCAGTCTCCATAAGCCCCCTGCCCACCTACAGAGGTGTGAAACAAAACAAGGCAGGAGAAGTCCCAAACCCACTGAGACTTTGGGCTTTATGAACCAGCAGTGTCAGCTCAGCAAAAGGGGGCTGCACTAGAAGGCAGACTCTCCCTTCACAGACACTCAGCCAAAAATTACCATGTCCCCTGTCTAAGAGGCCTTATCACAGTCTAGAACACATTTTCATCAGACCTGCAGAGGCTGATGTGGAAATTACAAACTGAAAGGGCAGAGTCAGCTGACTGACCCTAAATAACATCTAAGCAGCTCAATCATGTCTTTCCCATTGCAGGCTCAGACAGCAGGATAACGTACTGGTACCCATCGATCTGTTTGCTGCTTTAGCTGAGACTGGTCTGGCACTAAATGAGAATTTGTATTATTATTACATGACTCAGGCTGAGTCATGTATTGAATATATCTAGTCAATTCTATGAAAATCTTCTTCAAAGAATTAATTAATAGATCTTATTTATCTTGAAGCACATAATGTACTTCACTTTCTACACTGTTACTAAGGCTCACTGGGCTATAGGAAGAAGCCACATTGAAACAGCTATAAAATATCAGAAAACTAGTGCTTAGCAGCTCAAAAATAGTCTTACATGTTTCTTCGTACCTTGCACTGAACTATTTTTTTTTATGGGATGTAATGTGAAACTGCCATGCTGCTAATGTGGTTGGAACAGGAACATTTTTGTCCTCACATGTAGGTATTTTTCAGTGTTAGAGATTCACAGGAAGTCTTTACAAGCAAAAAAATCTTACAGGAACAGTGCTTTTGGACTCATACTGCTGTCCCTATTTAACTGATGTGATAATTGAGGCAGAAACATATTGAACTTTTCATCCAAGGTCACACAGCGAGGTCAGGAACGGAGCTAAAGCAGACTCCAGCTCTTCCAGTTCACTGCTTTGGTTTAAACCATCTAATATCCCTTTTGCATCAACACCAAAGAGCTCAAAGTACAAGTGACTGTAGGTACACTGTTCCCCTTAAAATTGCAAATACCCAATGTAAAAATAAGGCAGGTTAGGATCTAAAGCAAGCATATGAAAATCCCTTCTCAACCCACTGGATGCAGAAATATTGCAGCATGTCCCACCACTTTAATAATATCTCACAACAGAAGGTACTTGAGTCACTTTTAGCATACTGCCAATCCTAACTAAAAGCTTTTAAGACTAGTAGAAGTTTTGCAATCAGCTCCTGGGATCACATGTTCTAACCAACCTTTGCATTTGTGTATGAAGAAAGTTCAATAGAAAGGTAAACATAATTAAAACAAAAAAGCAATGTATCTCATTTCTAGAGCATTTTCCAAGTGTCTTATGAACACTAAGTAATCACCTCAAACAATTCCATGACAAAACATTATCAGCAGCTATTACAACATAAAAGCTGTTACAACATAGAAGCTGCCCAAAGATGATGTGAAAAGTGAAGCAGTACCTTCAGACCTAAGTAATAACAAGAGGTCTCCAAGTGCTCCAGAGGCCAAAAATATCAAAATACCAACCAGACTAACCAGCAACACCAGTGACAGGATTCCCTGACCACCATCCCTCTGTTCCAAGCTTTTCCTTTACAGCCTTTGCTTCCTGCCCCATGTAAAACAAATGCTGTATCAGTGCAGAACAGGTTTTTCCTTGTTTTCTTAATGTACTCAAGCAAAACAGCTTTCTTGACAATGCACACTGTGCTGCATTTGTCTATCTTCAAGCACTTTCATTTCTTTACAATGAAAGAGAAACAGCTTCTTTTCTGTTGAACTTGGGTTGCAGTCAGCAACTCATTTCTAAGCAAAAGCAGGTACTGAAAGTACAAAAGGTTTGTGTTCTGTAGTATCTGATTTAATTGATTTTTTAACTCCTCTTCCTAGTTTTCTAGAGCAGTTACCTCTTTGACACAGGTGTAATTACCTGCACCAGTAGAAACAGAGTGGATCTGTACCCAGCACAGAAGCCATAATTTAACAACCTGCATAACAAGATGTTTTTGCCCTCCTTGGAAAGCTAGTCTTGTGTGGAATTCAGAAGGGGTTTTTTAAGTGGCCCTTACTAAGATTGTAAAGAAACATTCAAATGGCTGCTGCTGTTTTATAGGGGTGCTGCAACTATAAGTAAAGCTTAAATACCTGTTTCTTACAGAAGATGTGGACAGAGATTTCCATTTCTAAGCCCTACACATTAGCCACAGAGACATTCCAGGACAGAGAGAACGAGGTGCAGAGCAACACCAAGAGCAAGTCACAGGAGTAGCCTGGAACCTGGCTGTGAGGAACAGCTAAGCTAGAGGCTGCAATTGGAAGAGAAGAAGAAACAAGCTTCACAGCTGATCTGAAAGATTCCAGAAAGGCCTCAGAAGAGACCACCAACGACAACATTCCAGCTGCACTCCAGAAGCTTAAGCCAAGTCTAATTAAAGATGCTGACAGTTCATCAACAGTGCAGTAAACTGGCCACTTACTAGAAAAGTGCCAGTGTAGAACAAGAATGCAAGCAGCAGCAAGAGCTGCAGAAAAGCATTCCTCCAGCCCGCCATGTATGACACGGAGCCCTTCAACCAGGTCACAGTAATTTTGAGAGCATGTCCATCACATCTCCTTACAAACAAGTATCTCTAGCCCATTACCTGCTTTCCAGATTTGATAGGTCATTTGTATGCTATTACAAGAGATTCAAAACAGGTTTTTGGTTAGTAGTCTTCCCTACTACCACATGAAAGGTTTTAATAAAGTATTTATAAGCTGGTTAATAATGAAGGGTATTTTTGGCAGTGAGCTTTACTGACTTGCAGTGCTAACTCAATTACTGAGTTACAGAAAAGAGCACAAAGTTCCATTTCATTTTAGCAGTGTACAGTTGGTACAAATTGCTAGCTTATTAAAGTATAATCCTCAAAATGGAACAACTCCAATTCTTTCTATAGCTCCAAACATCATCAGGGACTTGGACAAAACCAGACCTATTTCCAAATGACACCTCACTTTGACTTGGGAAAATTTGTATCACCTCTTTCTGGATGCCTCTTTTCGACTGTACCCCAACTGCCTCTCTGCAAAACCAAGAACAGACTGAAAGGGCTGTTAGCACATACCCACTTTAGATATCTGACTTGCCACAAGGGAATTATTAAATTTGCTATGTACCCAAGATATAATTAACAGCACACGTGACTGAGATCCATTATATAAAGCAAATTCCAACACCTTTAATCACCTCAAACAGCACCTTGCTTTGAGAGCAATCACTGTGATTTCAGTGGCACTGCTTGCTCAATAGGCTACTGCTTAACAGGAGCCAAAGTGACCCGATCAGGTAGACTTTGTAATGAATTGCTCTTCACCTGTGTTTATAAACAGGATGTACAGACATAAACAAGTTAGTTAAGTACATACATAACCAAGTTAGAGAGAGATCCAGATTTCTCCATGATAATGAACTATTTGCATGGCACTTAGATTTCCTTTAACCACTAGAATATCAAGTCCATGGTATCTTCATCATCTGTATATAACCCTGCTAGACAATGAAACTGCTGGTGCAGTTTCTGCTACTCCTATTTGAGTCAGAAATTGTAGCCACAAAGTTCAGTTGTGAGTTTCTCCGATAATTCTAGTTGGAAATGACAAAAGACCACTGAGATACCTCAGTCCTTTCTTTCCTCAAGGACAAGCTACAAGCCCTATCTGAAGAGGCAGAAATAGTTCAGGAAAAGATGGCTCTTGAGAGCAGCTGTAGTTACTGTAGATGTGTTTTATGTGCCTGAAGAATCAATCAATTTGCAACTCTTGTAGGAAACAGTAGACACCTGCCTGTCTCCCAGATACACCATTAGTGTAACTGCTGTGAAGTCAGTGTCCAAAAATTACTGTTGCCTGCTTCCACTAGAAGCAGCTGGGTACTCATTGTCACTTACAAGCCACACAGTTAACTGTTAAAAGGGACAGCATAGGTAGGACACTAGCAAGAAATCTGGGAGAGGGGAATTTAGTTTTCTCCTTTGCTCTCTTGTGCTACCCAGAGAAGCCATCAATTTATACATGTCCCAGTTCCTCAGCTCATCAACAGTCCCTTTGGTCACACACATGTTGTATGGCTATGACAGGGCTTTTCATGTGATTCAATAAGGGAAAATAGAGAAATTTTCCTTGTGAGGTACACTTGTCTTCAATAACCTAAAGCAGCTGTGATGTTTGCAAGCATATTTTGATTTTAATGCATCAGGCATTAAACAAGCAGAAACATTAAAAGGATATAAGGCCCAAATAAAACAACTGCATCTTTGAAAATTTTAAAGACCAGAAACCTTAAACATGGAATTTGAAACAAAACTGAACCCACCATATTGTGTGCATTACTACTGACATATCATCCTGCAATTAAAAGTAAGTCTGCTTACAAGATGCTAACCCAGGAGAGATATATATACCTATATACTCTCTCTATACATATATATATAGCCATCATTGTTTAACAAAAAACTGCAAACCTTTTAAGACAGCCCTTATGCTTGCCTTCAAATTGTACACAGTATCATGTATATCCAACTAGTCACCTCAAGAAGTGAAAAACAAAAGCTAGAAGCATTAGCATAGCAAACAGGTATGAGAACTTTCACAGCTTTTTCTGTGTGCTTCCTTCTAAAAAACAAAGGAACCAACTCTTGTTTTACAGCTTCATCCTAAGAGAATGCCACAGATTGCAGTGGACTAACATTTGATTTACACCAGCATATACAAGCCATAGCTATTTGTTCCAAGGCTCTGAAGCCTTGTGTTAGGATATTCATGAACCTTTAATGGAGGTTTTTGCCTAAACAGCTTTCCTTTCACTTAAATCCCACCACAGCATTTTATCATCTGGTTTAGGTAAGATGAGAAGAGTTGCTAGAGGATTTGCAATTTGCTCTCCTATGACTAGCATTTGACTTCCAGAATAAGGCAAGGCTTACATGTCTCCAAGAAATGCAGCAGGTATGTGGCAGCCATACCACACTGCAATATTTTAATTCACATAGCCATTAACATCAACTTTTTAAGCATTCCTTATCACTCAAGCAAGCACTTACAGGGTCAGAAGGACCACAGAAGTCTCTGAACACTTTTGAAGGCTCGGGCTGTAAGATCTCCATCGCTATGCAAGGACCTGAACACAACTCAGTAACCATCTCCTGAAAAAGGAAAAAGACAGAACCAAATCTGAGCATGCAACAGCAGCCACAATGCTTTAAACTCTCTTGCAGATACACCCTCCTTGACCTGGACCTGGATTTCCCAGAAGTATCCCATAACCTGCCAAGCTAGACTGAATCAATGAAACACACTTTGCTGGGTATAAGCATGAAAATCACACTATGTTCAGCCAGTTCCACAGGCAGCAATGTACTTTGCAGTGTTCCCTACAGGGAGCATGGTGCACAATCTGTATTTGTTTCCAAATATACACCCATTGATGGCTTTAAGTCATTCAAATGTCTCTTGGGCATCTAGTTCTCACTCTCTTTTCCTCACATATTACTATGGAAGCTGAAACACACAAGCCAACAGAACAGAACTGAACAGGGCCTGTGGCACAACCTGTTAGAGAAAGGCTCCTTGATCTGGAAACATAAAGCTGAGGACTGAAGACTAGCTGTCTGTCATCAAGCACACCATAGAGGCATGTGGTGGCACCATGAGACAAGCTTGATCTGCCTTACACAGCCTTATCAAGTCCAGAGTGAACTTAAATAGCAGACACTGTTTCTCTGGTAAGACTCACAGTTACAACTATATCACATTTTCTTAGCAAATAGTTTATTCATCAAATAACATGACTAGTGGTCAGCCAAAATCATTCTGGGAGCTGGATTAAGCTCAAGCATTTTGATTAAAAACATAGATTCTGAGCTGACCCTCCTTTTTCCTCCAATTTTCTGTTCTAGCTACACAAGGAAATTCAAAGCAAACCAGCACCAAACCTAATCAATAATATGCAAAATCCCATACAGGAGATACCAAAGCAGCTAAAATTTTGGGCAATTGTTCAGCTTTCTCTTTTCACTGAGAAGCGCTTAATATGTCAAGCCTTTATCTGACTGACAAGGAGCAACAAGAAGAAACAGGAGCAGTTTTTGGAAAGTATTTCTGGATCTTAAGTGTCTTCTATGCTGAGTTATTTTGGAATCATAAATAAAGTTCAGCTCAAAACAGACGGTTGTGAGTCACAGATAGAAGAGGTCATATTCTTGCTCCTATTTCATAACATACTTCTCCCTATTTGGCCTGCACTGACAGTATCTATTGCTGTTCCCATATGTGCCTTCTCTGGATCCCTGTACCATCACGATTAACTTTCCCACATTTCCCTGATTCACAGATATCCTGAGTGCAGGGAGATATTAATTTCAGTTCATTTCCACTGAGTGCATCCTGCACATATGGCTTGCAGGACAGAGCCCTAGACTCTAGTTTTCTTCAGATCCCATCTAAAACATATCTTGTTCATTGACTTACCCTATTTAAATGTCACTTTCCCTTCTGAGTAACTCCTCAACTAAATTACTTCTCTAAAATTTGCAACTTATTAGGGGATCAGTTTGTAGAAAAATGCTGCAGAAGATGGCAGAGAATTTCCAGTTTGGTTCAATTTGGGGGATAGTTTTGCTTTTTGCAGTACCAGAGGATTCTTCAGGCCCTGAAATACTGGTTTAATATTTACCATATTTGAGGTCTGCCATGTAACTCCAAGTCTGCCTGTCCAATATTCCTTTGGTCCTTGTCAAAAATGGTATTATTAGAGGAAACTTTATACTCCAGTCCAAGAGTGAACTAATAGTGCTCCTAACCTATTCAAAAACAAATCTACAAACTCTAAGTTAAACTAAAAAAAACAAACAAACAAACAAACTACAAGGAGGAGAAAGAAAAACTGTGGAAGAAAAAAATGGTATTACTTTGGGTCAGCTCAGTATCCACTTTGTTAATCAAAATAACTTAATTTAAAAATTATTGGTAATTAGCTTCATACATAGCATAATAGTGAAGCTAAACTCATTACTGTTTGCAAAATGAATGAAAATCTTCTGACAACAGGTGATACAGAAAGGAAAGCTCATCTTCTTGTATTCCTGTTCTACCTGCAGTCAGGAAGTTTTCTGTAATAGTATAACCAGGCATAGGAATACATAGGGTCTTAGACATCCACTGAGATTACAGCACATCTTAAACATCTTGCATTTTCTGCAGATCCACAAAAGTCAGATCAGTAAACTTATTAATAGCTCAAAATGTCACTAGGAAAGCATTCAAATAGAGCAGCCCCTTGTAAACAAAACAGGAAACATATATTCTGGTCCAAGCCACCACAGCAATAGCAAATCAGACTAAGATACAGATGTGACACATTCCCATAGCTCTACTGCAATAAAGTAACTTCACTAAGGATTTTTTTCCCCCCACTCTGTTGTACTTCACAAATCCCTTGGCTGAACAATTTTCACAAATGAGTCTCCTTTCTTGCAGCACAGAAAGCAGAGCTTTCAAGATGAGTTAGTTTATTTGAGAACAAGCCAAAAACGGTCAAAACCAGGTTCCTAAAAGGAATCCTATCCCAATCCCAGAAAAGGAAAGATGTAACCACTTCCTCATTTAATAAGATTTCATTTTTAAACAGATTCTTCTCAGATTTAATGCTTACCATGTATTCAGGGACGACACCTTTGTAAATCTCATAAAATTCTTCCACATTGACACGCTCCATGTTGAACTAAGAAAAACAAAAGTCAATCTGCCTTTAACAACAACAGACAGCCCTTCTTAACCAGCAAACAGTCAGAATACCTCTTAAATTTGGCTAGGCAAAAGGAATGGCTTTACAGCTGCAATATATAGTTTGTCAACAGCTTAGCCAAGGATACCACAGGCAACATAACACACAGTATCTTCTTCCACCTGAAATACAAGTAGGCAATGCAGTGGTGGCTGATGACACTTAAGACATCCAAGAAGATTTGTTTGTTGCATAGTCAATGAAAGGGGCTCTTCATTTGTGGTGGGCGTTTGAATCATAGGGGGATTTCAGATCTTGAGACCTTCACAAAAATCAAAGGGCAGGATTTACAGGACTACTCTTGGGAACAATGTCTCTGCCAAATTCCTTTAAGTGCTGAGGGTGATCAGGGTGTCAAAATCCTTTAAACTATCTTTAAAAACATTCCCTTAAATTCATGCTAAATACATATTTTAAGAAGTGTATAGGAAGGATATATAAAGGATATAAAAAACATACAGGAAGGATATTAACAATCATTTCTCTCATCTTAGCTACTTATATTTTGTAATGATATCTCTGTTTATCAGCAAAACTCACAAAAGGAAACCTTACCATCTGCAAAGCTGAGATCTTAAATCCTTCCTTGACAATGGCTTTTATAATCTTTCCAGCTAGCCCTGAAGAAACACACAAAATACAGTATTCAACTTTAAAAAGCAGAATTTACAACTGGAAGGTATTTATGCCAATATATCACTTATTTTCAAACTAAAAACCCCCAGTGTTTGCATAATGCCATGAGAGGAAGCAGGGCAGAGCTGAGGTCACATACTCTATGTTTTATTTAAAGGGATGTGCTGATGATTTCAAGCAACTAAATTGAATGGCATTGTAAAATAAAACACTAAACTTCAGTGGAAAATCAGTGGTTCTTGTTCTCTGAATGTGTATTTTATTATTGCCTGTGCTTACAAGAGGCCATGTGAAAGATCACAGAATCACAGAATGTTAGGAGTTGGAAGGAACCTCGAAAGATCATCTAGTCCAATCCCCCCCGCCACAGCAGGATTCCCTAGACCAGGTCACTTGTGTCAGCCCAGTACTCTGTGTGAGGGAATTTCATAGAATCACCACTTATAAATGCAAATGCCTGACCTCTAGTACAATTTGTGAGAAACCCTACACATTCCTGAGCATCTGCTCAAAGCAGAATTAAGCACAGAACAATACCCTATAATTAATGACAACTGCAGGATCTGACTCCTGGTCATTACATCCTTTTATTAACTAGGCTTTAAATTGCAGAATTCCTAAATTTTGTAGGTGAGAATAAAACACATCTGGTGTTTAGATTCTAGCATGCTCAAGACCTAAATTGCACACAGTCTGCTAATACCTGTGGCATAGGATTGTTGAGCTTCCTACCACATTAAAATGTCAGTGGAAACTCCAAGTAAATGAGAGGGATAGTTAGAGGGCTTTCAAAAATTGTATTTACCAAGGAAAAACAAAAAAACCCTGACCCTGAAGTATCCTCCACCATATTTTCACATTCAGGTTTATGTAGAAAAACCTCCCACATATAAAACAGTGCATACTTAAAAAAAAAAAAAATCTTTAAACTGCTAAAGGGAAAACCTGAGATTTTTGGTACCTACTCAGTTCACACAGCTCCAAGAGCTTACAGAACATAGAAACAAGCAGAGGCAGATGGAGTTCCTGCCGTTGTACTACACTGTTACACCATGGCTCATGAGCACTGTTAAAAAGTTTCCTTAGAAATCTTCCCCCTTTTTCAAGGTGGGGAGAGAGGGGGAAGACAAAATGAACTTGGACAGGTTTGCCCAGGAAATGCAAGACCACATTGGAGAGAGAAACCAGAGCTCAATTTTTTTTGTCCACATTGTTGTTAAGGCTTGGCACCTCACATGCTTCCACATACAGATTCCAGAAAGGGACCCAGCCTACAGTCTTGACTTCAGAGATGAGTGGCCAGTTTATACAGAGAGTAAGTGACTGGCTGGGGACCATTCAGGAAATAAATGAATAAATCTGTGACACAGCTTAAAACATCTCCTCATTCCTGATTTTCAGATCCAATACTCCATTCAACAAGCACTGCTTCCCAAGAAACCAGCAAAGAGGGAAGAAAGGGCAGTGACAGAAAAATGGCAACTGCCCCTTGCAGGGATAAGGCTACCTTGGTTTGAGAAAGCTGCTTTGCACAACAGAGCTCCATTTTACATTTTATCAGTCAAGAATGGACCACTTGCATAGGCCTTCACAGTTGGCAATAACCTTATTAAAATACTCATCAGTTATCAGGTTCTGGGGACTATGGAGATCTGCTTTTTACAGAACTTTTGTCTTTGGCAGTTTTACAGAGCTGTAAGCAAAATCCATGTTTTGGAGAAACAAAGCAAGACTCAGATATTCAGCTTTCTTCTATACTGAAGTCATTAAGAATTCTCTTCTCTGTAGAGAGGAAACAGGCTCCTTTAATGACAGAAATCAAAATAGGAATCTATTTTGCATAAAGGTCTCTAATACAAGGTTCAGTTAATAATTAACTGTGATTAATCTATGGAGATTTTTCCTCTAGGTTGTATTCCTGAATTCACTCTTGCTCATCAGAACAAGAGAGCTCCTTATTGCTCCAGACAAACTGCCCATGACTACTACACCCCCAAGGTTTAACCAAAGGAATTGTTGTCACCATTGTGCTCAGAGAGATGTCTTGCCAGAAAATTCCAAGTGTCTTGAGAAAGAGGCATGAGATTTCATTTATGCTTGTAAAGCAGGATGTTAGCTCCACTTCCCATATGTTAAAGCTCTGGAGGATAAACCATTTGCCAGTGGTAGTGCAAAGCTACAAATCCAGTGACTTGGCCTCCCTTGTCCCAGTTTAGGCAACACACATCTCCTAGGAACACTTTCCTTTTGAACTCTACCTGAATCAAAATAGAAACAAAGGCATAGAGGCAATCCCCAAGCAACAGAAGAGTGGAAGCTGAAGGCTCAGCTTTGGATCTATTTTAGGCTTTCAGCCAGGTGCATGACCAAACTGGGACACGTCCTCTCCATTGTGGGCAGACAAGGGTGAGGAAAAGAACAAGTTAGATAGAATGCCATTTCAGCAGCTTTCAACAATTTGTTTTCAACTTCAAAATCCAGGTCTGTAGTGAAAAAACAACTTTAAGGACCCTTCAAACAGGGACAGTGCATGTTTAAAATGCGATTACAGTAAGAACCCAAATCAAAGCTGCAGATTAGGCACCAGTTATGATGAATTTTTAGTCACAAAAGAATCACAAGCATTACTAAATACAACCAGGGAATTTAGTACTAATCCCCAAAAATATGAGAGAGTGAAAAAGAGTGCACATGCACCCATTTCATGTCTCCTTAGCAGCATTATGCTACCATGTACTTAATACAGAAAAGATAATCTTCCAACATATTTTAATCAGACAAAATGATAATGCACCAAGACCTCATCAATCAAACTGATCATCTACAATTTGTTGCTTTACAACATATGATTTTCAGAAACTGTACTTCAAGAAGTAGAAAGTAGCAGGGAAGACATCAAACTGAAAAGTGTCACAAGAATTTTAGCAGAATTATGGATTGGAAGGAATAAAATAAAACAGTTCATGAAAGGCTCTTTTAACCTACAGCATTT
This sequence comes from Galbula dea, assembly GCA_013399015.1. Classification (NCBI taxonomy): domain Eukaryota; kingdom Metazoa; phylum Chordata; class Aves; order Piciformes; family Galbulidae; genus Galbula; species Galbula dea. The sequence continues at coordinate 259,686 of VWZX01006822.1, read as the reverse complement.
TAATTAATGAGATCTAATACCTGGTTTACCAAGACTTGCCAGACCCAGTACACTACAAAGCACCAGCCCTACAACTATGGGTGTTACATTCTCTTCCCTTTGTTCTTGGCCTGTTCCTCAATTTAACCATTGCACTATTCAAAGCTTCTTAGGCAAGACAGCAGACTGCCCTCAAAGTGAGTCAAGAACTAGCTTCTGCATCTCAACCTTTACATGTCTTTTTCTCTAGAACAACCAAGGTTTTTTGAAAGGAACATACAAACTGCTGTGACCGATTACATCAACGATCCAGCTAATTCAATAACATATTTCTAGAAGTAACTGGCACCAGATGCTTAAAATAGAACTAACTATAAGTAGCAATTTCATTTCATGGCTATTTTTGGCATTTTAAAATGCAATATTGCTTCACAGTATAATTAAATTATCTGTTTCCTTACTGCCAACTGTTAAGGTCCTGTTCCAAAACTCCAGAGAATCATGATCAGGTTTGACTCTGAGCAAAATTCTTGTTGCATTCCAAATGAGGAAAGAATGGGACTCAGAGCTGGGCCCTCCTACAGTGTATTTCAGTTGGGTTCTCACTAATCTTCCTTCAAACAACATTGCAAAACACGGTGCAGTAGGAAGCTAACAGATGTCATCCTCAAAAAGTGCACTGCTTCCTGTAAGTTGATCAACCTGTCAGAACAAGGTTTACCTATGTCTTCTCTAAGAGAGCTTGTCTACTTAGAAATAACACAACTCCAGGCATTCTTACTATGCAACACAAACACACCACTTCTAGACTCCCTAAAAATCTGGCCTAATAATAATCTGTAGCTTGCTGTGTCTGTATAAAAAGGATAGCCAGTCACTTTTGTATTTGCACTCTGGAGCACAAAGTGAGTCACAGAAGGACTGAAGGTCTCCTGAGCTACACACACTGGGCCAACAGAGAGAAGGGCAGCTCAAAAGCCACCCAGCCTAACCACAAGGGGGTGGGGGAAAAGACAAGTGGATGCAGACAGAAAATAGTGAAGAACCTGTGAGGAAGTGACAAGAGAACACTGTTCATAGTAATAAGAATCCAAGGTTTTCCATCATTGCTCATTTCTCTCTAGGCACTGCATTAAAGAAGAACCACCAGTAATTTGAAGAGCAGCAGTACAGATATTTACAGAACACTCTTATCAACACTGCAGCACTGGTGAAAATCTTTATAAACAATATTCATTTGAAAATCCTGAAAGAGTGAAGACAAAAGATATCACCACTGCTTTACTGGAGGATAGGAGTCAGCATTTTGCTAGCACAACAAAAATTATGCAGAGAGACAGGAAATCTTAGGGACCCTGAACCCAAAACAGCTGAGCACTTGATGCGGCTGAGAATGGGAACCAATACAAAGATTCCAAGGGGGTGAAAGGCTCAAAGGCTTAATCCCAGCAGCAACTTTCTGAACTGCTATGAACAAGACAAGACCACACTTGTCAATGCCAGAGAGGGCATTAAGACAACATGGTGAAAATCTGCAGAAGAGGAAGAAAACTACTACCACCAAAAAACTGTCCTTGCATGGAAACAATGGGAATGCATGGGAAGAGTCACAGTTAAAAGTTCAGATACAAAAATCCATACAGAAAGTCAAGTCAAAAGCACAGCCAGGTTACAGGAAGCATCCAGCACTTTGGCCATGCAGTATGTGCCATTTGAGAATGGAATGTGGGGAAGAAAAAAAGATTAAGAAGCAAAGATCAATACCTCTGCAACAGTTATGCTGAACACAAACAGGTGGATGTTCATGACAAAAAAAACCCCAAAAAACAACAACAAAGGCTTAGTTTTCTGTCTTTGTTCTTGTGCTGAGAAAGCTTAAAAAGAAATACCTATTTTTTTCTCCTCTTTACTTCTTTCTTTTGAGGTGTCCATTATCTTGTATTCCTTTATACATTTCCACTCTTGGTTTTTAGTAACTTGAAAAGAACATGGCCAATCACTGTAGCCAGTAGAATGTTTCTATGGCTACAATGACTTCCATTTACTTTTGCTTATTTTTTAACCGTGAATAAAACTAAACATGATATTTTAATAACAGTAGCTTATATGATAGCTTTCAGTATTGTAACTCAAACCATTTGTATGCTTACTAAGACTGACTTCTTTTTTCAGGTCTCTCTCTCTACTAACACTGTGCATGGGACTTTTCATGAATGGCTACAGTTAAAGAGAGGAAATGGTTAAAATCATGCCTTGTAGTGTGCAACAGCCCATAATTACAAACAATATTTTTTATCTACTATTGCACTGCCAATTAACTTAACACTGGGGGTTAAAACCCTCAGGAGATCCCCTGTAATCTGTTCCAGCCTTTACTAATTTTATATTCCATTTCCTGTGGAAGGTTTGCCAACTTGCTGTCCTGGATCACTAGTAAATATACTGTCAGTTCTACTGTTTATTTTCAAGTTGGCTCTTTTGCTCTTTTCAGACCAAATACCTTGTCTCCCTCCTTACACTCTGATTTGAAAAGGACAGTAAGAAGAGAGATTCCAAGATATTTCACTTTTTCTCCAAGGTACAGTGAAGTTAGATCATTTTAAAACTTTTTCTAAAATCCTCTCAAAAACTTCTGGTACCAAAGGTTCCAGTGCATTCCTAGATATCAGGCCAGGGATATACTTTGAAAAGATATACTTCCTTAATAACTAATTAAGTCTTCTTCCATCTAAACTAGCAAACATGCACATATTTTCCAAATTCATATATAGAAAGCTGTATCTCCCTGTCCTCTCCATCTCAGGTTACATAAATGAAACCCTTCAAGATATGATTGGCTAAATCTCTTATTCTTTTTGCCCTCAGTTGTTATTTTTGAAACAGGGGGTCCAGAGACTGAACATGGTAGACCAGTTGGGTTCTCATCAGCACTGAGGAAAACTAGTTACTGGAAAAGAATATACCAATACTCCAAGTATTTCTCTACAAACTTTTAACTGATACCCTGTCAATCCTCCTCTATTTTATCTTTGTGCATTTATTTTTCCCTCCTCCATGGTACTGTTATGCAGTTGTTTATATTCAGTTTTAGCTTCTTCATATGGCATAATTCCTGTAGTTCATCAGGAATGCTCTGAATTCTAACCACATCCTCCAAAAGTATAGTAGGCATTTGGTACCATATACAAACACAGTAAGCATGCTCTGTCTTTCCCTCAGTGATTAATGACAACATCAACAAGAACTGGTCCAAGCAAGCATATTGCGTATCAGGAACAGTTCTTCAGGTGTTTGCAGTCAGGCATATAATCTACTAAAAAACTGGGAGAAGGGTTTCACTTGCAGCACTGTTAGAACAAAATCTCAGGCATTACACATATTAGGAGAACAAACCTGTCTGGGTAGCCAGTCTAACATCTAGGAGCCCTCAAGACCATGGAGGCTTCCTTCGTCTATACAGGCCTTTCAGTTTGCATCAGGTCCAATGTATTCCTGACTAGCTAGGAGCCCCAAATTTGGTTTTGACAAAACTCTGACTTCAGGAGAATCCACAACTCAGCTTCAGAGTGCAGAAAAGGAGGACAGGATTTCACCTCTCAAGTTGTGATGCAACCTAAGTACAGAATGTGAAGAATAACAAGCTTCTAACCTCAGTCTGATCATCACTACTTTCATCATTTTTCCTTGCCTGTTTTTCAAAAGAACTAAGTAAAAGCCACATCAAAACAACTTTCAGCCAGTGATGAAATACCAAATTCTAGTTGTTACAGCCAGTATGACAAAACTGTTACACATAAATCCATTCAAGTCAATCCCACCTAGTGATCTACAAGGTGGTATTTCTGCTGACAAAACATTCAAGTCATAGCTGTCCTCAGGGCATTAAACTGGAGTTCATCCATTTTGGTGCATTTATAATTTTGGCTTCTGAGCACTACTGATAATACCTCCATATCTAATAATATGAGGGGAATTACAAAAAGAGAGTGTCTAAACAATGGCAACTGTGACCTTGTGTCTGAATTATCAAAAGCTCCAAGCACAAGAAGTTGGTTACAGAAAACAGATTCACATTAAAACTCTCCAATTATTAAACAATTAAACCCTACAATCCTAATCAACACACTGAGGAGCTGTACTTACTAGTTAACATCCTCCTCCACTGAAAACTGGTCTCAGAAGAAGAGGAAGAGGCTAAAAGACACTGAAAAACATGACAGATTCTAGAGTGTGAAACCACATCCTGTCTCCCTGACACACCTGGTCAGAACAAGTCTCCATGGAGTACTATCAGGTTGCTTTTGCCTTCTTTCAGCTGCCAAAGAGGAACCAGACCACTCCTGCAAAATCTCTTCAGAGTTAAAACCCAACCACCTCACCACTGCCAGCTTTCCAGCCTGCCAGGGAAGTGCTTCATCTCCACTGGGAGGAGCTACTGGAGAATAAGCTAAAGCTGTCTTGTCCAGAGGGCCAGGCAACATTGCCTTCCACGGCCTTCCCACCTAGTTTCCCATCTCTGATCCTCCACAGAGGATATTATACTGACAGGAGACCAACAAAATAGCTGTTGCCTTACTTCTTTAATGGGTGCATATGATACAGATTCCTATAGGACTGGCAATATCAGCCCTCCTGCATTACCAGCACCCTTGACAGCTGAACTTCACATAACTCCCCGACACCCTTTATCAGGCCCCAGGGTTCCTCTGCAGCCTGACAGACACTTTTGATACTCTCACTTACAAGACTTATCATGCATGTGAGTGCTGTGCCAGGTCCTGCTGCAGGTGGTTGGACTGTGCTGCTGCCACTGCCTAGCAACAGATGTTTCTGCATGACCCTCAGGAGAGTCAGCAAGGCCAAGAGGTTACACTAATTGTGATTTTTCCACTGCTTTGCCACTAGACAGGACCCTATAAACCCTCTACAGTAATCAAAGTAAGTTTCTAAGAAAGGAATCTGTCCAAGAATTAACCAGTGTGAACTAGAGACTAGATACAGCTCACTGAAAAGCCACCTAGCTTAAAGCTGTGGTTAAAGCAAACCATCTTAAACTGAGTGGAGTGGCTGACACACCAGAGGGTTGTGCTGCCATTCAGCATGACTTAGACAGGCTGGAGAGTTGGGCAGGGAGAAAATGAATGAAATTCAACAAGGGCAAGTGTCAACTTTTGCACCTGGGAAAGACCAAACCCATGGATCAGTATAGGCTGGGGACTGACTTGTTGGAGAGCAGTGAAGGGGAAAGGGATCCAGGGGTCCTGGTGGATGGAAGGATAACCATGAGCCAGCAATGTGCTCTTGTGACCAGGAGGGCCAATGGGATTCTGGGGTGGATTAGAAGGGGTGTGGATAGTAGGTCAAGAGAGGTTCTTCTCCACCTTTACTCTGCCCTGGTGAGGCCACATCTGGAACAATGTGTCCAGTTCTGGGCCCCTCAATTTAAGAAGGATAGGGAACTGCTTGAAAAAGTCCAGCACAGAGCCACAAATATGAAGGGGCTGGAACACCTTCCTTATGACAAAAGGCTGAGGGAGCTAGGTCTCTTCAGCTTGGAGAAGAGGAGACTGAGGGGCGATCTCACCTATGCTTTTAAATATGTGAAGGGTGTGTGTCAGGAGGATGGGGTCAGGCTCTTCTCAGTGAAGCCCAGTGACAAGACAAGGAGCAATGGCTGTAAACTGAATCACAGGAGTTTCCGTGTGAATACAAGACAAAATGTTTTCCCAGTTGAGGTGCCAGAGCACTGGCACAGACTGCCCAGAGAGCCTGGGGAGTCTCCTTCTCTGAAGAGATTCAAAACCTGTCTGGACATGCTTCTGTGTGACCTGGTCTAAGGGATCCTGCTCTGGCAGTGGGGTTGGGCTAGATGGTCTTTCGAGGTCCCTTCCAACTCCTAACATTCTGTGATTCTGTGATCCTGCAAGGTGTAAAAATAGATGACTTTTCTTTCCAAGAAGCAGTTATGCAATGGACTCTGGAGCAAAAAGAAACACTGGGAAAAAGAAACAGAAGACAAAATTGAAATAATTAATTTAGTAAAATGTTTCTGCAGAAGTAAAGGCCATAGCTCCATCTACGTTCAAGCTTCATGTAATTGTGAAAGTGTAATGAGCAGATTCCATTCAGGGTAATTAGATAAGCAAGTTCAAAGCCTCAGCAGCACAGAGGAAATGTCAAAAATATTTATTTTTAGACAGTCGATACTGAAAATTTATGCAGCACACTCAAATTTGTGATGCATAGGAGGCTCTGCTCTTTTGACCCATATAAAGCCCTCTCCACGCCTGTACCAAACCACCTTTTCACACTGATGGCCACCCAGGATTTCCTTTCCTCTTCAGCTGCTGTGTTTCTACTTACACTCTCTCCACCACAAACAGCAGGGTGGACAGGCACAGCTAGAAGCACTGTTGCTGGGGTGGGGGGGAAGCAAGTTGCTTATTTTTAAGACCATGCAGTCTCCTACATGCAATTCTGCCAAAAGCACAGCTTATTAGTTGCTATAGCACCTACTTCCACTGAGATACAGGAGATGTTGCTGGTATAACCAGAATATCTTGAATCTCACTGAACACAATAGGTAACAGCCATTGAAAGAGAGATGAGAGGGGAAGGGCTTCCCCACTCTGTTGTGGATTGCTGAGCCCAAATAGGTCAGCTCTTCCCTTCTCAAACTTTCTGCCTGCAGATGCACAATCCACGGAGCCAACATGCTCCACTGCCATGTCTCTGCTCTCTAATCCTTAATCTCCCTACTTGCCTGCCTGTTTCAGACAAGAAGCTGGGAGTTCTCCTGAGCAGATTGTTTGGTCTTCCAAAACCCTTTCAAAAAAACCTTGCTATTTCCTCACTCCAAAACAGTCCACAGAGGGAAGGAGGAATGGTGGCATTCCTATAGAGACAGGCTGCCACTGTCACACAGCATGCTCAAAATTGAAAAGCTTTACAGTCTATAGGAGGCAAAGGCTATGCTCCTTCAACTTTAAAACAAAAAGTTTAATCATACAGGTAATTTTAGAATTAAGAAGTCCAAAAGATGTTGCAAACCTAGCACACAGCTCTAGTCTTTTGCCTGTAGTTCTTCCAACTGTGACAATGCAAAGTGCCTTATAAGAAGACTAAGTATAGCAAAAGACATGCAACTCAGTGATATTTTTGTTGTTACAACAATACGCTGAAGAAGAGTACAAAAAAGTCTAAGGCAGAAGGGGACAGGCTAAGGATCATCACTATGTCTTTGCTGCATGGCAGACTTATCAGTAGCAGATACCATGCAAGGCCCAAAGAGATAACAGGCATATTATCAGCAGTGACTGTGAGACTCTTTCTTGTGAAAGCCATTTTTTTTTTTTTCAGCAAGCTCTCCAGACATCCCACTTGAGGTGTGAAAGGCCTGGAAACTGCTACAGCCACTTACTCCTTTTCATTTCAGCTATCCGCAGAGAAGTGACTAAAATGTTGCAGTGTGCTCAGCAGCTTGCAAAGAAAAAACTTCATGATGTCACAGGGCAATATTCATTCTGCACTCAACAACACTGTTGCAGTGCTAGAGACAAAATCTGTCATTGCACTCACTGCTCCTACACATGCTTCTGTATACAAGTACAGGGCACAAGTGTGATATCATTTTTGCATGGTAACAGGCAAACATTTCCAATACTTAATATGGTGAGCTCACAAAGCACTCTCCAGCACAGAAAGCATCATGGAATCCAACAAATGCTTTAGGTCTTTGGCTCACTTGTATAGAGTAAACAAGCCTTTTCTACTTTCCATTCCCACTGCATTCAGTAGAACAAGGTTCCTATCAGCACAAATCTCTCCCTGTGAGTGATTTTAATGTAATGCGTTACTGTGTGAGTGGAAGGCTCTGCAATATAATAAACCAGGAATTCTGCTTTCATTCTGCCATGAGGATGCTAATCCTCAGCAGGTGAGTGTGGTTTGCAGACAGAAGCAAGGACATGGTAAGTTGTCACAGTAAGATTCATCAAATCTCATGTACATTTTTACCCCTTTTTTTAAAATCTCTCCTTTCTTCTGAAATGAACAAGTACCCACATGGAAAGCACAGAGCCCACCTTTCATGGAAGTGAACTACAGAAATACTAAAGGTGTATGAAAAACAACCTATCTGCATACTTCTGCAGGTATTGTGAAATACACACCATGCTCTTGCAGCCTCCTTCTGCCAAAAAAAGAGGCCTGGGAATGACGATGGACACAATGAAGCACACCCTGCCTTTTCCTCCACTATCTCCATTGCTTACCCTCGTTAACAGCATGAGGCTTAATGATGCAACAAGTAGAGTCTGTGAATGTCGCACTGTTGGCAGGTCCACGACCTCCACTGGAGGGAAAGAGCAACTCCAGCTCCTGAAAACAATTGCAGTTGAAGACATTTTAGATGGATCTAGCTGCATGCATCAGCTTTTATCAGAAGTAACAACATCTGAAGTATCCATAGTTACCAAAGACAAACCTTAATTATTGATTTTTGTGCTGTGTAGTTTTTTTCCCTAGAATATTATCTCATTATCTTTCCTTCTCTGGCACCACTGCTACAATCATAAAAACATGATTGGAATATTTCTTGCAATGTCTGTCTTTTCACTTCTGCAACACAAACTATTTCCGTTCAGAACATTCAAAATGCTGCTGCAACAACCATTTGGTAGAAATGTTCCCAGTTTTCTGAATTCTCTTTTTCCCCACTATCTTTCCCAAATCCACTCCCATACACACATTTTTATCTTCTGTCTTTACACATCATCTTTTCCACTATATAAGCAAAAATGCAAATACCATCCATTTCCCAGTATATTTTCTTTCCATATACAAATGTGACCTCTACCCCATTTGTTTACTTTTTTGTGTGTCTGAAACAATTAAACTTTGTCTAAAATTGTTGACTTATTCCTTATGCCTTATTGACTTTTTTTTTCCTTACTGAGTTGCAGCTGATGAACTCAAACGCTCTGATTTTTGGGATGAATCAAAAGATTGTCTTTGCCTCCAATCACCTCCTTTCTTCCCATCATCACTATTCAGGTATCATATAGCTAGGGTCTTAGACCATACTGGGGGGAGTTTGACAACCAAGTTTCTTTCCTCAGTGATATTTTTTTAACTGTTTACTGCTCCCTTCACACTTTTTTCCATACCATTTATTCACATATGTTACACAATCTGCCAATTAACATTAGTGAAATGCTCAGAACAGTCTCCATTTCAGATCCAGATTACTGGTCAATTTCAGTAAGAGAACTGATAAATTTCTATTTTGGGGAAATAGTAATATCCTGGAAATACTACCAAATCCATTTTATTTTATCCTATGTAACAGCAGTAGTGCTAAAGGCCATTTCCTGGAATTGTCTCATTTTGCTAGCTCAATTTAGATGCAATAGACTTTGCTATCTCCCAGTCTTTAGTTCACGACACTCTGAAGACTCCTGTAATCCTTGAGTAATTATAAAATTCAAACCAATGGATCTTTCAATAGAATGTTAAATGTTTTGTTTTCCTCCTAGCAAATAATCCACATTTTAAGGGAGCACATCTGAGACAAAAGGGTTCAGTTCTTACATCCTTCTACTGATAAAATGGGGCATGCTTCAAAGACCTTGTCTCACTTTGTTAACTAGTATTGACTCTAAAAGAAGCAAACAGGAGAAGGCAGCAAAATATTTACAGTATTTAACATTTTGTTTTATCCATTAAAAATCATAAAATAATAAATTTCAAATTTTGGCATGAAGAGACACCAGCTTAGAGTATACCAGAGGCATACTTTTAGTCCTTAGAAGAACAACTCCACTCATAACTGTTCAGTTTACCATGCATTTATTAAATGTGGTTCAGACTTCAGGTTTCCTTCAGAAGAGTTCATTTAGGCTGCTTTAGCTTGTATTTCTTCCTGTTCAGCAAACCTTCTGCAAGGCACAGCCAACTAGTTTCTATGGCAACTGCAATAATACTGGGACTACTAAACTAAAATAGGCAGAGGGGTATTAAATTCACCGTTTGGGTTGATGCATTGTGATGTTACTGATACCAATCTTCAAAGATGCACGTAACTGCAAGAGTTCAGCACAATAATCCCAGTGTCATAAAAATGCTGCAGATGAATAGGGCCTTGAAACAGCATTTCAAAACCAAAGAAATGCAAAAAGAACAACAAACTTAAGCCAAAGCACATACTTATGCTTTTAATCAAAATTTTTACACTAATTGACACTCTTTCCTAAACTCTTAACTCAAATACTTGCACAGTTGTCATAGCAGTACACACGAACAAAGAGAAACTTCAACCCTTACACATGAAGCCATCTAGCATTTAACAAGAACAATGGAGACTTTTCTGACTGCAATTCTTCATCAGAAAAGATGAATTTCATCCAAACTCCTCCTGACTCTGTACTATCCCATCAATTCTACAAGCAGTAGAAGTACTTCAGGTGCAGTATACAATTTCTCTATGTATATCTACCCCACAACAATGCACACAAATGATCACCTCAGTTGTGTAGAAATGCTGGTAATATCTATTACCCAGCCCCAAGGCTTTTTCTTAGCACTAGGAAAGATACTCAGCAAACAAAGCACAATAGAATGAAGCTCCTCAAAGCCAAGCCCACCTGTCTTACCTCCCAAAACACAAAGCACCACAAAGTGGCCATTTTTCACAGTTATTTGTTCTGAAAAGTAACAGCAGAGGGAAGCAGGCTACAGGCAGAAAATTGGTGAGGATTGTGGAGGAAAAGACATAAGCAATTGAATTGTTTAACCTCTTTCTTTTTATGACCAACATTAGTAGGCTATAGGTAGATTACAGAGACTATGCAATTAACTCAATGTTTGTGATACACAGAAGACATTAAAACTGATCAGGCATTCTTCTCCTGACCTAAGTGCCCATGGTTCCCCTTTGTAACACAGTTAAACAATTCTCTGTTTTCAGATAGTTTCTTTTTCCATGCTAAACAAGATCCATGAAGAATATCTAAACTAGTTCTGAACTCAGGTGGGGAAAAAATTAGGAATTCCTGACCCATCTGTTATCAAATACACTAAAAAAATGAACCTCAGTCAACAAGCAGTCAGAAACTTACTTGAGCAGCTGAAGCAACTGAATCTGGGCCATGAGCTGCATTTCTTAGGCCATCATGTCCAAAGTTCACTCTAATACTGTCTGGTGCATCAGTCTGTGCCACTGTAGAGTTTGCTGGCCCCAGTAATGTTTTCCATTTACACACTGCATCATCTCCCAAGATTTCCATTGCAACAATGGGACCACTTGTTATAAACTGGAGAAGCTCACTGCAAAATGGAAACAGCACATGATGATCCACACTACAAATTAAACCCAACAAAAACATACAATCCAGTGGAGATGTGCAGAACTCAACCTGGCAAGGCCCTGAGCAACCTGATGTACCTTTGAAGTTAGCTCTGCTTTGAGGAGGAAGCTGGGTTAGGTCATATGCAGACATTCCCTTCTTATGGCTGTAGAAAACGAACTAGGTAATACAAACTCACTGAAGCTACAGTGTAGTATGTTAGATTTCAAAAGAATTTCTAGAAGATCAGTATTGGCAACAGTCAAAGAGGACCTGCTAACCATTCGTCTGACAGGAACAACTCCTAAGCATCTCTCTTCTGCACAGCAGGGTTTCAGGATTCTCACACGTGACCCATGTGTGTTCCCCACTGACACAACATCAGCACTCCTGTCAGACTGCACTGCTCCACTGCCCCATGGATCCTTTTTTTGCCTAACCAAAATTCAAAGTGGGAGAGAAGGGAGAAGCAAGATTTGGAAAGTTTGAGAGGGAGAAGATTCTTAACCACAAGGTAAATTATCACATCCTGACATAAGCAGAAGTCAACCTGCAAACCCAGGTTCCAACATGGCTGAAAAAAATCAAGGCAGAGCTGCCCCCTAAAAGAGGCAGCCTGCTGAATCCAGAGGGAGGAAGAAGTTGTTTGTTGACACTCCTGGGAAAAGTAGAAATGACACAATGTCTGGGTCATAAGCATCAGTCTGGTCAGTTATGGGAAGATTAAGGTTCTTCACATTAGGTGGAGCAGTCAAGCATTGTGGAACTGTGATGTTTTGTCAAAAGGTAGCAGTACAGCAAACAGCTGCCCCATGCACTTTCAGTTCCTTATGATTTGGCATACTTGCTACCAAATCAATTCTCTTCCCTAATTCTTATTACTTGCAAGCTCCACCCTGATCCTGAGGATGCTCCTTCCCTTAGCTTTGAAGTTTCACCTTGCTAGGAGCATTTTCACTTCTGAGACACCAAAGACATTCCCTTGGTATCATCGGGCTGTAAAGTGTGAGTTGAGAACCTGAATAGCTGAAATAACAATCTGTCTTGGAGGAAGACTAACAGGGCGCATACTTTGCAAAAGGCTCCACTCAACTAAGACAAACTGTTATTTTCCCACAGTCCTGCAGTACCAAATTGGTAAATGAATCCTGTGCTTAATACATGCCAAAGTGAAATTGATATACCTACTTATAAAAAGGTTTTGATTGATGGTCTACATAGAGATCAGCTGCTTCTTTTCTGGAAGAATAAAAGAACATACATATAAATATATACACACACAAATATAGATATATATATATACACACACACCCCCCCCACCCAGAAAGCACAAACTATTGTTCATCAACATGTTTCTACAGGTGGTGTTTTCCTAAGCTGTGTAGTCCCCCTGACAGCCTGAAGGCAGCAGTCGAAAAGAAGTGAATGAAGGCAAGTCCATGCTCCAGGAGACAGGCCAACTCCCTCTTTGACTACCACACCCTCCCAGGTGCCTTTGGACAACAGGTACGAAGCTCTGGAAGTAGAAGAGCAATCAAGGGAGGATATGGATAATATTTAGAATTTAGTTTTTCTAACCTTGACAAATATTTGAACAGTCACAGCTTTCTCCAGCTTTTCTATCAAAATAATCACCTGCTCTTTGGAACTGAATTTCAATTCAGTGTAAGTATGAGCCATTCAAAATTCAAAAGACTTTCAATTCATTCATACAGCTTCCACTTTCATACTTTCCTTCCACTTCATAACTAGGGCAGTAACTCTTGCTATCTTCAAACCTACACTGTGCAAGTAGCCTAAAGGTTTTGCTTATGATTCACTGTTTCACCAGAAAATCCTCTTCCGAAACTAAATCAGCAAATAATTTTGGAAAGCAAGTATGCAAAAGGTATGAAAAACAGATTAAATATTATCATTTCTGAATGCAAACAAATATTGAAGGGATATATTTCTGAAACAAATTGAGCTCTGCTACTCAGTTAAGAATCCTATTGCAATAAATACAAAACTGCAGTTGTGCTGTACAACTTAGTTCCTTTCTCATCTCATCTCTCATTAGTTCTCTGCTTTTCAAGAAAGGAAAACAATATTCAGCTATCTAGGAATAACAGACTGAACTGACATACAATTAAGTTAAGAGACTAGAGAGCTTACCTATCAAACCAGATGCCTGCCCTCACTTTTGTATCTTGGCTACACCTTTTACAGAAAGCATGAATCTACTTAACAATGATTGCCAGTCAAATGTCAGTAATAACCTCTTTAAAGAGAGCAGTAAATGATGATGCTTGTTTGAGAAAGCATGACTGAAGAGATCTAGGGGTAGAAGACTTCAGCAAAGCCATAAGTCTATCATTTTAAAATGGCATAGTCCCAAGAAACAGTGTACAGTATGCAAAGAAACCACAAATACTCAACACACTTTTAATTAGAACCAGGATCAAAGCCCTATCTTGTGCTTATTAATAGCTATTTTCAATTATACAAGACAAGCAAAAATTTTTGTATAGAAATAGGCCATAAAAGTTCAAGTCTCAAAGTTTCTTCCCTTCCTCTAGAGTCAACTCTAAAGCAACTTGAACCCACGAGCTAGAGTTGTTTGAGGAAGGACCTGGGACCAATGTCAGTATCACCAAATACTGCAGCAGGTGAACGCAGTGACAAGGGGCGGGGGGGGGAGGGGAATAATCACATAGCTGTTTTATCAGTATTTCAGAAAGCCAGAAAGGTTTTGAGGTAAAGGAAAATTGTTCCTGACCTCACAGAGAAATCATAAGAACACACGAAAATGGGATTATGAAAGACAAATTGATTTTCTTTTCCAAGACATGCTGTGTATGAACACGTTTGGCAAAACGGCAAGAGAGAAATAGTGCAGCAACCTTGGGGAAGTCTTCTAGGGTAAATTACATTTTCTTTCCTCTGCAGCATGCTTTGTTTGAAAAAATCCTGTGACTCAATGAGGTAAGTGGATAACAGTGAAGGCTGGGGCCATTAGAAAGATGCATGAGTAAAATCTGCCCAAGCCAGAAACAACATCAGATCACTTGCTTTGCCTGGGACTTCCAGTCATTAAGAAGCAAACAAATCAGGACAATAGAATTATTGAGAGTGAACAAACTAATTTCTAGATAACGTTGTTATAATTAGCAATATGATTTGTCTCAAGAAGCCATCAGGTGAGGACATACAGACACACCAGTAGTAAACAATGCTGAACTGCTAGAGTTATGATAGTCATGTATTCATACAGACACTTAATCACTCATACTGTACTTTTCAATATTTAACTTAATTCTCTACATGCTTTTAGAAATCTACATGATTATTAAACTGATGACTCTTCTCTTTGTTACTCACTGGAATGGACTTGATGGGGGGAACAACACAGAAGAGCTTCAGAGAACGTTCTTAACAGCAAAAATAATATTTAGATACAATAGAACTAACCTTAAAAAATTCCTTACCTTGAAAGCAGCATCATTTTGGCCTTAGTTATTGTAAATCCTGCATTTAGAATGATATCAATTAACTCTCCAATCTTAGGCACTGCATCAGGTTTAATCAAAGCCAGTGTTCTGAAAAAAAATGAGTAAAATAGAGAGATCAGTCAATGCTACTTTCTTGAAAGGATTTGGTGTGCATATTTAGTTTATATTCAGACAAAAAAAAAACCCCAAACACATCACATCAAAGAGAGAAATTCTGCCACATCCTAGTCCCAGTGTCTTCTCAATTTCCATGCTGTTCTTGAATGCCTGCTCAAGACATTATTCTGGTAAGAAGGGCTTTGCACATTACAATTTCCTCAGCTTTCCAACCCCAGTCAGCCCACAGTGTTCCAGCAGCAGTCATTATTTACTGGTTTCTCGCTTTGCTCCAGCAAACAATCTGATCACTTCTTCCTTAGTGAGTGTCTCTCTATAGCTCCTCACTCACAGCTCTGGGTTAGAACACAACTGATTTGCTAATGTCTCCCTACGCTTGCTCAGGCCCCTTTCTTCCTAAAGTTAACCATGATATATGTAAAAACAAAGCTATTAAAACTCCCTATTTAAAAATATTACTTAAACATGTCTCTTCCATGAAATTAGAAGTGAAATGATTGTTTTATTACTTTTAAAATACTTTAAAAGGCCTCAGTAAGAAGAAGGTCCTGTTTTGCTTGGTACAGTACAAACACTTCATGGTATACAATTTGCATGCCAAACAGCTGACACTGTTAATAGACACAATAAAAGGCTGGCAGAGGAGATATTACATCTCTTATACTGACTGACAGCTCTATTCTACAGGAGACCAATCCAAAAATCTCTACACTCTCTCCCACATCTTTGTTTCCAAGTACATCCTGTCTTCTTGATAATTATCTTTTTATCCTGTACATCCCCAAGGCCAGGACTGTCTTATTAGTGTGCTTTGCCTAGCACCAAGTACACCATCAGCACTAAAACATGTCATTAATCAAAAATAACAAGCACAAAAAGGTCTGTAAAATGGCATTTTCTATTTGCATTTATCATGTGGTGAGTCAGCTTCAAATGTGCTCAGCTTACAAATCAACAGATTAATTCAACCCTGTATCTCAGAAACTCCACGTTGCTGACAATCCCAAAGATCTTTCCATCTTTTATACTGTTTCCAATAAGGAAGGCCACCCAAGACAGAATTTTTTATTGCACTACTTCCCTAAATGAAACACAAATAACTGCAAATTTCTCATTTTATACACTAGCATAGCCTGGAAAGCAGCCTTTAGATTAGCAGCAATATATCTTAGCCAGGACAAATATACTGAGGATACAGGAGATGGATAAACTTTCACAACATTCACTTTGAACATTAAAGTGACACCAGATTGACAAATGCTTTGGAAACAGACTATTTCACAGCAAATCTAAAGGAATGGAGATGTTACGACCCAGAACTATAAAGAGGAAGATTGGAATGTATGCAACATTTCAGACCTCAGAAACAAACAGATTTCCTCAAGCATCAGGAATTGCATACACACAGACTAGCTCAGGCCCAGATCTGTTAGGAAATATAACTCGAAGTCTGACAGACTAAAAGGTGTAGCCAGAAACTGCATGGGAGTAGTCAACCAAGCCTATGCTTCAGTCCATTGCAGTGCAAACTAAAGTCATTTTACCCCTACCTTCATATCAGGAAAGGCTGACCTCTGGCCAACATCCAACACAGTTTGCCAGCATACTCCATGCAGCCTCCAGCCCACAGTCTGTTCCTCTCTTCCCCAGGGATTTCACAGCTCCATCTCACTTTGTGATATTATTTATCATATGACAGTGTGCCCATGCATCAAGGTACAAGAGAGGGAGCAGCTGTGTGCTTGGCTGCCAGCAGGTAGCCACAGGGTCACACAACGCATCCTAGCATAAGAGGTTCTCAGCTCTGTTGTTTATCAAGCCACAGGAATAACATTTCCAGGGCTGCTTGCATTTCCTTGAGGAATACTTTTTCAAATCTGTGTCATTACACAGGCTGTTTGAGACAGACTGCTAATGCCAGAAATAAAACTGCCCCTTACTTTCATAATTTCAAGCTTTCTAGTAACACTAATTCCTATGAATATGTAATGAAATACTGCTTTATGAAGTCATTTAGTTAGAAGACATTAATACAAACTGCAATGAGCAACTCATTATAATACTTTTTTTCCAACACTGATAAATAAACTTTAACATTTCAATGTGAGTTTCTCAGAGGCATTCAGGATAAGAAAATTATAACTGAGGACGCAGAAGACTGTTTAGAAGATTGGATTTTGATTCCTGTGCCCTATTTTTAGTTTTAATTAGGAATATGTTTCTTGTAGTTTGACATGATGCAGTCTGCAAAGTACATTTGGAAGCAGTTTTACATTTAGGAACAAAGAATGAAAATTAAGCTTATAGGCTTACATTTTTCAGAGGAACTTTATGACAGTGCTGCAATGACTAGTGAACCAAAAGAAGATGAGAAATGATCAAAGGAATGGTGCAGAAAGTATACTATGGCTATGCTTTTGAGATCTATTTGTTTCTAATAATAGGACTGATGCATGTACAGTAGCTCATGTCTTGTAGGTGAAATAAACCTCACTGCTTATGTCAATGACTAGAAGCATAATAACATATCCCAATCAAAAAAGGATCAAAACATTTCTGGTTAAGACTTTATAACTTTATTTTATAACACTATTTTCAAAACCAGTGGTATTAACTAACTGTAAGTATTGTCTACTTAGACAGGACACACTATACAAGACAGATGTTTACCTCAGTTTACAACCACCCAGGATCAGAAGTGAAAGACTACAGAAACAGAAACCCCTGACCCACACCAGTGGTTCCTTATGTAGCATACTTTAAGTAAGCACATATTTACTTAACCATTTTAGACACTGTTTGTGGTGGTTTCCTTAAGACATGCTGGGAGAGCAGCAGGGAAGAACACGACTCAAATATGGCTGTATTTAAAAATTGACCCAACACTTAAGAAAAATAGGTGTAGAAACTGAAACTCCATAGAACCATCTTAATAATTTTAGCTTAACTCTAGAAAGGGCCTGTGCAAATCTAGCCTCTTCCTACACATCTATTTTGTACTTCATGTACCTAGAGTCACATTCACTTGCTTTACTGACAGAAACAAAGGTCCCTAAATCAAAACATTTAAGATATTTTATGTACATTCCTCAGTGACCCTCAAAGGCCTTTGCTGAGCCAGCTTGCATACATACATACATATTCAGTGACTAAAGAATGTTATTTCCAAAGTTGGATTAAAATGCTGGTAGTCCTGTACAGCTCAAAGGCAAGAAAAAGATGGGGAGACATTCTCCCTCATTCAATGTCATTTGAATTATTAATAGAATTCCAACTATAGATTATTTTAGAATTATCACATTATAGAAATCTTACTATATCTACTTAACTAATACTTGCTGTAAAACTGGCTAGAAACAGGCCAAAAAGACAAATCCTTCCTATGCAACTGTTTTGCCCAAGGACTCTCTGAATATGTCCCTATTTACCCAGTGAAAGTTTCTCTGAAGAAACTGGATTTTGAGGATCCCCTGCCTGTTTAACACACCTTTCGCTATGTGTCTTTGGGCTATTCTGAATACATAACACTGCTTGCATATCTATGTTATCTTTCAGCCAGCATTCCTAAAGTGTTTCCCAAACAGTTGACATGTCATAAATTCCTTTCCTTCCTTTTGTAGAACAGTACAAAAATTCACTCCCTCCCAGGACCTCTTCACTGACACAGCTATCGTGTTGTAGTATAGACAGCAACCTCGCTCACAAGAAGAAAATGTCATTTTATTGCAAGCTGCCTTTTCCTGGTATAGCTGCAGCAGCAGCAGGGCTTATGCTAGTTTAGGCAGAGCAGGACATACACAGCTATAAAAAGTTACATTGATACACAAACCACACAGATGTCATTCATCCAAGGTTCCACTGAGGAACAGATAGTCACATACACAGAAGCCTTCCTCTGGTGTTCTTCACCACCTTTACTACTCTTCCACCACATCCAACTCCAGCTTGGAGAAAGTACCCAGAGAACTGCTTCTGGGAGCTATTATGGCAGTCATTAACATGGCAATGGTTTTGTGAGGTTAAGACCAAGATGTGTATTAAAACTTGAAACTTGTGTGTCTGGTTATATGCAACTCTTCAAAAAGAGTTCAAAATAAGCCCAACTAGTGAGTGGAAGTAAGAAAGCAGGTGAATAAGGCTCACTGGAACATCATATCCAAGAAAATATTTTGTGCTCTTTCCAAGAAAAGCTGGAGCAAATATCCAAGTTTATTCAACAAGCTCAACAGTCAAATCAGTTTTAAATACCTTGTAAATTAATCTTACTGTAATTTTATTAAATCTCTCCTGATATTTTTGTTCCTGGATGAACTCAAAGTCTTTTCCAAAGCAAGTCTTTCAGTCAAAACGAGATGAAGAGTCTTATCTTCATCCATTATAGATAACATTTATCTTAACAAACAAGCCTATAGATTTAACTGACATTCTCACTCTATACACCCTGTCCTCATCCACAGAGACTTTAGGAGATGCTGAAAAAAACTCTCAAAAAAATCCTCCACAGTGGGTAAAACAATAGAGAATGGGCATGGACCTCCCTCAGTCCTATTCCTACTGTTTTCAGTTACTACTACTACTAACACAGTAGATCAGGTTGGTAAGGCACTAGGCTTCTGCACAGCTCCCGGAGAGACAAGGAGCTACCTTTGCAAAGATCCAGTCTTCTCGAGCCCAGCACACATCATGGTTATGACATTAATTCTGCCCTAAGAGAATCCACTAATCACAAGCATCCTACTGCTGGGGAAGTAACAAAGCTGAACAAGACCCTGTTTTCCGGCTCCCCCTCTTCTCTCCCAAGAGACTGAAAGGTGGCAGCAGTTGACACCATGGAGAAGCTGGCCTTGAAGTTTTACCAGGTAACAATAGCAGTCACGGGTTTGCCCACAAGCATGGGCCACATTGCCTCTCTCCAGCCATCAGTACGTCAGATCACTTCAAACTGTACGTACAGCTGTAGCTATCTCCTCCTCACACCACAGTACAGAAAAATCACCTCATTTCCAGCAAAGGACAACTCCTTTGAAACCCCAAGCCCAAAGGAAGCTTTTAAAAAGCATGCTTTTACCTCTCCCTGTGGCTCCCCAGCTTGCGTGCTGTATATTGATCCCCATAGTCCACTAAGGAGAGATGACGAGAAAAGACAGTAATTTTGTTGCCCACATATAAATCCTCAAGGTGCAAGCTCTCATACTTGGTGCGCTTCAGAAAGGTGCGGCGGTTCTTCACGTCATACTGCAGAGAAAAGAAGATTCAAATCTACCATAGCAAGAGATTTAAATTCTGGGCAAACTCAACATAATGTTTACTCTATCTTCAGAAATTTCCATAGTACTGTAGGACTGAATCTGATGGCTAAATTGATTTCACTCCCAACCCTTTGAACTTAACGGGTGTACCAGCAAAGTTTCAAAGACTAAAGCACAGTTCCAAATTGATGCCACTGGAACGATCTCAAGCTGACAGCTATCTTTCCATTTTTGATTGCAGCATTTGCTTGTGCTAATTCAAACTGCGATAACTGGTTCAAGTGCCTAGTGGATACATCTGTCCAGTCTCAGTGAGAGTTCCCCCTAAGCAGATTTATGCCATTTCACAGACCAATGGCTCACAACAGTAAAGATCAAGATACACACTGTGGCACGTCTCCTGTTCACAGGGCATCATTCCAGCAATACTACGCTTTATTTGACTGCGTAAGACTCAGAATTACAGACAGATGGATGACTGCAACACTAAGTTGAGACGTTCTCACTGCCTAGAGCTGCAAGCTCAAACGCCTGTCAAGACAATTCAACTATCTAGCATCATTCCAAGCAAGATGCAAGACATTAATGTGCAGTCTTCTGGGTGGGCAGGCAAAGCACAAAAGGCAACCTGCTGAACAGTTTCTTCATTGCATGTAGATATCACAGATGTCTTCAGTTTCTTGGAGAAGCAGAATCCTAGGAAGACTTTCGTCCTCCTTAGGCCAAATGTCCCCTTTTCTGTCTTGAATTACATGTACTGTTCTGTATTGCAAAGGTGTATAGACTAGAGTAGCATTAAAAGAAAGAATATCACTGCCATAAATTCTGAAGGGAAAAAAATTAAGAGCAAAATTACATACTCCTTCATGTTGTGAAATGCATAAATACTTTCTCTCCTCTTAGAAGACTAGAAGAATTTTAAGTTTTTCCAGAATAGCCAACACTGCAGATTAGATAATATGAATTACTTTGATACTTCCTTCTGCTGAGGCAGGATTTCAGGAATGAAATTACAACATGCTGAGGAGAAAAAAAAAAAAAAAAAAAAAAAAAAAAAAAAGACAATCACTTGAATTCAGCTACTCATTTTTCCTGGATTTTGCCAAGAAGTCTCTTAACTGTCTTGACCATATCCAACTTCTTCAATTTCTTGACCAAAAAATCTGAATATTTCCTTGGTTATTTCACTAACAGTTGCTAGAAAGGCACCCAAGCTGTTTCTCACTTCTCAAGCAGAAGATAAAGGAAGGGAGGAGGCCATCCACCTGTGCTAAAAATTCTTCCTTAGAGTGGAATTTTGGATCTGTTTAAAAGACCTTTTCATAAAGCAAAAAGATAAGCCACAGCAGAAGAAATGTAAGACTTCAGACTGTTCCCCTCCCACCCATGTACAGGTAGAAGTAAATTACCCAAAACAAACTAGTTCTCTGCTAAGGCTTTGTTCTTCATATAGATTTCTTCTCTCAACAGGAAATCACCTGTAGAAAGGAAGTTGTCCAGGCTTTAAGAATTCTCATCAGAGTTATTAACCATGGAAAATTCAGAGAATAAAGCATCTCTTTATCAAGAGATTCAGTCTGATCATGAGAGCTGCTTGCTGTCCTTAGACAAAACCCTACACTGTCTTTTTCCAGCTGCAAGGCAAGCTGGAAACTTATCTCATTTATTCCCATTGTCATTTTTCTTCATAGGAATCAAGACATGAAGAAAGAAAGGGAAAGCTGAGGACTTCATATAATGCAAGCTTTCAACAGCTCTGCTCCACCCTCAGCTGAGGTGTGTGATAAAGAAGAGGTATTGTCAGGGAGGTGGGAAAGTAGATGAACTTCTTTCTTGTAAGCAGGGAGAAGCTGGCTCATATCCATTATATCCCTTTTCCTCAGATACATCAGAGGTAAGAGCAGGCTGTCATCTCCCCAGGAAAATACTAAAATATGCAGAAGAACTAGACAGTAAGAAAGAAAGAATCAAGAATTCTACTTTTAACCTCTGTCCACAAACTCACCCTCAAAAGTGATTTTGAGATGTTCTTTCTGTAGAGGGTTTACATGCATTTTTGCTTTAACTCCTGCTCTGATCACCTAACAGCCCATATACACTCATGGCTGGGCACACGCTATACTTACTACCTTATGGTGCAAGATATCAGACAAATGCAAAGTCTGCCAAGGCATAGGTGTTTGATGCTAAATGCATTAAGAAGATCAAGAACACTTTGAAAGCTCTTGGTTTTGAGACGTCTAGGTGAAATGAACAACAATTTGCCAGCCTACACATGGCTGTGTAGGAAGATGATTATGGCTCCTGACTGATTAGCTAAACTGTCTCTGGGAAATAAAAAAAAAAAAAAAATCTTCACATTTTGACAAGCATGCACACAGACAGCATACAAAGAACTAACTTAAAAGGGACAACATCACGATAGAGTTTGTTTTCAGAGACTCTCAGTAACAAGTGCAAAGTGCATCTCCTTGTACAGAGAGGTACCATGGTTTCAGTGAGCACTAGTTTGGGTAAGAGATGGAAGATTCTACTAGCTTTCTTATTTCTGCATGTGCTATTTATAGCATGCAAACTAAAATCTGATCATGAAATTCCCAAGTGTGAACATCCAAATACAGGCTATTCTCAGACCCTTAGGTCTTCACTAAAAAAATCAGAAAATACTAGCTCAAAGCACTCAGTCATTCCTAAAAGGAAGCACCAAGCACTGGTTGGTTTATTAGGATTATCGTTACAGTACATACTGCACTTTGTTTATATATGCCTGCTACTGCAAAATGCTTGTTTTAACCTGCTATCAATAAACAATGGGGATTACTTGTATGAAAGCTCTGTGAAGAACCACTGATGCAAGAATTTAGATCCCATTGCTTGAAATATTAAAAACAAATTAAGGGCAGCTTACCATTTTTTCTACTTTGGTAAGAGTCTTTTACATATCACTCTTCAGCGACTTCTGGAATTCCTGCTGAAGCTTATTCCTCTTTGGAATCAGCTTCAATTTATGTTTCTCAATCAGTAGGTCAGTGTTGTCGAGTTTCAATTCTGAAACCCAAGTACAGACTGAATGAAAACAGATTTATCAAAATCTCCCTACATCAAGGCAGGCTTTAAGGAAAAAAAACCAAACAAACAAAACCCAAAAACAACAGGCAAACCATAAAGGATAGAAGCTCTTCCACATGCTTCACTGTGAATCTATATTTTTGCTCTTTTGTTTTTAGAAACAGAGCAAGATACATCTTAAATTACATTTTGCTTACCTGGTAAATTAATAGGCATAGGCAGTGGCTCACCATTTTAGAAACTGATTAATTGGATATGACACTTATGACAATAGATTTGTTTCTTTTATTCTTACCATTTCAACTGATCCATCCTTTGGATAATACAGAAGTTCATAACGCCGGAAGAGTGAAGCACTTGGGTCATACCATTCAGCAGTGAAAGCAAATCTGTCATCTTGACTCTGGAAAAAGACGGGGGGGGGGGGGAAGACTATTATACAAAGCACACATTTTATTTGTCAAAACATACCAATAAAAAGCATTTGTTAACAGAAAAGGAAAGAAAAGTCACTAGTAACTGTACTTGCACACTCTGCATATAATTTTCTGCTTACCATAGCTGGTGAAATCTTTTCATTTGTCAGCTATCAACTTTTAAGTACGATGCAAACACCATGGCGTTTCCCAGGCAATCTCAAAACTCAGTCTGATTTCAGTCATGAAACATGGAGTGTTATAGAAACTCTTACACTTCTTAATTTTGTGAAAGTATTTCATTTACTTTCATTTGTTAAGAAAAATGTGTTTGCTCACAACTAAATTATAGAATCTTAACACATTTTCTACATACCCTATAAGAAAACACTTTCTTCTTCCTAAACAGTCACATCTGAACTCCTGTTAATGATGAGATGTTCAAGTTAAGGCCAACATATAGTTTGAGTCACTACTTAACTTCCTGAAATTTACATGAAGTATAAATAGCCCAATCTTATTTACAACTCACTTGCTGGCCCTGAGGAGCATGACAGAATCATTTTAAAAATGCAGCTACACGCATAGCTTCTCTGAACTCCTCATCCCTCAGAGGACAACCCTCCATAAGAAAGTTAGCACCAAGGTGATTCAATGCATGTGGATAGGCACTTCTAACAATTTTTACTGTTATATGTTTGTTAGCTATTGATACTGCAATATCAGTTATTTGATAGCTGGGTAGAGGTAGCTCCAGCTTTCCATACCTCCTCTACATCCAATTACTACTCCTGAGGGTAAGCATGATCTTGCCAAAGGCTTCCACCCTTTAGATGTATCTATACTTTTCTTATATATCTAAAACATTTCAATACCACTGGGAGTTCAAGTTGAAGCCATGGAAGCCTTTTTAGCCCTTCAGATTTTAGAAAACAGCAGCATTTCAGTTGTTTCAAAGACTGATCAATAATCAAGGCTGATTTCAACCTTGATCATACATACAAGTCATCCTGCTGGAAGACACAACAAAACACTTGATCAATTCATTCAACCATCATCTTGTCAAGGATGGATGTTGTAGAGAAGCAGGTTATCTAAAAAGAAAGCCAGTCCTGTTTCTAGGGTACCACCTCCAGAAATTGACTAGTGATGTATGAAATGAAAAAACATGCAATGTCCCTCATCAATGCTTCCTCATAAGAGCATATAAAATTGCATTACTGCAGTTACTGCTGATTATTTCATACCATAGTATCACTTGCAAACATTTTCTATGTAGCATTTGCCAGAGAAGCTACTCATTTTCATTTCGGAAAACTTCCAAAATTTCCAAATGCTTACTTGTCTCAGGGAAATAATGTATTTATGTGAACAAGCAAACAAAACACCACTAGATTTTTCACTTAGTCACCAGTATCAGTCATCGGCACCTTCACGTTTACAGTGAGAAACTACATTGTGTATCTTGTCTGGTGAGGAACTGGCCTGCTTTTTTTCTTTTATCACAACCCTGGCTTTAAGATCCATCTAAAATTCATTTTACAAGACCTTATTCATTGTTTGAACTATTCATATTTGTTATTCAGCAAGCTCTGCTGGCCACCATTTTTTATTCAACTGAATGGCAGAAATAACCTTTCTGCATTACCTTCTTTTGGCACTGCAGGCAAAGGCAAGGTAATAAATGCTACATGCACTCAAAAAACACTGCAGAGGTAACTCCCAAATGCCCAGTAATCAATAAGCAGAAAAACTTAAATAGATTATTATGTTGTATCTGGAAATTATGGAGAGCTAACACTTTTCTGAAACAACAAAAAGTCTATAAAGCTTGTCCTAGGCCATAACTAGAACTTCTGCTTTATGGACACAAAATTATCCCAATAACTATTTCTAAATGTATAGATCAATATAAGAAGAAAAGAAGAAAACTTCTGAGCTTCTGTAAAAAAAATGTTTTTACATTTTACACTGTAAAAAAATCATTGGAAACTGATTCTATTTGTGATCAGGTAGAATGGTTCAGAGGCACTCAATGCAAAGTGAAGAAATTTGATATTAAAAGCAAACTGAAGGCCCTGCCACACAAGTAATACATCGAACAGCAGGACTGCAATTTTACTATTGCAGATTCATGCCAATAGTCTTAAAACAGACAGAAGACAATCCTGAATACAATCATCACATGGAGTAACACGAACACACTCTGATGAGCCTTTGCTAGGTATCACTGTAAAACTGCTACTCCAAGTCATCAAAAACACCAGTCAATTTGAAATCTTAAGTTTTTAAAAGTAATTACATATTAAAATCATAATGCACCTTTTAAAATAAGAACTTAGACTGAGACTTTTATTTACCTCTTTAATGCAGGAGTAAGATTTTGAAGGAAGAAACCAAACAAGCACTTCACGGAACTACTGTGATAAAAAAAACCCCAAAACACTACTGCAGAGGGTAATGGTTTGTCTGGAACACAGCATGCAAGGAAGCTTATAACCAAAAAGCAGAACACTTAGCAAGCTGGACAGGAAATGATCTCTTGTCCTGTAAACCTTTGAAAGGTCCAAAGGGCTTCTGTTCTCCTGTAAAACAAAAGCAATTCTTCCAAAGGGTTTCATGAGAAACCAGAGTGGTAGAACAGCAGCTCAGGAACTAAGGAACTTGCATGGAAGGTGGAGAAACAATTTTATCCCTCTGGTCTAAACCATGCAGAACACATCTGGATTTGCTTCTCCTACCTTCAAAAGGCCTCCTGACTGCTACACTATTTTCCTATTCTAGGGTAAATATTTGTCCTCTTCCTCTAGTTTTGACTAGACATTTCTTCCTAGAGTTTCTCTTACAATGCAGAACACAAGGAATCAGGAGCTACAGAATCGCTTCTCTGCTTGTCATATATACTCTGAGACTTATCACAGCCCAAAGGAAGGGCAGTTTGGATTATTCCCCTACTATACGGGCAGCATATTTTTACTAAGATTCTACCTTTTGCATGACTTCCTTTTTCCATTATACAGATAATTGTGACCCACCTGTAAGCCTGAAGTTAGTATTCTTCTGTCAGTTTATCACTTCACGCTTTTGAGCTGTAATCTCTGCAATTTAAAAATCTTTAATTGACTGGAAACAACTCCCTGTGCTTAAGCTAGTTATCAGCCTGCAATGTATCATAACCCCTTTAGCTTGCTACTCAAGAAAATGCCACATGAAACAGCATCAAAGTATTTCTTAAAATTAGAAAAGCCCTAAGGTATCTATAAATTTCATCTTCACATGGTATTAGTAATCTGATCTCCATGAGGCTTATCCACACTATCAGGAACTTCAACATGTATGACATATTTGACCCAGGCTCACAGCCTGCTGCCCACATATTTACAGGCTTAGGAGTCATGAAGAATATTGCTACGTTTTAAGTGGGCAGCTTCGTGTCTGCTGCGCCTTCAATTTTCTCAGTGACTCAGTGACTCTGAAATCATACAGAGCGAAAAAGAATCAAAGGACCTGAATCAGCTCCTGATGAAGCAACAAAAAGACTGCACAAACCCCAGTAAAACCTAAAACAGCCAAAAGGATCTATCTTGCTACCTGTATTCTGTATCTTTGTAAAACTTTGTGCTGCCACAGGGAAAACCTGCAGTCAAGAACTGATCTTAAGAATCAAGCTGTTTCCATTAAAATTACTGGAAACAGGATGGATCAGCAGACAGGAACTAATCTCACATCAAATAGGTATTTCTCCTGATACACAAAAAAAAAACAATTGTGGAAAGACTGCCCTGAAACTTCCTAAATACTCTGAAGAGCTAGACTCAAGGTTTTCAGGGAGATCTGTCTCCACCTTCCTCAAAGGCAGCTACTCAGCCTTACACTCCCCCAGCAGGCCAGAGATGTAAGCACCGTCACAGTATCGCCTGCTTTAAGAACCCCAGAAATACTCTGATAGCTATAAGTGGTTCACTTATCAGCATTCCTGTTCTCCTATTCTAACATCTGGCTAGCTTTGCTTTATTTTCAGCTGAATGCTTTTAGGTGCATCTATCTAGGGAATTGCAGGCCCAGCAGTATGCCCAGCCTACATAGCACTGAGTGCTTGTAAATTCAGAGCACCAGACAAATAATGTAACTTCAATTAGCTTTAAAGCCGGTCTCAGACACGGGGTTTAGGAGTGGTTTTCTTTAATCTATGAACATCTTAGATCTGACAGCCTCCTGCAGATAAATCTACAAAGCTGAAAATGGAAAATAAAACACATTTAAAACAAGTGGAATCTCTACAAAAATGTTACATAGAAAGTCAAAAGACATCAAATGGGACATATCAAGCTCTTCATGGACTTCTGTGCAATCTCTTAACTTTTTGTGTGTCTTTTTCTCCAGCTGTAACAAAATCCTTATTCTGGGAGGGTTTGCCAAGCTGGGCACTAGTGAATAAAAGGGATACTTGTATTCTAAGAGCTGTAACACAATTCTAGTTTATACAAAACAGACTGCTTAACTTCCTCTTACGCAATCTCTGCCTGGACTGCTACAGTGAGATGCATCTCAGAGAGCAAAGGAATGGTTAACAAACTGATGGTGTCTTTATCACAGTACAAAGCACTTGCTTTTTCACCAAACATGTCTCCAGGCACTGTATGCCCCTCAGTCTGACTGAACAAGAAGTATGTTTAACTGCAATAGGCAACAATCTTAAGCAACTAAACTTCCAAGCCACTTCTCTCTGCCTTTCTTTAGAACATCTTATCATTTTTGAATGACAAGTACTTCTGCAAGCATGAGAAGTAACGAGGCCTGGTTCTCTATACTCATGTTTCTCATCCCTGACTGTTTTGACCACAGCATCTCTTCAGCTTAGGCATTTATTAATAAAGGCTCATACCCACCTGGATTCTCTGATGTCTAACTAGGGTTGAGCTCACAATTAAGTCTTCTTTAAAGATACCTAAGAGAGTAGTGGCAGAACTAACACTGCCATTGTCAGCTGCTGAAGGCTGGGCCTCTGACTTTGAACTATGAGGTTACTGTCTATGTGTGATCCCAGAAAAGGAAACAAGGCTACATATACACTGAGCTATTGGTACACATGCCATTATAAGAGCCAACCTATATTTTACTTAAAGGAAATCCCATACAGACTTTTGGTCAAGTTGTATAGCTCCACCTTCAGAGATGCCCCCTTTATGCTTTTGATACTTAGCACTTTTTAAAAAAGGAGGCTCTATTTCCCACTCAATCCATTTGTAAAATGGGAATAATCATCATCATTCCTCTCATGGGAGGACAGTAAGATCTAATAGGTAAAAAAGCCACACTATTTAGGTATTATAAATCCCCCTTGGTTTTGCCAAAAACATGGCAGAGGCAACTCCGTTAGTTCATCCTCATTTCCTGCTTCTGCAGACCCTTCTTTGCAGCACAGGAACAAGACACCTGTGGAAGAAGTCAGAAATGTCTGCCATTGCTGCCCAGCCCACTGCCTCTGCAGTTGCTACCAGGAACCTCTGCTCGTCCAGAATGTCAATAACTGCGAGGACTGGATACAGACCACACTTCCCCTCCTCCTCCACAGTGAGCTGGGGATGTTCAGACTTAAAGGCCACAGTTCAGTTTTCAGAGAGTACAATAACAGAGAGCATGAGACAAGGGGAGGACAGTATTGCTATTATGTGATTAGAAAACGTACAGCATAGTACAGTCCTTCTCTTAGATACTACAGTAAGAGAAAGAATACACAGAACGGATAAAATTAGGAGGGATACTAAATTTAGTGAAGGATCATACTTAGATGTGTGTGTTCATGTAGAAAAATGGGTACACAGCCTCAAGCACACATGCCCACATGTCTCCCCTTCCCATGTGTAGATGTCTCTGTCCAAGTGTTAGAATATTCTGCATAAAAAGTGTGATTAAAAAAAAAATAATTAAAGTAAAATTATTGAAGAATCCCATGCAAACAAAGAACATGCAGCAGGCTCTCTGGAAGGCATCTCTGGCAAGAGCCACTTCTTTGCAAATCCAGGAGCACCCTCTGGTGCTCAAAGACAGGTTGAGCACCCGATTGAAACCTCAGGGATTAACTTCTGAAATGAACAGTAAGAAGTCGTCTCTGTTTGCTTTGTCATCCTAGTGCGCTATGCCTCAAAGTTAGTAACCTTGTGAGAGGAGGCAGAAATAAGTTATAAAGCAGAGACCACCACAGCCTGGGTTGCAAAATCCTTTCATAGAGGAAAACTGCTGACACACAGGGACATGGCCTTCATCAAAACTGAGCCTCCGAAAAATGCCAATGCCACATGCTTTGAAGGAATAGCAGAGCTGTCCACTCCAGGACAGCTTGCAAGGGCCACCTCACAGAGTTTCTCTCATACTGGGAACATAATCCTGTATACTCTGATACAACACTCAAATATAATTTTATCCACATCAAATATGCCTGGAACAATTCTCAAATAATAACTGGCTCTGTCATCAAATCCTATGACATTTTATTGCCAACTGAAAGGAAAGGTTGTAAGTTTTATTTATTTCTGGCAATGATTCACTGAGTATTTCCAGAATTTCTTCAGCTTCCAGCAATATAAAAAAATCCCAACATACAATTAGAACAGGGGTGTCAAAATTATTAAGAACTGCACTTAACAACCATAAGGATACAGAAAGAATTCTGGGTGACAAAGGGAGATTAGTATTGAATTTATCATTAGCTAATGCCAAATAACTTTATCATACTGTCAACTATTAGAGCCACTCAATCAGAAGAGCCAACAATGCATCCAAAATTACTTCTAGAGAGACAGTAATTTATGCAAGGTAAAACCAAGACTTGGCTAGAGTAGGAGGCAATTTGTTTCATGGATTCTGAACCTGTCAACTTTGTATTTGTAAGGTTGTATTTTATATAGCACAATGTCATAAAGATGGCAGTATCAAACCCCAAATGAGCTCCTGGAACAAAGGAAAGTTACATTTTTTTTTTTAGCAGTTTTCATTTGGCTGACAGAGGGCCAAAGATCCTGTTATTTTATCAGGTACATCTTCTGCACTGTATGTAATCTATCTGCTCAAGAAGTAAAATAGCAATATTTGGAAACACTACAAGATGAAAACATGTCATACTTTTGATGCTTATAGGAAGACTCACCATGCAATAAGCATTCAAACACTACCTGAGGAAAAATTGCTTATTTTTTCTTCACACTGTACACATTGTTTTCTGTCTCCCAGTGATGAAATGCTGCAAGTGACAGTTGGTGATTAAGAAAGAAACTTGTCTTTGTGGTTGGTTCTGTCATGCAAGCTTATAGCTGAAAGGGTCAGTCCACTTTGCAGCTTTAAAAAGTCAGTGAAACAGAGTCTTGTTTTAAGATTACAGAAAAAAAAGTCTTCTCAAGCTTTAGGGAAGTGTCTTTTGGGGAGATCATGCTTCTCTTCCTGGAAGAGTTAAAATTGCCTTTTTTTCCATGGCAACTATTTTGTAACAAAATGTCCATAATTCAAAAATTATTGAAAGTTATTTTATGAACATGCATTTGTTCAGGAAAGTCTATCAGGAGGAAACAGTTTTGTCTGTTTATGTGATCAGCTCTGATTGAGCTCACCAAAAATAAAAAACAAAACTCCTCACCAAAGTTATCCCATTTCACCAGCTAATCCAGTACGGTTGAGATTACTGGTTCCCAAACTAAACTCCTGTAAACCAAGATCAATTCCACAGCTAACCCATCAGCTGTATTGCCTTTATAAAGCTGAAAAGTTGATCATACTGATACCAGAAACTCAACCAGCCTGATTTATGTGAGCCTCCCTACATTCTTCTGTAATACCAGAAACTCATGTAGTCTTGATTAATGTTTAAAATAACTATTCCTGCATTCTTTTGTTAACAAGTAAGGATAAAACCAAGCTATTAGGGTTTGCACACCAAGCACACATCTTACACCAAAAGATAAATCAGTGATATGCCGAAAGAAAAGGACACCACACAGAACATGTTTATGTTAACTGAAGGCCAGAAGCAGGAGTTGAAAATTGATCTGAGGGTGTATACCTCAAATGACCACCACAGAGCACCAGAAACTTCCCCTCTCAATTCAGTATGCATATATAAATGAGTTTTTGCAATATATAAGCATGTGTATTAAGCATATCATGAACTTTGTCTGTCAGCATGCATGCTAGGAAGGAGATATCCCCCCCATACATCCAGCACTGTAATAAACCATTTTCTTCCCTTCTAATTTCTTTCTAAACTATCACTTGGTTTGGAGAGTTTTCTTGGTTACAATTTTTAGTAACACCACCATGAGATGCTGGATCATGAGGAACCCAGTACCCACTGTTGTCAAATTCTAGAAATGGCTGATTTGCTTCCTATTTTTTAAGACCCATTTTCCCAAACACTTTTGAGATAAGTCTTTTCCACTAACAAAGTGTTTTTTAAAACTACTCTATTTTTTTTCCTTGTCTAATTTGAGGATTTTCATGTTGATATTCTCTAAGCTGGGGTTTTACCAACAAACTGATGGTAATAACAACAATAAACATGTCACATACAAGATGTAAGACTTTCTGTTGAAGTGAGCTGAACTGCTCATTTCCAGATATATTCAAGATTGTGGTCAAAATTACAAGACTGCAAGCTCTGGTGACCTACCCCAGTAGAGTCTACTTCATATATATTTCCCCACAGCTTTCTGAAAAGAACCAAGGTAGTTGGATACTCAAATTCCACTAATCTTGTGCTTCTGCATCCACAAACTCAAAGCTAGATGGCATCATATTAGACAAGACACCTGGCTTCTGTGTGCCTTGATTTCTTCATGGGCAAGACAGAAATAATACTTGTCTATCCTGTTTGTAGTTCTTTGTAATGTAAGCTGCAGTTGTCAGATGTGCAGGTGTAAGAATATTATTTTAAAGAGTGAAGGGAAAGGAAATCATCCAACTGCACCTACGCATAGCCTCTACAAGTGTAATAAGGCCCTCTGGTTTTGTGTGACATGCTGCTTGTGTGCAGAGGCCACTGTTTGACAACAAGTGCTGTATTTCTATATGCAGACCACTTTCAAGTGTCAGAGTGCACAAACCGCATTAACAAAAAGAAACTAACATTAAGATGATGGGCCAAAATGTCTCTGCATGTGATTACAAGAAAAACACCATTAAAGAATAATGCATTCCAGCAGCCAAGTGAGACAGCACATCTCAAATGGAGATAAGCAAGATTCCCTTTGGGAATTCACTGCTCACAGTCCACAGCAGCCATGTGTCACACATGTATAATCAAGATGCCAGAACACATCAGAGCTGACCTGAAATACTGTCAACTGATGACAATAAAAACTGGTTTTCAACGATTAGCAGACCTTTAAAGCCAAAGCACTGTCACAGAAAGACAACCAACAGCAGGATATTTTAGAACATTTCTCCCTTTACCTTAGCTGCCACCACAGTCATACATCCAGTTTTACAACACACACAACCACTTCCACTGTGCTGCTCCCCTATGACTGAAGTACAGAGTCTAACACAAATACACTCAAAACTAATTAGACCAAAAATTATTACGTTTTTCTTTCTGGGGCCATGATATGACCAGTAACTTTTTTTCTTCCTGAGTAAGTGAACATGATAAAAGTAATGCAACCTATACAACTGACTGGCAGAAACACAGTATTAAAGGTTCACCAAGCTTTCTAGGAGAAGATTCATTACTTTTAGAATGTAATTAGGCTTGTGAAGCTAAAATCCAGCTTGTGAATCAAGAAGTCCCATTTTTTTAATCACTGATCCTGAGAAAAGGTGTTTTGAAATTGTTTGAGATGGCTCAGGTGTGTAAAGTTGTGGTGTTCAGCAATCATATAGCTTATCCCCTTCCCAGGATGCTGGGTCCCCATGCCTAACCAGGCAGCACATGTTCCCAAAATACCTATTTTCCCACTGTCTTTCAGCTACCAAATCATTCTTGCTGTAGTTTAGGAAATGGGCAGGAGGAACGGTACATGGGTGGGAAGACTGTCGGCTTTGTTAGTATAAAAGAAACAAACAGGATCCTGTAACACTTGAAAGGCTAGAAAAAAAAACAAAAGAGAAAGGTCCCGAGGCAGTGGAGAAGGACAAGAGAGACAGTCAACCTAACTGCAGTCTTTGGGAAGGTAATGGAATGAATTATTAAGCAGTCAGCCACTGCAAAGCCAAGACAACAATATGAAAAGCAAAAGCAGATAGCATGACTCTGTTGAACAAATTACTTCTCTGAAACGGTAAGCAAGGGAGAAATCACAGGTGGGACAAACTTGGCTTTGATTTGGCTTCTAATCTAAGCCACCCGAGAGCCTGACAAGCTGAACAGGCTAATTATGGCCTAAACTGAAGAGCAGTTATGACTACTACATGAAGTAATCAGGAACACCTCTCTTGCAAACAGGGAGTCAAATGGGGTTCCACAATGATCTGCCATGCACCTACCTTTATTTCCTATTTTCCTTATTACACTGACAATGAAACTCAGAAAGCATACTTTCAGAATCTGGGCTGATAACTAAGGTGGGAAAGACTGCAAGCAGTTCAGTAAACAGAGGCAGAACTCAAAATCATGATCTGAAAATTCAGACACAAAGTACTACAATTATGATCAAGAAAAATTCAAATATGAGGAAAAAATTAGCCAGACAGAAAAACATAGGGAAAAACAAATCTCTAAGTTATAGTGATTTGTAGTTTAAGAGAGTAAGAGTGGAATGAGGTATAGTTGGGAAAACAAAAAAAAAGATGGCAAACTATGAAGGTCTAAGACAAGAATCAAGAATTTAGCTCTGATCTGCAGCAGTGAAACACACAATAGTTGGCAAACATCATCATCATGGCTAGGCTTTGCGAACAAAGATTTGGGAAGGGCTCTACCCACGTTTGTTGCAAGCGCTTTGGTGGCTAAAAAGGCCAATACGAGATAGGCATGAGCGGTTGCAAAAGGCACAGCAGAAAGACTCCTTAGATGGTGTGTTCCGCAAGGCACGATTCTTTCTGTGTTGTCTTTTCTCCTCAACGGTGATCCTGCGTGCTTTCTCAAAAGCATCCGCAGAGTTATAGATGGTGTGTCTCCAGGCCTCCCGCTTGGAGGCCAGAGTAGACCAGTTATGATGATCGATATGGCCAAGGCTGAGATGTTGTTTCAGGGAGTCCTTGTATCTTCTCTTTGGGGCTCCTCTCTTGCAGCAGCCGGTGGCAAGTTCACCATAAAGCAAGATCTTAGGGAGGCGGTGGTCCTCCATCCTTGAGACGTGCCCTGCCCATCGCAACTGTGTTCTCTGTAACATGGCCTCAATACTTGCGACTGCTGCTTGCTCTAGAACAGATGTATTTGTCACATAATCTGACCAGTGGATGTTTAGGATTGTGCGGAGACAGCGTTGATGGAAGCGTTCTAGGAGACGCAGGTGGTGGTGGTAAATGACCCATGATTCAGATCCGTATAATAGAGTAGACAGCTCTA
The DNA here is from genome assembly GCA_013399015.1 of Galbula dea. Classification (NCBI taxonomy): domain Eukaryota; kingdom Metazoa; phylum Chordata; class Aves; order Piciformes; family Galbulidae; genus Galbula; species Galbula dea. The sequence continues at coordinate 224,523 of VWZX01006822.1, read as the reverse complement.
TGGCTCTGTAAACCCTGATCTTTGTATAGTATAGTGTAAAATAACATAAAAATAGGAAAAGGCAAAGTTATAATCTTCAAGTTCTTCTGCATGTAAAAGACACAAGCGGAATATCTTTATACCCACCTAAGACAGAACAACAAATCACTGGCATCATTTGCAGCCTGTTCCTAACTCAGGGCGGCTCAGACGCGCAAACAGCTTTCCAATCGGGTATCAACGAGACCAGATAGCATTTTAGTTACCGACTCACCGTGGCTCGCAAGATCCCTCAGAGAAGAGAGAGAGGAAGGGCCTGGGCAAACCCCACTGGCGCCCGCCGGCGGACACCTGCGACACCTCCCGTCCCGCTGGCACCGCCACACACCGGGGAGCACAACCCCTAAGGGGAGCCCTGAGGCTATCCCCACAGCCCTTATTGCGGCAGCTCGGCTCCACGTGCCCCGGGGCTGAGCTTCGTCCCGCCGCCCGCCTCGGAAGCCGCCCTGCAGAAGAGAGCCGGCGCGAACCCCGCCCGCCGCAGCCTTGCTCCCGACGGTCCCGGTCCTGCTCACCATGCCGATGGCGGCAGCCCTCAGCCCGCGTGCCCCCTCACCGTGCTGCAGCGCGCGCGCGACCTGACAACACGCAAAGCCGCGGCTTAGTAACCGAAGCCTCAATACCCTTGCGCGGCCTAGCGATTGGGTGAGAGGAGATGGCGTCACCCGGGAGGGCTCCGCCCGCCGCAGGAAGCGGAAATTGGGGGAGGAGTGTGCGGTCAGGTATTGTCGTAGGGGTTTTGTCGCGTCTTCTGTGGGGTGGCCTCTGCTGAGGCCTGGCGGTTGCGGGAGGCCTGGTGGTAACAGGGTCAGAGCTCGAGGGAGGCTGGGGCTGGCCTCCCTGAGGCGCCGAGGTGGGTTGGGTAGGACTGTCTGTATTGACCGGTACTGCTGCGCGGTAAGAAACCCCTTTTCAGACGTAGGGTCCGGTCCAGCTGTCACTTACCGTCTGGTTGAGGGGGGAGCCGCCTCGCCCCTGGTAGCGCAGGCGCAGCGGGGGCTTCGTGGCCGAGGCTCGGTCGGTGATGGTTTACTGAGGCCCTTACGTGTCGTGACTCAGCCGTGTTAATATAGGATTTCCTTGCGTTGTTTGTGGGGTTCTACAGGGTGCAACATTAGCCGAGAGATGTGGTGATTAAGGATTCGAATAGTTTTGCCTGTAGGGGGGGTGTGTGCAGAGTTTTACGTTGGGCCTTAGAAAATAATAGGATAGTAAGAATGGTGTTAAAACATGGACAGTAAAGGAGCAGGGTCATCAGCAGGATGTCTAAGATGAAGCGGATAAGAACAAATGCTCATAATCCGTTTTGTATTTGAGTATTCTTGCCTCTTTCTGAGCAGCTACACTTTAATCTTCCTTGCTCTTCTCAAATGAATAGAGGTCCTCAATCAAAAATACATGAACAGTTAGTAGTGGTTAACACGTTGTGGTATTATATGAGCAAAAACATAACTCTAGTTCTAGAAGTAACAGATAGTGAGATGTTGCCATATCTGTAGTTTGAGAAAGCTCAAGGAGGGAGAGGTGTTTCTTTTGCCTTCTGGTCTTCACAGAAGATAAATCTACCTTCCACAAAACAAAACAGTGAATATTGAAAGCTGGCAGTAGCATGTTCACTTGTCTTTTCAGGACAGAGAGCTGTAGCAAGGGAAGTAAAAAAAGTTGTAGGTAAAGCCTTTTCAGTCACTGGTGTAATGAAACAAGGGCTTTGGGAGAACTTCCTTGAGTAACAGGGAGAACTGAAGAGAAAACTAAACAAAAGGGATATACAGATCTCAAACTAATGTAGTTAGTGACAAACTAACTAGAAAAGAAGGATGAATGACCTTGAGAGTTGAGAGTGGATGGGCCTGAATAAAGGAGAGCAGTGATCAGTAGTATTGTGGATAAGGCAGAGAATGACCAGGGTGGCAGTTAGGGCCAAACTGTGGGTGAAGTTTTACTGTTAGGTTAAACTGTGCATGTGCAGCCACTCAGGGTACTGACTTCTCCTTTGGCTAGGAGTTGGCTCTGTCAAAAAAGTTGTATTAGCAAATAGGACTAAAGCAATTGTGCAACTGTGCAGTTGCAGTTGTTTCCTCCTCACTTCTTTAAACACAGTGTGAGATTTCCTTTTCTTGTGGCTCTGGGATAATCTTAGGTTATCTCTGAATGGTCATGCAGTTGTACTCTGGGAATGTTACAGAGTTGTAAAAGGTAAGGTGAGGGCTGACTGAAAAAAAGGAGGACTGGAAAGAGAAATTTGAGGAATGGAAAGTGGATTCAGAGCCAGAGATAGGAGTTGAAGTCCAGCTCTTGACGAATTAAACAAATGCCAGAAGTCTCATAGGCCTTCTACTTTTAACTCTTCAGGTCCTGGTGTGGTTTGTATAGTTTTGGTTTGGTTCTTTTCCTTTGTTTTGGTGTGTGTTTTTTTTACTGGATTTTAGAGGTTATACTAACTTTCACTGCTACTTTGCTAAAGATATTTTTTTTCCCTTCCTCATTTCCTCTTCAGACTGATGTAGTTAGGAAGAGCTGACTGCCAAAGAGAAAATGACATCTGTAGAAAAAGGTGGGTAGTTCATGTGATGTCTAACGCAGATTGGATTGAAAGTGCTTTAACTTGAATTTTAAAGACCAGGGTTACACTGTATGCAAGGTTCTATTCATTTAAACTTACTCCTTTTGTGTAGCTATTTGGAAGTAGTTGTGTGACTTTATTGTTACAGTGAAAGCTAGAGCTGCGTGGATGGAGCATTATTGAATGTAGTTTTGTAATCCAGCTTTGTATTGAAAAACAAGTTAGTCACTGGTACTGTTGTCTGTCTGTACTCTTGCCTGTCAGTCCTCCTGTTGTGTTTAGATACTAATTCAGCCAACTTGAAAGTTGGGCAATATAATGGTGTTACTGTAGCATTTTTGATATTCATTATTTGGATAGAGGGCACAGGCTCATGTTACTGCCCACAGTATGAGTTAAAAATCAATGTGTGTAGCTATGTTCTAAGAAACTTTCTTCCTTTCACTCATTGTAAGGAAACTTTACTAAAAGTCCCTAAGCCTGATTTTGGTTTCAGCCTGTGAGTAATATTACCAAGAATTTTCTTTGTCCTAACTCTTTTCCATGTCTGCATTTCATCTTGTATGGCAGCAGGAAATCAAGATCAATACAAGTCATTTCAATGTTTGTGTCTCATACTATTAGTATTAATGAGCAACACACACTTGAGTAAGAACTTCTCTAACTTATGTTTGATAATTGCTGTTGCAAAGGGCTATTTTACACATGTAGTGGGCAGTTAAAATCTGTAGGGTTTGAAGTGCAGAAATTAAGTGAAGAGTTACAGTGGGACACTAACAAAGTGAAAAGGGGTGACCTTTCCTTCTCCTGTTTCTAAATGTTAGTTGATGATGCCTCCTCACCAATCCGAGGACCTGGAGATGGCATGGAAACAGAGCAGACAGCTGAATCACCGGAAGTAATCACAGGAGCCAGTGCTACAAACCATCACATCCACCACAGCCCACATAAAAAGCCAGTCTCTTCCTTGAGTCCTGGAGTTCTGCAGCTAGGGAAAATACATGCTGATAAATCAGTGGAAATTGAAGCTATTCGTATACTGGTCCCCAAAGCAGCTATCAGCCATGTTGTTCCAATTAAAAATGCTAAGGTAGCTAAATCAGTGGGACATAAAGGAGATACATTCCATCAGTCAGAGGGAGCCACAGATCCCAAGAAGGAACAGACAGAGCTGAAAAATGCAATTGAAAAACTAAAGAACTCAGAAAAGCGACTGTTACAGGATAAAGAAGGGCTCTCTAATCAGCTGCGTGTACAGACAGAGGTAAGAAACGAAAGGGGTTTTCTCTTGCACAGCTGAGCTGCTTTGGTTTACATAAACAGTTTGTGAATGTGACCAAAGAGAACTGCTATGACACTCCAGCCTGAAACAAATAGCTTCCCTTTTGAACTTAGCAGCTAGGATGCAGAGTAGAAGTATGTCTCAGTAATCCAGTGATGACAATGATGACAGAATTCAAAGGCTTAAAGCTAGGAGAAGCACTTAGAGGGCTGTAGGGAAATGGATCTTTTTGCTCTTCAACTTAACCACTAAGTGAAAAATGTTGCCACAGAAGGAGGGAATATAAATGTCAATGTAATATATTCTGGGGATGTCTTGTCTAATCCTTTGTCATCTTACTGATTCAAGAAAGGAATATTGCTGAAATTTGGTTTCATGTAGGAGGCTTTCATTCTTCCTCTTTGGTCTCTGTTAGAATTTAAACAATTTGTTAATGTGCATTAGTCTCAAATATTTATGCTCACTAAGGTGGATTATGAGCCTTAATATATTCGGCACTGGATGCTTCTCATTCTGGAAGGAGAAAGGCAATTTATTGCTAGCAAGCTGTAGTAACTTGCACTGCATTCTGGAAGTAGGAGGTGTTTCATTCTACATTGATAACTACAAGACAATCTGGTTTCATTCTAGGTGAATCGAGAGCTGAAGAAGTTACTTGTTGCTTCTGTTGGGGATGATCTGCAGTATCACTTTGAACGGATGGCTCGAGAGAAAAATCAGCTCATCCTAGAAAACGAGGTCCTGGGCCGGAATATGTCTCAGCTGTCTGAACAGCTAGAGCGCATGTCCATCCAGTGTGACGTGTGGCGAAGCAAATTCCTGGCCAGCAGGTACTCCCTTTTACAGACCTGTTGCAGCATTCTCCTGCAGTCTTTTATTATGCAGGCCCATTGCAATGCCTGGCATCCTGCCTCTATATGCAGAGGACAGAGGGCCACAGAGTTATACTGACACCTACTATGCAATTGGAGTATACAGAGGAAGTGCAAAGAAGAGTAAGCTCCTTGTAAATCTGAATAGTTCTGGTTTTCACAGGCAATACAGTGGGTCCTAAACCTAAAATGTTAACTACAGTTCTTGTCAAAATAGCAAGAGATGTTCTTAATTCTGATAAACCCTAAACCACACACAGTCTAAAAATGTCTTCCAGGACAGCTGTCTTGACTTACCTTAAAGGTAATTAGCTTGATTTTTCATCCCTATCCCCGGTGTAATACAATCATCTGTTTGTGATGAAGTTGATTTGATTAAGAACTCTGCTGATAGTGGTTCAGGGATCTACTGGGAGGAGCAGCTCAGGATGGAAGAAAGACTAGGGGGCCCACTTCATTAAACACTGGTGGTACTGCTAAGAACCTGACTGTACTTCTGTAACCTTTATAGCTGATTTGAATGTTAGAATCTCATTTGACAGTGGATTAGACTTTTAACTTGCCAAGTGTACTTGTCTTACCAGATCAGTAAACACTATTCTAGGATTTTTAATCTTCTACTGTACCCAGATATAACTGACTGAATTTTAATTGATACTTAATACATATTACAAAAGACCTTACTGCTTGAAGGAAATGGTAATAGTATACAGTCTCCTACTGACTGTAGCTGAGCAGAAATTATCCTTAATACATGTCCTTTGTAATTAGGTTGATACAGGCTCTCTGTGGGGGAGGGGAGTGAGAACAGCATCTTAATCCTTAGTTTGAGCTGACAAATGGCAGTCTGTGGTAGAATAGAGGTGACTTTCAAACTGCTCACTTACACTAGTAATGGAGATTTCTTTTGCAGGGTTATGGCTGATGAGCTAACCAACACCAGAGCAATGCTTCAGCGTCAAACCAGGGATGCACAAAGTGCAATCCAGGACTTACTGAATGAACGCCATCAGTTCCGCCAAGAGATGATTGACACACACAAGTATGATTTGGCTAATCCAGGCTCTCTCTGCAACAGCTTTATTTCTGTCAGTGTATTCTAGGCCAGAGAAGAAGCAAACTTTCCTCTGTTCCAGATATACTAAACAAAAATCAGTTATGCTGATGGATAAACAATCACTTTGCAGTCTCGGAGCTGGAAGGGCCAAAGTAGCATGAATTGTGTCTTCATTCCCTGGAGGTGTGAGGTCTGAGGGGTAATATACTGTAGAAGTGAGATTGCTTACATCCTCAGGCTCTCTCTATTTAATCACTTACTGTCTTGACTTTATCTCCTCCCAAAACATGGATCTGTCTACCCACATTGACTTTTTAGTGCTTATCCTGCCAGATGTCAAAGAAATTTTACTAGTATTAAAATACTGTGTTGGTGAGGCCTTGCCTTAGAGAATAGCCCGCTTGCCTCCTTGTTTTTAAGCACTTTTTTTTCTTTTGGCTAACATTTAGCTTCTCCATTAAGTTTTGGGAAGGGATAATTCCTCTGAAGTGTGCTCTGTGCTGATAACAGAGAGTACAAAACCCACTAATAGTGCTGTGCTTTTTTTTCCCCTTTCTGCACAGGCTGCTGGAAGAGCTGATGGTTTCTCTTCAGTGGGGAAGACAACAGACATACTATCCTAGTGCACAACCTTACACTACAACAGAGCTAGCTGCTGTGAACTGTAAGCTAGCCAAAGCTGTAAGCTCTCATCTGCTTGGAAATGTTGGCACTAACAGTCCAAGAAAGACTTCAGCAGCTCTGGAGTTTTGCAATACCCCTGCTGAGAAAATGGCTGAAATGGTAAGGATGTAAATGATATGAAGAAGCATACTGGTTTTCTCTCTGTCCACAGCACCACAAGTGGCTGGGTCAAAATTTGTTTAGAGTTAGTGTGTCAGGAGAAAGCAAACTAAAAATAACTTAGTTGAATTTAAAAACTGAGTGGGAGAAGAAATTCAGGTGGGAATCAGTCATAACACTTCAGCAGTAGACTGTTGCCCTGAAAATCTCTTCTCTTGCAAGTGGGTGGAAACACAGAAAAGATAAACGATTATCTTCCAAGATAAGGTTCCACTGCAGGAATCTTGGTCTAGCTTGCTATTTAAACACCAAACTGTTTAGTCTGGAAGCAGTTGAGTAATAGATGAGCAGCAGGAGGCTCGCAGTGCCTAGTGATCCCTGTCATGCTTCATGCTTGCCTGGTTTTGCTGATCTCTCTTAAAAAGATAAGAATTTTTTTTATTCTCAATAAAATCATACCTTGGATTTCTGATGGAGGTACAAGTTTATAAAGAGCCCTTAGTGTCTTTATATTGATAGATTCTTAGTTTTCAACTTATAAGAAAAAAAGATGGAAAAATGGCTTTTGAGCAGAAAAACTTCCTAGCTGTTAGTAAAGGATAAAACCCATTAAACTTAATAGATACATTTTCAGTCTCCATCTTTCCATCCTTAGGTGCTTCGTGTTCTGGATCCAGCTGCATGCACAGAAACATCAACAGAAGTTTCTTTTTCTGAGACTTCTCCATCTTCCTTCCTTTCCACAAAGAAGAATATTGGAAGGTTTCACCCATATACAAGATATGAAGATGTAACTTTCAACTGTTGCAATCATTGTCAAGGAGAGCTGATAGCCCTTTAAAAACACAACCAATGCAACTGTACCTGCACTTTTTCTGGAGAATTACACTCTCTGATGTTCAGCAGACTTCCCTTTTTCCTATTTCTTTCCATAATGGGTGGGTTTAACATTAAAAGTTATGTAGTTTCTGCCTCTCTACCTCTTGAAGTTAGGGACTAACAGGATTTCCCCAGCCTCTGGAATATTTCTACTACTTTTCAGTCTGGAAAACTACTTACTTTCATCTACAAAGGCAAGACCAAAAATGTATTGCTGGTTCACTTTCTAAAGCACAGTGATGCCCTTGTCTGTTTAAAGTTTACAGTCTTACTAGCAACTCTCAGTGAATTTCTCTTTAGAAGGAGAAAAAAGCATAACCATGGGAAATGGTCAGCTCCATGCTGAAGTCCTGGCCAAGGTGATGATTTGTTCCCAAGTCTCTGTTCAACCTTTTAAGTTTAGTAATAAAAAGGAATATGTGCAATGATTATTCATAGCTCTAAGTTTTGAAAGTTAGACCATATGCAGTGTTGCAGCCCTCCTGGCAAGAAGGAAAAAGAACTTGAATTAAGCTATAATATATAAATAGTAACTTGGTTATACATGGATTCTGGAAAACTGGGTGGGGTGAGATTATTCTTTTGTTTCCATCAAGTTAAAGTAATGGATTTTCCATCTGTTTCAGCTCCTGGAGTGAATCTCTTACATAGCTGGACCTCAGCAGAGACAGACTGATACCCCTCCTTTAGTACACAGTGTTGAAACCTGACCTAGCATTAGAACTAAGACCTTGCCCAAGGTCTTTCTGGGTGCTATGGGAAGCTGAAGATAACCACTAAGTTTGCACAAGTACTGGTAAAAAAAAAAAAAGTACATTTTTTTTACTTGTTTGTTTTTATAATCCTTAGGTAGGTTCAAAAGAGGACTTTTAGCAGATGATCTGCTAAAACCAAAGAAACCTATTTAAGTTGCAGATGTAAAGAGGAAAGGTAGGAGGATGCAAATATGCATTTTTAATTCCTTAGTTTCGCTCCCAAATTTATCGTGTGTAGCTGTCTGGCTGGGGTAGAAGGCTTCTGAAATGGTTGCTTTCACCCAGTTTTCCTTTGAATCTCATAGCATGAACAGGATAGGTTAGTGAGAAGTTCTTCCTGTTGCTGGCCATGCTTTGGTTTGCATGAAGAAAGCTACAATAAATTTTCTTTAATTGCTTTCAGGTTGCAATTTTGGATTTAATATAGCTGTATTTCTGACCTCATTTTCTCTGCAGCATAAAAGGAACTATATGACATTGAACTGTAAAACCCTTCAGTTGGTCTGAGGTAGTGAACCAAGAGGCACTTCTTTTGCAGTAGGGGAGATAGAGTGAACCTTTGCAAACTTTCCCCCTGCATTTGCTTGCTAGACACAGGAAGCATTTCTTGCCCTTAGTGTCAGGGGAAGGTACCAGAAGAAGGAAGGCACCTGTTGCTCGTTACCATGTGAAATTTTCATTTCACATCCATGCTCTTTATGCTGGCAAAAGCTGCAACTTGGAACCCTCTGGTCAAACACCAGTACACTCTTGGTATGCCTATAACTATCTCCAAAATAGTAAGAGAAAAATATTAATGACAAATTTTCTTTGCATCTACTATGCTTCTGTCTGTTACAATACTTACAGAAAACACTTGGAATGTGGAAAAACAGAAGAACAATGCCAGATTATTCAATCAGTTGGACACATAGCTAGACAGAATACTCCTCACCTTCCACTAACCTCATTAGTGACCTCAGCATGTTCTCTGAAGAGAGTTCACGATTTATCTGAGTAAGGTGATGTAGTTTTATTTTAATTAAATTAGCAAACATGGACATATATACAAGGTATCCAACTTCTTTGATATTGGTAAAGGTCATAATTCACAGAACCTTTTAATTTCATGGAATAGAAAACTACTGAACATGACTCACAGAAATAAGTTTCAAAAACTGTTGCATGTTAAGGTACCTGTTAGCTTTCAATGACCACTTTCCCTCAGCTAAACCAAGATAGTCCTCCAGTCTAGCCAGGATTAACAGCTGGTCAACAGATCAATAGAAAGTGGTACAAGAAACAGCATTTTCCAACAACATAACACCTTGTACAGACTTCACCACAAGCAGCAGCAAACAGCAATATCAATCCAGCAAATTGTACTTAATAGCCTGCACCCAGAAATTCATGGTGGAGTTTATCTTTTAAAGGCAGGAATGTGTATTTGCCACTCTCATGTATAGATCTCACACTGACTTAGATTTGGGCAAAGCAAGATCCCCGAGTTACACACAAAAGCAGGCTTTTCACCAAAATTACAAATAAATAGATAGTAAAATCATTGTCAGCAAAGGTACTTATTAAACTTGCTTGAAAGCTTTAACACCACCACAGGAAGTCAGGAGTTATAAAGAGCAAAAGCTCAAGCTGTAAAAATGTAGAGGGTTCCCACCAAGAATGCTGCAGTTCCATCAGTTTTTCAGCTGTAATGGTCTGTGAAGCGAAAGAGTTTGGGCTCTGAACTAATGTAGCAGATGTTCTGCAGCTGTTTGGCTCTTCTGGCCTCTACCCTAAGCTGCCTCACTCTCTCTTTAGCAGCCAGTTCTTCTGCTCGTTTCTCTTCTCTCTTTCTCTTCAGCCATCTGTAGAGAGAGAAAGAGGACTAGAAGTACTGGCAGTACTCTTCCATCCCAATTCTCCTGCTTTTGCACTCACCTTAACCTCTTTTAAGCTGTTTGAGCTCATGGACTCAAGGGGAAGTCAAAAAAAACCATCATTTTATTAACTTTCTGCTTGTTTAATGAACTGAATCAACCCCAGCCTGCTCCAGAATCAGCAAAATGGGGAAGAGGAGAAGGATCTCCCTTTTTCAGCAGAAGTAATTCACTATTTCAGCTCAGGTTCTGACAAGTAATTTCACAACAGTGAACAACCAACATCAAGGAATTGATGTATTTTTGCTAGGGTGTAAGTTTCTGTGTCATCATGTGTAAAGGAGAAAAACCCACAACAAACCACCCCCTCAAAAGAATGACTTCAGCTGTAAATCTGCATCATAAAATAACCACACTCTGAAGATGACAGACTACCAGTTTTTCAAGTCTGATCCCCTAGGAATGACTACTTACTCTTTAAAGGCTCTGTTGCATTCCTCTGTTCTTGGAAAAAGGGCAATTCCCTCAGCTTGGCGTCTCAGCATTTCTATCTGTTTTTCTTTCATGTGTTCTTGGTGCTTTTTCTTAAGCCATAACTTGAAGGCTTCTTCTGGATTCCTGCTCCTGTCCTATTCAAAACAGACTTCATCTTAATTATGTTAATAAATTTTCAAACTCTGCTGACATCTCCCATTCACAAACCATACTTCATAAGCAAACAGCATATGCTAATCTGGCCTGGAAGAGATCCATGAGCAAGCATTTCAAGTGGTATGTTTTAAAACCCATTTAATTTAGCTTTTCAAGCCCATCACTGCAAGGCAGAGGGACTTCAGAAGAAGGCATCTGAATCCTCAGGTTTCAGTCAGGTCATCTGCATTCACTGCTTGACAGCAAGTTCTGATGGTGAGGAATACACTTCAAAAGGTTTCCTTACTGTTGACTGCAAGGTTCAGTCAAGTCATGCTCCTGCTGAGAAGCAGCATCTCTGCATCTCCTGTGATTTTACAGCTATTAAGTTCACAGATGTAGCTTCTAAGAGGCAAGCCACTCTGCCAAGCAGAACTGTCCTAAACATACAAGTCAATCTAGCTCTTCCCTGAAAACATGTAACAAAACCACTTCCTATCACTATAAAAGTTCCTATGCTTAGCTAAGAACACTGGCTTACAATTTGTTTTTCCTGTTTGAACAAGAGCACTATAGATGCCAGTCCTACATGACAGTGATCTTACTTTGCTGTTCAAGTCTTCTAGCTCCTTTGCACGACGAATTCGCTTTTCTTCTTGCACTTGTTCTTTCTTCTTCTGTAACCAAGCTTTAAAAACCATCTCATTCTCTCTTCTCTTCTGTTCTTCTTGTTCTTTTTTTCTTTCTTCTTCCTTAAATGGAATAAAGAGTGAATAAACTTAGTTTTTAAGAGAATCATTTTAATCTGCAAAGGTCTTCAAAGACAATAAGCAAAGCATTTTGATTATAGGGGAAAGAGACAAAACCAATGATGAAACAGGAATACTCAATGACTGCATCACAGTTGATATTACTTTTAGAAAGAAATGAGTTTGAGCACTTCTGCAACTCATGTTACATTCAGATACTTTCAGTCTAACCCTCTTTGTGATTACCTCAATTTCCCTGGTACAACTGAACTCAGACATTTCAATAGCAGCAGCTGAAGGCTTACTACAAACTCGAACCTGCCCAACAGCTCAGTTTGCCTTAAAATCAGCTTAAACTGATTGCATTTTGAAAGTGAATACAGCTCTCAGGCTTGAGGGACCACTAAACACTCAAGGATATTTAACCATCTATAGATTGCAGGCACTACACCTTATAAATCAGTAGTTTTTTCTGGATGTGAAGTTGCAATGAATTTACTTAAGGAGTATTAATAGCTTAACACTTTTTTCAAGTTTACAAATGGAACTGATTTTTACAAAATTGAGAAAAGGGGGGTTTTAATTATTAGTGACATTTTAGCTAATGACAAGTATCTACAAGGAGGAGAAACGTTTTCAGGCAACACTGCAGAAAGCTGATTATGACATTTTCCCAGGTTTTGACTCTCTTTGACAGAAAAGCTGCAATCCCCACTCATTTTAACACTCAGAGAAATCTCTTCTTCTTGCAGATGATGTTCTTCCCACCTACACAGAACTTTCAGACTACCCTCCAAATTTCCAATTAGTGATTTACTGAAATGAGAGAAACTACATCAAAATGAAGCAGATGGATTCTAGTAGTGTCAAGAAGTGTTCTGTGAAATCCATCACAGAATGGAAGAACTCCATTCAAGAAGGAAGAAATAAGGTAATGCATTCTTACCTTCTCATAAGTCAGCCAACAGAGGAGGAGATTTAGCACACACTGTTAGGAAAAGAACCTTCCTTACCTCCACCACCTTACCTTTTACTTTAAATATGCAGAGTATGGTATCAAGAGATGTAGTCTTGTGTGTACAAAGAAAACACATTAGTTGCTCTTCACATTTCATAGCCCTTGTTACTAAGCTAAGCCTCAGCAAACTTTCAAATAAAGCAGTCTAAACCTATTTCCCCAGAGAGAAAGCAACCTTTGAACCTACTTAGCCAGCTTACTTAGAACAGTTGTGGCACAGAAAAAGGCCAGCTGCTTCATGCTCTTTTTATAGAGCAACATAGACAGTAAGTTACATTTTGGTAATAGCATCATCATAATTTCCTGTCAGAGGTTGACTATTAAATACTATTTTTTTTCTGAATAAAGAATTAGTAAAGAATTAAAAGGATTTGTTTTTCTTCCCAGTAATATATAAGACACTGATTCAATTATCTACAATAGAATTTTTTTTTTCTTTTAAATTACTGCCCTTTATGATACTAGAAGTATCCCAGTACCTTAGTACTGGGAATGTTTTTCTTCCTTTTGTCCTCTTGTGTAGCATACAGGTAAAACCAAATAAGAAGGAAAAGTAGTATCAATTACAGAGAAAGGGAATCTGTTTTGCTTGCAACAAACCTGATGAAAAAACTGACTACAACACTCACCCATGCAAAACCTTTACAGGAAAAAAGTATCCAGTTATCTTCTTGGTCAACATGACTTGACCTGCATGCATCTTACAGAAGCAACAAGGCAGCCCTCCTTTGAAATCAGCTGTATTTTCCCTACCTGCTAACCACACCTCTCTTTGTTCATAGTTGTCCCAGTTATTCTCCTGTGTAAATCTTATTTTATGACTGAACACTCTCCCATGTGATAATTGCCTGTTACATACTTCAGGAGCACCCAAATGTGCACCTGCATGGCTGTGGTGAATGTCAACTCCCTGCATGGCAGTGTAACCTGTGGTGATGCACTACCATGTGCTACATGCTAGTGAACAATGGGCCTCTAATAGAACCTCGTAGGAAGAGAGCCATTAAGCAGATGCAGTAAGCACAACACAGCTGAAGAAGGGCTACCTAGGAAGGATATATTAAATAAACATTTCATTTCTCCTGTGAGAAGCAGAGGAACAGAATGGTGTCATTCTGTGACCTGCTCGTTGCCTCTGTATCTTTACCTCTTTCCTCAGTTTTTCCTTCTTTTGTTCTAACTGCTTCCTCAGCTCTTTGTGCCTGGGAGGAAGGCAGTAAGTGGAGCTTCTCACAGAGACATTTGCAGACTGCACCCTCTGCAGAGTCTTCAGTTTTCCCAGACCTCTTGCAGCATTGACAGCAGAATTTGGACATCTCTTAGGGTTAGAGGGAGGCTTAGGGAAATACACACTCTCTTCTCCACCCGCAGAAGAAGAGTGTGCTCCTGGTCTTACTGGTGAGACTTCCTTCAGTGGAGAGACAGTGCCAAAAGGGCCAGAGAGTGAAGATTTTGGAGACATATGTTGAGTTTCAACAGCAGTAAAAGAAACACTTATTGGGGGCAAAAAGCCCTGGCTTTCAATATCACGTAAACTTAACAGTTCAAACTTCCCATCCTTTTCCACTAGGATTTTCCCATTCTTCTTCTCCTCATCCTTGCCAGCACGTGGTGAAAGGGATGTGCTTTCCTCTCCCATTTCATTAGAAATATGCAACTGGGACAGCCCAACTGAAACATCATCTCCTCTTGCAAGGTCACTTCTACAAACTTCAGCATCTTCAAGAGGAGGAACTTCAAGATCCACCAGCTTATCCTTAAATTTTAACTTCCTCTCTCTGTTCTGATCCACAGGAGCCTGATTCTCCAGCAGCTTGTTGGCTTCTTCAATCTTTTCTGAGATGTAACGCTTTATTTCGTCATCCTCTTCCTCCTCCAGTTCCTGCTGGCTTTCCAGCTTGGATTCCTGGATTGAGCTTTCACTATCAGTATCAGATACACAGTCTCCCTGTTTAGTATCAGACCTGGATTCCAAGCTTTCTTCATTGGATGGCCTCACTTTCTCATCTCCGTCTGCCTCTGAAGACTGATCTGGATTTTCTTCCATTTCCTCACTTTCTTCCTCAAAGTTGTCTGCAACTTTAACAGTTTGTGCTTCAATATCCTCTTCAATTTGTTCAGAATTCTAAAGAAATGAAAATAAACTAGTCCATTCTCCCAGCAAAGAACAGTATCAGAGAAAGAGAAAAGAAACAGCAAGAGAGAAGAGCAGGGCTAACTACCCTAACTCTAAAACAGGCTATCAAATCATGCATAGGACATAGCTTTTTTGGCATTAACAACTCTCTGGCAGTTTCTCCATATTCACATCTGCACAAAGTTGAACTAACCATGGCTTGCCCAGCAAAGTGATCAGTGACAGCATAAAACCAGAACATGTGTTGGCTGAACACTGAAAGGAACCCAGAAGTACTTTTCACTATGTTAAATGAACACTGGATTTTCTGTTTTAAGGCAATCAGAACTAACCTCTCCACTACATCAAACTGTTTGTCACTATAATTCCAAATAAGCTTGCCTGTCAAAATTCATTGAATGTACCCACACATTTCAAACCACACTGAATTTTGTGCTTATGATTTCAAGTATTACTCAATTTTGTTTTCTTAATAAGGCATTTAGCATTTAATTTAAAAAATACCTCTCTTTCACCCAGGTTTTCTTTTTCTTCTTCAGTAGTTAGCCACTCAAGGTCTTTTTCAAAATCATCCTCATATTCTCCACTTTTTGTTACATCACCCATATCTGCTGGATCTCCTCGGTCTTCCTGTCCACTCATTTTGGTGACATGTTACAGTAATACTACAAAAAGGAGAGGGAAAAATGCTTTAAAACTCTACTGACATACAAATACAGAAGACTGATATCTCTTCTGGCACCCACACCATACCTGTGAGCAGTGTCCACTACAACCCTGTTAGATAGCACCACAGCATCTCAGGACTAAGGATCACCCATGGTTTATAAACATCAATGGTTTTGGCCTTTCCAGCTCTGACTACTAGGGGAAGATCTGAGTCAAAGCAAAGCAAGGTGACTTAATGTCTTGCAGTAAGACTCTGGTAGAGCTAAAACTAGAACTCATAATCTCTTGCCTGTTAGTCTTGGACAAAGAGATTACTGTTTTATTTTTGTTAGAAGTACTACGAGCTTTCATTGCTTGCAGGCATCTTTTACTTTGTTGTTTTATATCTTCTTGTCCCATTTTCCTTTAAAGAAATCCTAACTTATTTAAAGTTCCACTGCATAAATGGAGGATGCACAAGTGCTAGAAGATCCATGCCATGGGCTTAAATTACCAAAAAGCTTCTCATAATGACATATTGAAATGAGAAGACATTCACTGATTGGACTCTTGCAAGAAACCTGCTAGAGTAATTGAACATTTACAAGCAGCTAGCTTTCAAACTGTGTCACCTCTACTGGTGTTAAGGGTAAAGAAAGTTACACAGACACCAACTGAGACTGCTGGGAAAGGGTTCAGTTCCAGTTTGAATTTCTGAGGGCAACAATGGGAAGTACTCATTAGCCAGTTAATCAGGCTGCATATAGTCATATTCATGACTAAGCTGAAGATAAATCCCTACAATCTGTTCAACAATTATTGGACTGCATAGCACACAGGAGCCAACAGCTCTGGAAGGACTGCTTAAAATGCCAGTGCTTGGGGCTCCAGGCTGCCTGCCCGCCATCCCTTGGGTCACTCAATAGAAGGCATCTCTCTCCATCTAAAGACACAAAAGGATTAAAGAAGCGTGGAGACATCTCTTTGGAAGCTGGTTCTGCTCTTTTTACAGTTTTGGTCACTCCTTGTTCCTTCCCTAATTTGTTTATTGCTGTTTACAAAAGCAACATAAAAGAAGGAAACAATTATTCCTATTCTCTTTGTACCCTCTGCTGTAGGGTGGAACATGCCACTTTTAAGTGTCTCTCTAGTAGGACAAGTCTGTGTCAGTTACAACATCCTGAAAGATCGTGACAGGAGCATTAGCTTATGGCAACACAATACAGGATGTAAGAGCTAGCTCTGACTCTGGACAGCCCTGGAACAGCCAGACAGGTCTTCCTGCCCTTTCAGACAAGAAAGCTGGCACCTGGACTTCCCAATATGTCTAATCATTTTGTAATACAAAACCCCTTCCATCCGGAAGATGTTGCTTTTGTTTTAAGCTCTGATGAGCATCTCTGAGTTCTCATTTA
Source organism: Galbula dea (assembly GCA_013399015.1). NCBI lineage: Eukaryota > Metazoa > Chordata > Aves > Piciformes > Galbulidae > Galbula > Galbula dea. The sequence continues at coordinate 207,840 of VWZX01006822.1, read as the reverse complement.
TTCTCAGGAACACAAGCTCCACTTCTTAAAACTCTGCATGTCATTCCATGTCATTCTTGACAGGAGTGCTGCTCTTCAAGACCTCAAAATGTAGTCAGGATTTAAGAGGTGTGCTGGTTTGGGCTGGTATAGTATTAATTCTCTTCACAGTTGCTAGCATGGGGCTATGTTTTGGATTTCTGCTGGAAGCAGTGTTGATAATTCAGGGATGCTTTAGTTACTGCTGAGCAGTGACTACACAGAGTCAAGGCTGTTTCTGCTCCTCACACCATCCCACCAGCAAGTAGGCTGGGAGTGCACAAGAAGCTGAGAGGGGAGACAACTGGGACAGCTGACCCTAGGTGACCAAAGGGCTATTCCATACCACATGATTTCATGCTCAGCATATAAAGGTGGGGGAAGAAGGAAGGGGAGAGATATTCAGAATGATGGTGCATTGTCTTCCCAAGTCACCATTACAAGTGATGAAGCCCTGCTTTCCTGGAGATGGCTGAACACCTGCCTGCTGATGGGAGGGGAAGTCAATGAATTCCTTGCTTTGCTTTGCTTGCACACACAGCTTTTGCTCTACCTATTAAAATGTCTTTATCTCAACCTACAAGTTTTCTCACTTTTCACCTCTATGATTCTTAACCTCAGCCCATGGAGGGGAGGATGGGGAGTGAGTGAGCAACTGTGTGGGGCTTAGTTGCCAGTTGCAGTTAAACCATGACAAGATGAAAGAATGGCAATAAAGCTAGGCACTTTTGGTGCATAAAGCTTTATAAAAGCTCTTCTGGTTGATTCATATTTTGTTTAAGAAAATCTAGCAACTTTTTGCTCCTAATTCACTTCTTTTTTGTCTACCACTTGCCCTGAGAATCACTCATTCACACCAGATTTCTCCAAGTTTTTATTTTCAAAGCTTGTTCAGCCTGTTGCTTTGGCTTTCCACACCATGCCTATTCCCATCATGTTTTTCCTGCACCTTTTCTCAAAGGATATGTAATAATTTTTGCAGGGAATGCACCCTCACAAATATCCTTGGTTTGGGTAGTGATGTGCACCTGCATTCTTAGTGGAGGTTACCTTGCTCTAGTACCTACTCAGCACAAAAGAACTACTTCTTAACTTCAGCATTAGTGTAAGTGGATACAAAAGCTACAAAGTGAATTGTGCCTTAAAGAAAACATGCTCACATCAGACTCTTAACACTCAACACAGATACTGAAAACTGTTCCATTTATTTAGGATACAGAATCACAGAATTATTAAGGTCAGAAGAGACCTTCAAGTTCAGCTGTAAGCTATCACCACCACACCACTTAACCATGTCACTAATTACCACGTCTTTATGCTTTTTAAACACCTCCAGGGGCAGTGACTCCACCATTTCCCTGAGCAGCACAGAAATCAGCCTCTTCTGCTCTAACATATTGTAGTCACAGCTAAAGAGACAATTTCAGTTTAATGACTTTGTTTCAGAAAACCCTGAATCGGCTTCTTTTTTGCTTAGGGGCTTATGAAGTAAAGATTAAAGAGATTCAGAAAATCTCAAATCTTTATTTTCACCTGTCTCTGTTCTAATTGGAGCATGGGTATGCTGTGGCTGAATCGTTCTGTAAAGCTTAGCAATACCTCTACGTGGTTATATTCCGGCACAGTTACTACAAAAAGAGGGATGCAGCAATGGATTTCTGCTATTTTGACCGTTGTATCAAAATACACATATAGAGTCATAAACCCGAACCCAGCACTGTCGCCGGGGGAAACGTTCAGCCCCGCAGAGGGGACCAGCAGCGCCCGGCTCCGCCTTCCAACGCGATCAGCCTCTGCTGCTGGGGACCGGCAAACCGCACTGCCCCGGCGCCCAGCCTAGGCGCGGCCCTGCCTTCGGCACCGCCTCACCGCGATCACTACCGACACGGGCGAGCGGGCGAGGCAGCCTCCTACCGGGCCATAACACCTGCAGACCGACCGTGTGCGGGCCAGCAGCAGCTCCCGGACATAGCGGTCAGGCGCAGCCGCCATTCGCCTCACCGACACTACCAGCACACCGCTGGAGCCGCCCCTGNCCCCCCAGCTCACCGTCCTGCGGTCTCCGCCGACGGTGGCCCCCGAAGACCAAACTCCTCATGCACCTTTTCCCTGCTGCCGGCGCCGGGGCAGCAGCGGGCACAGACGCGCTGGCGAGGCGGCACCGCCCCGTTGCCATGGAGACAGGCTGCCGTGCCGCGCCCCCCTCCCCTTTGTCCTCCATTTTGAGGCCTGAGCGCCCGTTAGGAGGCGCTGGCTTTGCCTTCGCGTCACGCAATTTCATATAACGCTCGGAAATGAAGGCGAAGCAGAACGGGGCGGGTGGGGATGAGCCCTACAACCCTGAGTGCCCGAGGCGGGGCGGACACAGTAGCGCGGAGGGCAGCTTTCCCTGCCCAGCTGAAAGCCTTTGGATGCTGTTAAATTATGCACTTGTTTTGAGAGCAGCCTGAGCGTCGGCAGTTTTTGTGTTGTATTATTCATGCTCCAGCCCGTGATGAGCAATCTGATCAGACCAAAAGCTAGCAGTGTCAAAATTTGAGCTTCTTATTAAAAGATAGAACTGCGTCTTCCACAGAGGCACCTCTCTGCATTAATCACACCTCACTCAGGTGATCTTTGAAATGTGAAAATTAAAACCAAAGAAAAATACAGAAAACCACCTTAAGTTAATTCCCTTCTAGTAAAAAGCCACCAAAAAATTCATTCTGAGTTACCTCCTGGGCCAGGGGAGCTGGCAGAGAGAGAGGTCAGGCTCCCCAGCAGAGGTGGCGGCAGGGAGGATGTGATATGTTGCAGCCTACTGTATGGAGAACCATGCAGCCCCACAGACTGTGGCTGTCGTGCCCCTATGATGAGCAGGCCCTTACAATAAACCACGTCACCACCAGACACACCACAGAGTGCAGAAAGGGCTCACCATGGGCTAGAGGTTCTTCTGCAAGACACTGGCAAGGGTGGCAGCAGGACCTTGCAATGGTAGGGCTGTGCTGCTCAGCCTGAGAGATGCAATAGTGCCATTGGAGCAGCTAAACACATTGAGAATTTCTGAAAGACTTCCAATAAACATAGTTTCTGTTGCCACTGGTTACCACAGAGAGCCACTGGCTTGACTCTGCTAGGTGTACTTCAGTGGAAGCTTGTTAGAAAAAAAAACAATCTATTTCCAAATGTCAGCTCATGTCACAGGCTCAGTTCTCACAGCACCAGAACAATACTGAGCTCCTCCCAGCATACAACACACCTCTGCAGTCCCCTCAGCCTGGTGAGGGTAGCTCCTTGCAAGGGAAAGCAGCCCTGACAGCTTGCAGCCCTCTGGGGTAACTAAGGCTTGTCCAAGGTTGCATGATGCTTCCCAGTACCGTTTTGGGGGATGGCCCTCCTCAGCCTTCCCTCCAGCACATGGGCCTGGGCCATGACAGCATGTTCTCCCAAGGGCAGAGGCAGGGAGAGAGGGAGTCATCCTTGCTGGCAGCACAGATACAGTGCCCATCATTGGAAGCTACACAGCCATGGGCCCTGGTTTTGAATACACTGGCCCAGCAAAGTGAATGATGACAGTTTACCAGAAGGCCATACACCTCAGAGGGAAACACACCTCCTGCACTACACAGTTAATGCTCATGAAAGAAAATATGGGCAGAAAACAGCCATGACTAAATTTAGCCAGGGTGTTGATGACTCTCAGAATAATGCAGGTAGAGTTACCCTTTCACTCAAAGTCACACAGAGGAGAAAAGCTAAAGCCTTTCAAGGTGGGATGCAGGTCTCTGAAGACATCTCTCATCTAAGGCCACATGCCACAGGACAAGGTTGGAGTCCAAAATTTCAGGGTTTCTGCTAATCCTACACCATACAGTGAGAAAGAGAAATGGGTTTTGGCATTGTTTTCAGTGGGTCAGAAGGGCTCCCTGATATTTACCCAAGATAAGGCTCAGGTACTTGCTTGGCAATGTTTCCTACTGTACCTGGAAAAACTTCAACCACTGACCTCACCCAGGGTCATGCAGCTATCCTGCTCCTGAAGACAATATATCAAACTTCTGATTTTTTCCACACCACACAGAGAGGTGGCTTTGACAAGTTCCTAGAAGACTAAAACACGGAGAACTGATCACAATGTCAAAGCTTTTTGCTCTGCTTTCTTTGTAAGACTATGTATCTTACAAGGCAGTGCTACTCCTTTCATTCACAAGAGATGTCCTATTTGCCTAATTACAAATCTGCATAATTGTAAGACAAGGATTAGACCTCATTGTTGGAGGATCAAGCTGTAATGCTTGCTGATGATAATTTAATAACTTAGGGTCCACCTACATGCATGCATGCATTCATTAACCTACCTGACATTAGGTGTTCAGATGTTCTCATCTGTAAGGGAGCTACAGAACACAATGAGTAAAAAACACAATGGAAACCACAGTGAAGCAATGCAAGCCTCCAATGTCAGGCAAAGCAAGGCAGGGTTCCAAGGACAGGTTTCCTGACATGTTGGGTGCTCTTTTTCCTGTCACTAACACATCAGGCACTGTTGAGGGAACAAAGATTCATGCAAAGCGAGTGTTTGACATAGAAAGGCTGCATAACATCTTCAGAGCAAGGCTGAACAAACACATTAACACTGTTTGCATGTTGTGTAGGAGACAGCTGACACTGTCAACAGTCACTAGGAACAGGGTCCAGAGCTCCCAGTCTCCTACCCCTTCCATAACCAAGGGCCCTTCTTTCCTTCCCAGTACTTAGCTACAATCACACAGCTAGAGAAAGAAATGTAATGGTTTCTATGCAGTGCCCTTCCCTCTCTCCCAGGGCACTGCCAGAGCAGCCAGCTCTTTAACACACATACAGCCACAGCAGGGTTGAGTGGAACGCTGCCATGCCTTGGTGATCTGACACAGGCACTGCTAGCCCAGGGAGGCACCAGTGTGTGCTCCTCCCAAAACAGTAGCCTCTGGCAGCTCTTGCTATTCCTTACTTTTTGGACAGGACCTGGCCTCTTCCCCTAACAGCAATCCTAAAGCCCAGGAACTGTATCACATATGAACAGCCTCATAGCAAGCACAGTGCAGTAGACACACAGATTGAGTGGTTAACACTCACCTTCAGCAGCCCCCAGCATTGACTGGAACAAAGGAACAGCCACAGCAGTCCACACCAGCCTGCAGTGTTTATCTCCTCTCCATCCAACTGCACGGTGTGCTGTATCACTAATGCAGGAATTCAGCTCCCTGACAGCAGCTGGGTGTCCTTCTTCAGATCTCTCAGCTGAATGTGGTGGGTCAGGATGCAATGGGAGGAGCAAGGAGGATTGCCACTGTTCACGTGGACCCGCTGTGCTTGCACACAAGAGCAGACTTAGGGTTCTTATCACAGCACCCTTCACCAGCACCAGAGATGTGAAACACTTCAGTCCACCTTAAAGGGTAATACTACACCTCTATAAGCTACTGGCTTCCTTCCTGTCATATACAAGCAGAGATTTTAATCCCCCCCTTGTCAAGGAGCTCATGCCCCCACAGCTGACCCCTGCATTCACCCAGGGCATGCAGATGAATGAGATTTGGAGCAAGCAGGACATGCTGACAGTCCTATCCCTCCTGCCTCAGCAAGGCAACACGTGTAAGAAAGCCCCCCCCTCCCCTTCCTCCCCAGACCACCCCTTTCCTCTTGTTTTTGGTGTTGTGGAGAGGGCTTGTTGGGCTACAACCCACACTGAACTACATCAAGCTGGCATCTATCTAGAGCCCACTCACCTCACCAGCCCAGCCTGTACTAGCACATACAGGTCATTTCCTCTGGAAGCACAACACAAGAGAAGCTTTCCAAGGCAGCCAAGTGTGGGCATGGCAGGATGGGGAGCTCACAGCATCTCTCCCTTAAGGCCTCAATTTTGTAATTGGGTCAATGTAAATAGAAAGGTCCTCCTGCATGGCAAACCTGTACCTGCTTTCCCTTGCAGTCACCCTCAGTGAGGCTGATGCATCCTGACCAGGGTTACCCTTTGCATCAGTGAGTGATCTTCTCCCTCACTGGACCAGTCTGCACTGGTCCTAGAGTGGCATTTCTGATTGCTCAGCAATGAAGAACTCTCAATGCAAGATGTTTGCATGGACTTCTGCAGACCTACAAAACCAGCCAACAACTATCAACTTTCAGCTTTCTTTTTGCATGGTTTGTCTTGGATGTTTTTTTCCTCCTTTGTAACAAAGATGCCCAGAACAGCCTGCAGCAGCAGGGCTGTGATTACCAAGGGATCAAAATACAAAACAAACACTGGCCACACAGGATACCTCAGTATTTTAATTTAACAAAAATAGCTATTCACTTAGAAACCAACAATATCAACACATTTACAGAATTTCACAGGCATCAGTAACTCTGCATACAGCCCCAGTCAGGCTCTACAGTTACCTCATCACCACAGCAACAGCACAGCACAGGAACTTGAACAACAGCCAGGTGTGGCTTTCATACATGAAGAGGTCCAAAGACATTCACAGTGTAGCATGGCTCTCTAGTGCAATTGCCTCAGTTTCATTACTTTGGTTGACCAATTTGGTTGCTATTGCTGTCATTCATTAGTTCATTTTTGACTTGCTTTTAAATAACGGGGTTGTTCCCCATCAAACTAGGTTTTTTCTGTATGAAAAATGTGAATAGAATTGAGCTGCTTCTTTCAGTCCCTAGACATGTCTGCTCTGCACCCACTCCTCGTGCCTTGCTGCAGCTGCTTTCAGACCAAGGAACTCACAGGACAGGAGATGCAGGATATGCATGTCCTAGCCCTTTCCCAGGACAGCTCATCAGCTAGCATGCATGGCTTCATATGTATTAAAAAACAACAAAAGAATCCAACCAACCAACCAGCACCAAAAACCAGTGAAGACAGGAATATATATACATGGGTGGCTTCAAGTTTCCATTTCAGGATAAGGCAGTTAAGTTGACAGGTGTAAAAGTCAGTACAGCTGAGGCCCTCTTTAGGGGCTGTTTTAGGAGGCAGGCTGCAAACACAGAGAAGCTTTGGGGAGTGGTTCCCCTCAGCAGCCAGCCTGGAAGGGCATCCCAAACCCTAGGCAGCACATCCCAAAGACATTAATCATTCACCTTGTGTGGTAATGGCTAAGGCTCAAAGAAGTGATGAGAAAGGCTGTACCTGTCCCAGCAAGGGAAGAAATACCTTCCCAACCCCAACATTGTGAAGTCTCCATGGCACTTAAAAGCAAGCAATGAACCAAAGCTGCTTCTTCAGGTTCTGACTGGAAGCTCTAACCAGCACACAGAGAGAAGCATGCTGCACTGCACCCTCTCCCTTGCCAGCCCTCCTGTACACTTCAACTCACCATAACATGCACAGCAACACAGAGAATCCACAGGCCATTTCCACAGTACACTATGGAGATCTGTTGCTGTGCTGCTTGTGCCTGAGTATCCAGGTGCCCAAGCCCAGGACAACTCTGTGCAACTCAAGTGTTGAAGCAATTTGGAAAAAATAAATTATTTAAAAAAAAAAAAAAGTATGAGACAATTCCCAAATTGCTTAGACTGCACAGAATAGAAGAACTACCCACTCCAAACATTCAATGTTCTGCTTATTTGGTAAGAAGAGGTAGAACTAGTGGACTCATCAGAAGCATGAAGGCATTTTAAAATAAGTAGGAAATCTGACAGAGCAGAAATCAGCATTTGTCAAAGCCTCAGGGAGTCATCCTGCTAACTACCATAACTGTGGGTGCCTGTTTAGTCACCAGAGTCATAATTCTCCAAGGTCACAAAGGATAGCTTAAAAACCTGCAAGTCATCTTTCTTCTCAGTACTATGCTAACATCCAGCACCCCACTGAAACTGCCAAGCCCCTAGGGTTGGGAGGCAGTGACTCCAGGAATCTAGTCCTAAAGGACAAAGGCAAAAGATCCCTTGAATTAGTATTTTGTCTTAAATTCCCTCTAAGCTTCCCCTCCAGCTTCACAGTCGCTTGGGAGCAAAGGTCTTCATGGCACAAGAAGCAGAGCTGACAGCATTTCACCCCTGTCAAGTTGCCCCAGGACACAGTTATGTTTTTGGGGAAGCACCATGATCAGCTATGGTAAAACTCTGGTAGCAGGAGTGGCAGAGAGGAACAGCAGAAACAGCACAAGGAACTCAAGAAAGCATGTGCATATGCAGAAACATAAGTGTACCAGTCCTGAAAGCAGAAAATCCAGCACCACAGGGCAGCCACAGCAAAAACCACGCTGCAGAGCACAGGTCTAAGGCCACCTCCTGTCCCAGGCCTGAGGCTCTCCACAGAGAAGTCTATTAGTGTGCCCTGCAGCAGCACCTCAGTGTCAGAGCAGCAGTTGACTAGACATTCATGATGCTGTCTTTCCAATGGTAGCCTCCAGATACCCAGCCTTAGACTAAAACCTCCCAAGAGTTTCATTCTTTGAGAGAACTTATTGTTCTTTGCTGCACATCCCATGTATGCAGCAGAAGAACAAAAGGCATTTTAGAAAGAAGGTATTTGTTCTTACTTATGTAAGAGCTAATACATTTACCCTCTAAAATGTGCTACTAATATAGTATAAATACAGAAGAAATACCATGAAGGTGACTGCCTTGGGAAGGAAAGGCAGAGGTTAAAAACAGCCGACCTGTATCTTCACACGTGGCCACCAGGAGTCTTCACCTGGTGCACTGCCGGCTTTCAGTAGATCTGCTTGGCCTCTGCTCTTGCCCTCTGTAAGCTCTCAGAATGCTGTATATGCCACTGCCCAGGAACACTAGGGAGATGGCCGCAAAGTAAGAGGCATAAATCATGAACTGCAGAGAAGGGGAAAGAAAAGGAAGTGGTTAAACCAAGCAGTAACCTAATTGGTCAGAAGGTTAATACATGACCTCCCTTCCTGTTCTAAAATGTCAAGATTCAGTGATTATTTATCTGTCAAACCCCAGAAACAGAGAGCTGAGCAGCTTTACAGCTTGGTTTACCTCCCTCCCTCCCTCCCATCAGTAAAGCTAAGCCAGTCTATCATACCTGAGTGAAGATGTCCAAGCCAAGCCCACTGGCATCCACAACAATCAAAGTGAGCAGAGTCTGAAGGGCTAAGGCAATGAAAGTATTGACCCCAAACACCAGGGCATATCGCTCCACACTGAGAGTTGAGGCTATCTGGAAGCTGGAAAGAAATGAATGACCAGAAACATAAGGGCAAGGAAAAGGCAGGAAAATACAGGAATAGGAGAAACATCCCCACACAGACATACATAAAAAGCTTAAAAACCAAACAAACAGAAAAAGAAAAGAATTAAAAACCTCACCAAAACACTTTGGGAGCTCTCTGGTTTCAGTCGTACTGAAGCAGCCCTCCTGTGCAATGTAGCTAACAGGCCTTGTCACACAGGGAAGAGCTCTGATCCCAGAGAGCTGTTGGCAATCTCAAAGCATCAGCCTACTGCAATGTGGTCCAGAACATCCCACATCCTTCTTACCAGAACTCCTTTTGCAGTTACCCGTTTCAGCATCACCCCTCTTAACTGTGCTTGAGCTGTAGTGATTGTGCCTGCATGGTTCAACAGCAGCTGTGTTTTCTTCCCCAAAGTGACAAATACATTGAACAATGTTTCCTCCTTACAAGTTAGGGAAAGTTGGCACTCCTGCACAGGCAAAGCATTGTCATCTCCTCATCTGTTAACACTTCACTCCAGCCATGTGGATTAAAAATATTACCCTGGCAAAGAAGCACTATCTAATATTTAGGAGCAGTCACATCAGTGTCATAAGACTTTTAAGCTTGGTCAGCCTGCCAAGCCAAATAGATCTCTGTGCCTCAGTTTCCAACCTGAATCACAACACAAACCCTCCCAACAGATTCCCAAATTCCTGGTAGGTAAGACTCTAGTTCCACAAACATTGCAGCTTTCACAGCAGCTGTAGCCTTGAGAGCAATTGCCACTTAAGAGATACTCACGTTGCTATTGTGATGAGCAGCATGTAGATGATTCTGAAGACAACATAGGATGCATAGCACACCCAGATGTTCCCAACAGTGTCCATGATGTACACAGTAGCAGCAATAAGGAAGGAAAAGAGGGCAAGGGCCACTTCACCCCACATGGCCCAGGATGTTTTTATGTGACCCACAACAAACACTGCAACAGCTCCTGTGAGGAGAAGGAAAGCATAACTGTTAGTAATTGCAATTGGAACAATCTGGAGCCTGTGAATTAGGAGCTCTACAGCCCCTCAGAGCCAAACATGATTAAAGTGGGGGCCACTGAAGTGAAGTGGCTCTCCTTTCTGACCTCCCTCTCAACCTGAAACTCTGCTGTAAACTCCCACTTATTTACTTGTACAGGAACAGAAAATCAAACCAAATCAAATCAAAGGTCAATGCTGACTGCCTCTGAAGTCTCATCTCTGGCTTCAGAAGCACAACAGCCCAAGGACTCAAACCACTGCCACTCAGTCCTCTGTACCTGACTGTAGCAGTGTTGTCAGCTGGGCTACAGAGAAATGCAAACCCTGGTTCTGAAAAGCACTCAGCTAATTATTTTGTGGTGCTTTAGGGGGAGAAGATAGGAAGACACTACCCACTTTGATACCTAGCTGACTGAGCTCTCTCCCAGGAAGCAGAAAAACCTGCATTAACTGTTATCTTTGTGCTGGACTGTAAGAGTAAGTACAGTAAGCACAGGGGTCCAAATCCACAGCTCCTGGGACACAGCCTAATTGGAAGCTACAATCACACACTGTTGATTGTGCAAGAACAATCCTTTACAAACAGAAGCAGGTTTGTCTGCTGGATTTTACCAAGTGGGGGAGGGGGAAGAGAAGACAGACAACAAGATGGAAAATGTGTGACATTCTGTGCAACAAAATGAGCAGACAAGATGTGTTTCATGCACCATCACAGCTCTAACTACTGAGAAGCCAAATTTTCATGTATTACATTACAAAAAGATTCCCATTTGAAGTAAGCCTTGGTCTTCAAACAAGTTGAGAGCAGCAAGCAACAGCATAAGGGCACTGCTGTATGCAGCAAAGTAGACAAGCAACATACTGACAAAAGGAGGTTCACTGGAGATCTCTGAAAAACAGAATTATGTTCAGCATTTGACCACTGTACAGAAGTGCCACAGTGCAGCATCTAAGCTCTTTGCAGCCCTTAGCTGACCTGCTATCTTAGAAATCCTTCAACACACAAAGACTATGTACCATCAGTGTGTACAAGCCCTCACATTAATCTTGTGGATTAGTGAAGAAGGTAACTATGCCAAAGGAAAAGAATTTGTTTCCCCCCACTAAATTCTTCTCTCCAGGGCCTTCTGTGACACTACCTGACTGACACTTTACTCTTTGAAAGTCTGGCTCCTCCGGTTGCAAAACCCTTAGATGCATAAAGAAGCTAAGCCCTAGAGCCTTCTTTCTACTATTTCAGCAATTCTACAATTTGGGAGCAGACATCACACTCTGGGGATCTCATGGCAACTCAGGAATTTGTACTCCCCCTGTATCTCAAGGTTGTATCAGCCTGACACCTAATTACAAGAAGATATACAATCTGTGTCCTGCAATTAGACACCTCCAGCTGATCCAGTGGTTTCACAGCTTAACCTGATAAAGGATTGCCACGTTCCTAAGAAGGTGCAGGGATGCAGCTTAACAGTCAGTTGATCTCACTAGAAGGAATATTATCTTGCCCAGGACATGAAGCTGACAGCCACATGAGTCACCAAGTTCAAACCCTTCACAGGGCAGCACAGGTACAGGCAAGGATGGCAACAGCATCTTACACAAAGGTTGCCAAATATAGCTCATAACTGAGCACAGGATGACTTAAGAGCCATGAAAATGGCAACTCAGAACAGGGGTGGACCAGGAAAGGTATTTCTAATAAAGAGAAAAGGTATCGTCTTACTTCTGGTAATGGAACAGTATTAAACAGCTCAATAAACAAATGTTTGTGTAGACCTGTTCCTTTCAAGTCAAGCAACTCCTTTCATCTTAACAGCTTTTGTGCTGAACAGTGCTGAAATGACTAAATGTGGCTCACTGCATCCTGTGTGTGTGCAGGAAACACTCACCTCTTCCCTATGCTGCAACCCATGGGATCCTCAGTCTGAATTCCACTGCCACAGTGACAACACAGTGACAGTCAGCCACATTCTTGCAACCTTCTGCCAAATAATTCAGAACAGATTGACCTGGGAGGCTCCTTTAAACACCTACCTACTGGACTACAAGAATTAGGGCTGTGTGCAGCAACTAACTCAAAACACTTAGCACCAAACCTATGCACATCAGAAAAGACTCACCTTGAATTCCAGGGTTGCCTCTTCTGCATGCTTAGGAGAATGCAAAACACTTCCAAAACCATGCTCCTGTGACCTTGAGGGACACAAGCATTTCTCACAGCAGAGCAGGAGCTCCACCAAGAAGCTTACCTAGCAGTGTTGAGACTGCCTCCACAGCACCATTGTAGATCTCTGTGCTATGAGAAGGCAACACCATCTCCCACAGGCCCTGCGTGTAGTTGATGACCTGGAAGTAGCCACAGGTGGACAGTGCCCACCAGACAGACCAGCAGAGCATTGTCCTGGAGGAGTAGCACTGGAGAAAGTCCTGCCAGAGATCTTTGAGCACCTTTAGGATGCCTACTGTCTGCTCCTGCAGGTATTGGGAGAAGGAAAGAGAGAGAAACATTAAGTTTTGTTTATAAATACTTCAAACTGTTGCACAAAATTGCATCTTTCAAGTGTCCTGATCACTGGTGAGTGACAGTGCCACTCTTGGACACAAACCTCTGCAGAGAAATGAATAAGCAGCTCCTTCCTCCCACAGTCTCAGCAGCCCTAACCAGGACACAGCCCTAAGCGGGGCCATCCATGTAGAGGGAAGGTTCAGTCCCATGCACCCCTTGACCTCTGGCTCCCTCAAACAGACAGCAGTAATGCTAGATGTTAGAAATACTATGTGAACAACTGAAGAGTACCAGGGAGAAGAGGCACAGGACAACAGAATATGATATCCACTTTGACAAGAGAGGTTCAGAAGCCAGTTATGCAAATCATAAAGACAAAAAGCATCACTGACACCTTTAGGTTCTGAATCAAATTCAGCCAAATTTGGTAGCACACAGAACATGAAAGCCACCAGATGAGCATACTTCCCTACAAGTAAGTTGATTTTGTTTAGTACTAACATTCAGGGATTACAAATATTCAAAGAAACAATCTCATTATGCTATGCTCTTCCCCTGTTAGTGTTCACCAAGGGGCTGAAGTAAGAGATGTTGTCTGGGGTCTGAAGAGAAACAGAAGCTACTTGTACCAGACCCTGGTGTTGCAAATGGCAGCTTCTGTATATAAAACTGCTCTGACAGATGACATGAGATAAAAAACAAGCTTTCTCCTACAAATCTTTCTAGAAAGAGCAAGAAAGGGGGCACACCCATGGAAAAAAATAACTGAAAATAGATCAGTTCTAGCAACAAGCAATAACCACAAAAAAACCCTGCTTTATACATAAAGGCTGTTGCAGTCCTTTCCTTAACAACTTCAAGCCAACAGCAGCAGAAGAAAGGAGCATGTTTTTACTTTGTTGACAGAGCTGATGATTACAGTTGCTGCATACACACAGGTACAGAGTCTTTGTAGACAGGCAAGACTCTTACTAAGTCAGCACAATGGTCACTTCATGTGAGACTGGGCAGAGCCCCCAAGGCCCATCCAGCATCTCTAGCCCCTGTGAACAGGGAAACACACAGCACTGGCACAGCACTGAGCTACTGCACAGCCTGCTGCCTCACATCCAGTTCTGGAGCAGCTTCCAGACAGCAGCAACGACCATGGCTCTTGGCAGCATACCTTGTTCCTGGGGGAACAGTGCACTCACTGTGTGCCTGGGAAAGACAATTCTCCATGACCAATAATGCTCATTTTTAAGGTGTTTCTACTAAAACAAAGACCACAGCCTAAGTCCTGAACTCTCTTTTCCACCATTCAAAGCATCAGATTTCTAATCATCTTTATTAAACACCTCAGTCTCGTTGGTGCTTTGCCAATGCTCTGCATGTGGATGCTGCTCCTCCAAAGCACACAGCAGAACAACTTGTGAAGAGGTTAGCCTCTGGCAATGTGACTTCAGCAACACAACTCACACAAAGAAGGCTTCATGCAAAGCTCAAGTTTAGCTGCAGGAAAGCCAAGGAAAGGAACTGTCATATATGTTGTGAAAACTGCTATGGCACATTCAACCCAAGCATGTGCCTGATAAGCCAGAAAGACTTATCCATCCTCCCACCACCTGGCAGTGCCACTGCAAGACAATTACTCATACAGCCAGCCATTAACACTCATGAAATACAGCTGCTCTTATCTTTGTAAGAAGGACTATCACCACACACCAGTGCCTCTCAACTTTTATCCCTTGGCATAACTGAATTCTGGAGAGTTATGCAGGAGGACCTGCTCCTTTTTTGAAACTTTCACCATTAGTTTAGAAGCCCTCAGAGGGTGGGATAAGTTATATTAATATCTTAGTCATTAGTGGCACAGAATTTGAATTGTTTAACAAATACCCTTCACCATGAACGTATAACATGGCTAAAATACTTTTGCTCAAACAAGACCATGCTGGATGGGGTGGAATTAGGCCTCTGGAATGTTAATACCTTTAATTCCCAGCTGCAGATGAAAGAAGCTGAAAGCAGCCCCAGATGCTGCCTTCCCCGACCCAGCTAACCTGGGCTTACTTGCTAAGTGAAATACCCATTAGTTGACTAAACCAACAGCCAGTTTACCTTCTGGCCTGCTCTCAGAATGAGCACAACCTCCTCCTTATCGAGGAGCAAGGCCAACCTCCCCCCAGGAGCTCAGATCCCCCTGCTGAGACAGGCTCTCCATTCACATGCATCGCCTAGAGCAGCATGGCAGAAACCTGCCCAGCAGGCAGGTGCATTAAGTGCATGCAGCCTCATGGAGGCTGGACACTTGCCACTTTGTGGGACCCAACACACAATCTTGTTTCCATACAACTGACTTTGTTAGAGGTTATGTAGCCTGCAAAAACACCAGTCAGGGCAGCAGCTCAGTCCTCTCATGGGCTGCATTAAACTGTTATTATGCAGAGGTGCTTCCTGCAAATTATCCATATTCTGTCCATCTATAACTAATCACTATCAGCCTTTAAGTGCTTTCAAGGACTAGTGCAATTTTCTTCCTGGACTAGTTTCCTTCCAGGCTCACAATATAAAACCCAATTGCCACACAGCTTATTACTGCACAACTTACCTAACAGTTGAAATAACAAGTGTTTTCAAAATGCAAGTGCAGGAAGAACTGCTTCTTTTCTGCAAGTCACAGTGTGCATCCAGAAGCACATAAAGAATTTGGACTTTTACACCATTTTTTACTGATGTCTCTTGCTTTGTACCATTGCACAATTTGAAACCAAGAAGATTTTAATCACAGTATTGTTGAGAAATGCAGAACAACTTCAGAAAAATTAAGGAACAGCCTAACATGCTCATTCAACAAAAGGAAGGCTGGAATAAATTCTCTGTGCCAAAAATAAGGAAGCAGGATAAGCAAAAGGATACTTTTTCCTGTTGGATTTTACATCTCTACTGCTCTGTACATATAGCACATATGCATGTGTACATATATGCAGGCAAGATAGCCACATCAGTGTTATATCTTCTACTCCCATAAACCCAGGGTACAACTCACCTGTTTCTCTGCTGAATGACCCTCCCCTTTTAAGGGAACTTTTGTCTCATCCTCCCAGCCAGGTGCCTTCTGCACATCTGGATGATCTTGGACAGCCGATCCGTTTTTACAGTCTATGACCTTCATTTCACAACCGAGCTGTTGATTTGCAACGTGGTGAAAGAAAAGGCTTTTTTGTGGCATTGGCAGGAACCACGCTGTGCCAAAGGCAATAGATATGCTGGTTAAGGAGATCACATTCAAGCTGAAGAGGGACCAACCTGCCACTGACACAAGGACTTGCCCAGACACTGAGCCCACCGTGTACCCCACCAGGGTGGCGCTTCGGCAGTAGCTGGTGACCTTCTGGTACAGGTTGACATCGACAACGCTGTAGATGTAGGAGTAATAGGCAATATCAGTGGCGGTCCCCATCCCGTAGAAGAACTCGAGGAACTGGACAGCCCGCAGCCCCTGGGCGTACAGCAGCATGAACCAGGTGACGATAAGGCTCAGGCCCTGCAGAAGGACCACAGGCTTGTACCGCAAGTAGTCCGTGGCCAGGAACACCGGGAACAGCAGTGCGAGGTAGGAGTAGGTCCACACCGGGTAGATCTCGTTGAACACCTGGGGAAGGGGGGGGCGGAAAAGACGTTGGTAACCTTCCACGTACTGTAAGGAAAACACAATTCTAGACACCCAGGATGGAGTACAAGGTGCCCGAGACCGCGGTACCTGGGTCTCGGAGAGGTTTTTGTGGGGCTCCAGCAAGTACCGGGTGAGGAAAGGCTCCGAGGGCCGCACGCTGCAGAAGAAGCCATAAGCGCACAGCAGTCCCGTGGGCAGCGCCCAGCAGCACCCGTCACCTCCACCGCCAGCCCTGGGGGAGCGCCGCGCCGGCCGGCGCCCCCGCAACCCCCCCATGACAGGCAGGGTCGGTGGCCAGGCCGGACGCGCCCCCGGAGCCGGCGGAGCTGACGACCCCAGACTTATCCCAGGTCACCTCCCACGGCCGCCGCCGCCGCCACCTCCAAAAAAACCACCTCCTGCCACCAGCGCGCGGTGCTGCTCTCACAAACTATTGGCCGGGGCGCGGGAGGCGGGGAGCTGCCCTCCGATTGGGCACGGCCGCCTTCTGCCGGCACTGCCGGCCAATGGGAAGAGGAACGGGTGTGCCTGGAGAGGAGCACGTGTGCGCGGAGGGATGGGCTGTGCGTGTCCCCTCCTCCGTCCGTGACAGGGACTTGGGAGGGAATATGGGAGCGGAGTCGGGTGTGGAGGGTGGGTGCTGCCGTCCTTTTCCGACCGGCCTAAGTGGGAAGCTACTCAAAGGAAGGAGCAGCGTGTTCTATGGGTTGTGATACACGTCCAAAACTGACCGCGGAGAGCGAGATTGATACTCCTCTTGTGTACCTGCTGAAGGAAAACACACTTAGCATGGCAAAGCTCCAGTCACTGCTGAGGTTCTCCCCAAAAAGCCTCAAAACCATCTGGACAAAGAGATACCCTTTAGCTGCTATGCTGTGCTTGTTCTTGTTTTCCAGGCCCAAATGCATTCAGCTGCTGACCTTTGCCACTTTCTTCCCATTAGCAAGATAAGAGCTGGAACCACTTCTGTGGCTTAATAAAAGCTGCACCTTGTGGTCCAGCCAGAGTAAATATTAAACAAAAGGGGAAAATGCAACTATTATATTCAAAGCTTCACCCAGGACTACTTACTCTCAAAACTTTGCCAATCTTTCTCTAAACTAGTTGTTCTGCTACTCAATCTATCCCACACCATCTTTTTATCTACCTGCTTTGCCTTTCCTTCTGATCTGCTCCCTTGATGTCCACTCCTTGATCATTTGAGGAAGTAGACTCTAGAATATGTGTTAGAAGGAAACAGAAATAATGAAAATAAAAAAGACAAATTATTTCTGAAATGAAGCATGATTAATCTAGAATAAAGCCTATAGAGTGTAGCTCTCTGAAAAAAAACAGAAGACTGGATATACCCTTGAAGGTCTGTGTCTTCTAGTTCCCTTTCCCTACTGATCCTTTGACAATTTAGGGGCTTCGAACAGTAGACTTATGAAGCCATGAAGGGTTAATTTAAAAGCTCTAGCACTTTAATAGGAAGTTCTAAACCAGAGTATAATGGTAGTGTTACAAAGAAAAGCAAGCACTGAATCAAGTAGACTTAGAAGAAACATACCTTTTGCTTTTATTAAATGTAGAAGCAGATAGCTTGGTCTGAATTATGTGGTGCTTTTAGACATATCTAGGTCACAGCAGGGTTAATGTAGTATTGCTCCCATTGGAAATGGCTACAGATGTGCCCAGGAAGCCTGGGAATGATCCCATGGCCTGTTTTGGAGAGTGCTGTATAAACACTGGAGAAGATGGAGTCCCTGCCTGGAGGAGATTATTGTAATTAAAGCATGATGCAAGTACTGGGTGTAACAGACAAATGGAGAACAGAGCACAGTGATGATAGGAAAGTGTAGGTGGCTAAACTGGTTACAATGTACAGCTAGCAGGAGTAAACAGGACCAAACAAAATCTATGGGCAAGAGCAAGAAAAGGAATACTTAAACCCTAACTACCTGGAACAACTGACTCATACAAAACAGCAAATTGGTCACCATGGGACAGACTTGCATCTCTTTTGATCGTGCTAAATAGGAATGCATTAATAAAGTCTTCCCTAGCATGTAGGTGAGGATGGCTACAGCCTTTACCTTCCTCCTTCAGGTATGTGTCTAAAAAATCTTCTGTCCTGAAAGATACCTCCTAAGCATCAGTGCTTGTGAAGTTGCTTTTTTTTTGCCCCTTCTCACAGTCCTAGAAATCTGAACAATCCACTAGTGTTCATTTTAGGAGGTTCTGGAGGGTGCTCAAAAGGATGGATGTTTGTCTGGAGTCCTGACTACATTCCCACTTGATGCTTTTTCTGTGGAGTTCTCCTGACACTTCACATAGGCATACTTTGTCATGCATGCTTACTGATATCTCTAACATGTGCAATGGCCCAAAGCCCAGATTCACCTTTGTATCTGTGTTGATGCACAGCTCAGGAGGTTTCTGAGTGAACACAGAAACGTGATCTGCATTGACGTTAATCCATGGCTAATGTGCAGCTTTGTGTCTCCTTTATGCTATGCCAGTAGTATAGAGGGAACCATGCAATTTGGAAACTCCTGGAAACTTTGGTGAAGGTGAGATGGCTCAGCTTCAGACCAGCTACCCTGGCAGTACAGGTGTTATGGTCAGAATTACAGCAGAAAAACTGACAAAAACAAAGATTACAGCTGCTCTAATAAACAAGAGTTGTGCTTACTGATGCATATAAGCCTACCTGAATTGGCTTTAGACTTCACAGGGCAGTCTGTACAAACCTGTCTGAAAACTGGACTAACATGTCAAGATCTGAAGAAAATACAGCAGTGCTGCTGTCAGTAACTATTTTAGAGCTGCTCAGGTGTCTTTACATGTACTTCCACCTCCCTTCAAGTCCAAGTGGAGACACAACCTGTTTAACAGCAGCTGCCTGAAGGAGTACAGCCACCACCTTGGGAAAGCAAAAGGAAACACTTAGTGGCACCTAGGGAGTAAAACAGGGGAGTTCATGCACAATCATCCATACTCTAGTTAGTCATCTGCAGATGAGCACCCTGAGGTCTCCTGGAAGCTGGAGTGAGCATTAGAGGGCAGCAACTCCATTATAACACTGATTCAAAAGCAGTTAAGTTTGGACCTTTGGATCAAAAGGCCAGTGGGAAGGCAACCACCCAGATTTGTGAGTGAAGAAATTATTGGCCAAACGGAAATACTCCGAACTCTGGCACATTTCTCCCTCAGTCCAAAAGAGCTTGTGTTTGCTAACCTTTGTGCTGTGATATGCATCTTTTTGCTTTAGTTTGAGAAAAGAGCAGGAATTCTTGCTTTTTGTTTATTTTGCAAATCATTTCAAAGTGTGGATCTCACTGCACAGCACATGTAAGGTGGTGCAAGACTGCCTGTTTTCATTACAAACTTCCAAAAGCCTTGGCAGGTTCAATCTAAGCTGGCTTCTTCAACAATTTGATACAAGTTCTTTGTTTCCCAGATATCTGCAGGCTCGCTACATCCCTCCAGTTTGACAGATCAGGTACAGACATGTTTCACATCTTCCTTGCAGTAAACCTGGACCAAGAGCTTGTCCCCCTACTTGCATTTGGAAATAGTTTGTGTACCTGGTCTGGCTGGGATAGAGTTAATTTTCTTCACAAGAGCCTGTATTAGGCTATGCTTTGGATTTTTGACTAACACACTGTGTTGATAACATGCTGATGTTTTCGCAGCTGTTGAAGAAGGCCTTGGTGCTCTGCAAACACTTTCTTTTTCCCACCCTGCCCCACCAGTGAGTAGCCTGGGGGTGCACAAGAGGCTGGGGGAGGACACAGCTGGGACAGCTGACCCAAGGGATATCCTAGATCATATGACATTGCACATAGAGAGAAAAGCTAAGAGAGTAGAGGAGGATTACTCGTACCTGGAAGCTGATGGGAAGTGGTAAATGAATTCTTTATCTTCTTTTGCTTGCAAGTGTAGACTTATTAGACTGCCTACCAACCCAATTTTCTTCCATTTTTCTCCCCTAGTCTGCTGGGGAGATCAAGTGACTGACTGAATTGGGGCTTAGCTGTTAGCTGTCCTTTTTGGTGTCAAATATGGGGCAAGAGGACTTTGAGGGAGTAACACCTGATCAGAGCATGCTAGGTGGAATTTCTAGCTGTTAAACTGTTAATTGGCAGGGTCCTGTGCTTGCTTGCCTTACTGTGTGTTAGAAACATAGAAACATCATCATTAGTCTGGTGCTTGTTAGTGGTTGTTTTGGACTTTTGCTGTTTATCTTACTCTGCTGTGCCAGGGAACATTTTGTTAACAGCAATGGCCATGTGCCTGGGCTGGCACAAGGCCGAGGCACTGCTGCTGTACTGGACACTAGTGTCTGATCACAGCAGCCCACAGGATGTTGCATTTTGAGTCAGTGTTGACAATACATGAGTGTTTCAGCTGATACTGAGCAAGTGTTGGCACAGGGTCAAGGCCATTTCTTTTTCCCCCTCTCTGCCCTGACATGGAGTTGGCTGGGAGTGGATGAGAGCTTGGGGAGGGTATGCAACCAGGACAGCTGACCCCAGCTGACCAAGGTCCTCTCCATTAGGAACTAGAAGCAGAATCTCCAACCTGTAAATTTGATGCAGATGGATTGAGTTATGCTCCTGCAATCAATTCTGCTTTTGCTCAGCTTTATGTAGAATCATACAATCTATAGAAAGAACTAATTACTTTGAACCTTTAAGATCATGGCCTTCTTAAACATACCTTGGCATTCATCCCACAAAATCCTGGTTCTGCTGAAGTTAGCAAGCATTTATTATCTGTTTTCTAGGGCAAAACAGGATTCCAAAGTTGACTTTTCACTTTTTGCTGTATATGGCTTGTACTGCAATTTCATGGCTGTATCAAACCAAACTAAATTAGGCACCATTACAAAATATTAAGAAATTGATCTCTTATAATGAAGCAATTATTCATACAGCTTCACACCATTTGAAATTAATTCGATTTAGCAGTGAAAATTCCTATCAAGCTGAAAATGTTACTTTCATCATTCAAAATTTCACTTATTATTGCAAGAGGCAGTACTGTCAAGGCAAATATACAAAATACAATGTCCATTCTTTTCACACTATAGTATCTTTATTTTCCAGTGAAAATGACAACAGTTTGTGACACAGTAAAAAAATATTTCTTTACTTTGTATACTTTTTCACACTTGTTCTATACCTTCATTTTGAAATGCATGGTCTGTAAGACACAAGAATTTAAAAACTACTAAAATAACTTGGGTAACACTGTATGAAGTTCAAAGAGAACATCACGGCTAGGCTTCAAATCCCCCCTGTTGAATGGTACCTACTGTGATTAAGTTCTGAAATTAAACCATTTACAGCATAGAAGCTTAGCTAAAACTCTACTGGAATGATGAGTTCATGGACTGTGCATGTATTTTCACTAGATGCAGTCATCCTGGGAAAAATCCATGTATACTCTGTGCACAAGAGTAGTTTAATTAGTGAAAACCATCAGAGCTAGATGGTAAAGAAAATCCAGGTGTTACCATTACCCACTTTCATCTAACTGTCCCCTGTCACCACCACGTTTGTACTCTCACTGAACAGCTACAGTTCTCAATGCCTTCCTAGTCAAAGGAGCTCCCCCCCACCATGGTCTCAAAGTGTGTATG
Source organism: Galbula dea (assembly GCA_013399015.1). Classification (NCBI taxonomy): domain Eukaryota; kingdom Metazoa; phylum Chordata; class Aves; order Piciformes; family Galbulidae; genus Galbula; species Galbula dea. Next base: position 185,858 of record VWZX01006822.1, on the reverse strand, counting down.
GGACCAAATGTCAGGAGTTCTGGATTCTCACTTTTGTTCTACTGTTACCATTCCATGATCTGCCATAACCCAGGCTAAATCACTTCCCTTCTCATTTCTGGGGAAGAACAATCTTGCTGACTCCCTCTCCCCTTGTCAGGGTACTGAAGATAGATTAGGTGAAATTCACAGCATTTCGGGCATGTTAGGTATGTAGGAGCCAAATCTGGAATGCAAACTCAGGTTCTCTGGGTAGGGCTGGCACACAACTCAGTGCTGCCATGTGTTCTAACTTTGTTGCAGTGTAGATGGAAAACATGAAGCCAAGGCCACCCCTACAGTCATTTTTTACTGAGGCATTGCTGGAATGCAGCACCACAGCTCCATATCTGTGTTGGTTTTTCCCCTCTCAGCCCTATGTAGGGAGAACATTTACCTGCTGCAGCTTTCAATTCATCCTCTGTGTTGCAGAAGCATTACAATATGGAGACAATCAGGGCTCAGTATTAAGGCCAGTGTCTCCACCCCTAGCAATTTAGAACTTTAAGTAAGATATAGTCCTGGTTAGAATGGAGAAGTGATAACATAAATCAGAAGGCACTGCTATTTCTCCCCAGAAAAAAAAGCAGCTGTCATCTAAAGTGGATATTTTTAGGAATGAAACATCTGCCAGAGAAATCTCTCTTAATTCTTGCTGACAAAACATTAAGATCCTTTGAGGAAGCACACATCCAAACTACTAAGCATGATTGTTTTAAGGGTTTAAAAACAAAAAAAGCCAAATGTTGTTCTGAAAGGTTAAGAGCTCCTAGACTTGTCCATCCTTTGCACAGCCAGACCCCCCCCAAAATCACAGCCATAGAGCTCTACCCGAAGAGCAATGCCATGATACCATGTCCTGGGAACAATGCGAATAAACCTGGACAGGATGGGGGGGTTGAAGAAATGCTTCACTTGCCCGCTGCTGTTTTCATTACCCAAGAAAACCTGCAAATGCACAAAAACACAATTAGTATTGGCTCATTTCTGATTTTACATAATACTACATCCAGTCTTTTCCTCAAATGCTGGTTCAGAGGTAGTTCAGGCCAGCAACATCTGAGTCTGAACAAATTAAACTGTTTGTTTCCACCCACACCATAGTATTTGCCATTCTAATTTGTATGGACTTAAAACCACCCAAACTTGTCTTATTTTACCTCTGCTAATAGCTCTTGTGAGTTAGGTTGGTGTGAGATGATATAGGCAACAATATAAAGTACTGCGTGTGCTCCGTGGCTGTCTGGAGCAAACCAGATCTGTTACAGCAAAATTGCTCACTAACATTAATTTCCCTTATAAAATCAAGGCAGAAATAAAAAACAGACTCTGAGAAATCCATTGTTCACTCAAATTAAATGTCTTTGTGCATATAGATTAAATGTCCTTCCTTTAAAAACAGCATTAGGTCTTTTTATCATAATATTGACTGCATTCTCTACAGATTTGGCATTCTTTCCTTTTATTACTATTACTATGACTAAAATCAGAGGGATATTATGCCATTATCTGTAGCAACCCCAGCTCCCTAGTGTTTTAAAGATCTGTGAGAATCTCTTTGGCTGGGTATTCTGCCTTTGGGCCTCGACTGTGCTGTCCTGCTTTGGGCATCTAAAACCATGTCATGATACAATTGTCTAAGTTGAGGATGATACCTTTGCCACTGAGCTTGAACCATCTGTATAGGATTTCCATTCTGAGCCATGGTCACTGTAGAGGACAATATAAGTTTTCACAAAGTTTTCAGAAGTTATGGACTTGACCCCCTGGGTAGCAATAGCAGTTATCTTCTTAATTGTGAGGAGATCAATTTGCAGCCATTGTTGGTTGTTGTTCAACTACAATTGATAAAAACGGTTGTCTATTAGCAAGCATGTCTACATTTTTATTTGCTTAAGTGAAAAATCCTGCTTTAAGACAGTTAAAACTGCATCAAAATGCATCAAAACTGTACCATAGAAGGGCAGAAGAGTGAAGCTGAGGCAAAGTCACAAGCATCCTTGGTAGCCCACACAATTAATTTCTTCACTGCAGATGTTGTATTTGATGTCTTAAGATTTCCCCACTCATTTCCAATACATAATGAAAAATGACACAAATTTATCTCTAGTACTACAATGCAGTATATAATACTAACACCAAGCACTTGTAGAGAACAGTAGCTTCCAGCAAATCTCAAGGTACTTCATAAAGAAAGGCAGCTCCATTTTGAAGACAGAGGAGCTCACATGCCTTGCTGAAAATCATCCACACCTACATTCATTAAGCTGCACTGCCTATAAAGCAACTTAGGAAGGGTTTCTTTAACCCCTTGAAGCCAAATATTCAACTTGTAGACATCTCCTGAAATTAAAAGGTCTATTTCTGCAGGGAAGTGCTGCAGATTCTGGCCCAGAGAACACCATTCATCTTTTAAAATACTATTTCATTGATGTTGTCAGAAGTCCAACAAGTTTTCCACTGGAAGAGTTGAATGGGCTTCTTCCAAAAGGGTGGCTAAAGAGTTGTGATGTAACTGTCACACTTGGCACTGGAGACAGGGGGCAGGAAGTGGATGAGCACACAGACACCACAAATTTATTAACTGTAGCTGTCTTGCTCTTGTCCCTGTTTTTCATTTGTTACCTTGGCTCTCCAGGCATTCACCTTTCCTTTCTGATTGAGACGACCGAGTGAAGGGTCCCATGTGTTAAACCAGGATGTCTTAACAGATGAGGCTGTTATCTGGGTATTCTTGATCTCCCCATTTTCCATCCCAAGTGGCAAAGAGCAACCTGTTCAGAGAAGCACTGCTTAATCTCCAGATGACCCAAGCAGCCATACACTAAGCAACAATGTTGGAACTGAGAACATTCACAATTTTAGCTTTGTTTAATGCATTAGGTAAAAAAAAAAAAAAAGATGCCAGCAAGGGAAACCCAGCACCTGACCCATTCCTTACCATCAACTTCACAGCCCAGCAGCTCCATGCGAAGAGTAGGCCTGTTGTAGGCCTCCGTTGGGTACACTCTGATGTACCTGGCAATAATAGGGGGATCAAAGGTGTTCTCTTTTACTCCACTGGCATCAGAATTACCTTCAAAAATCTATATAAAAAAAGAAACAAGATTCAGATAGTTAGTTAAATGCACAACCAGGCTTGGATACTGAAAATTTGCTCAAAAGTAGTCTTAACTCCTCAGCCTCATCCACACTGACAGAGCACCCTATGTTGCAGGGCAACTTGAAGTATTTCACAGTCCCCTCTTAGCATATTTGGAAGTGACTGAAGGCCTCAGTTCAAATAAGCAACCCATTTCTGTATACTCCATAAATCTGTAAGAAGACTTAAAATCATTTCTATCATTCTAAGACATTAGTAAAGAGGCAAAAGGAGACATAAGGGACAACATGTTTTCAGTCTGTGAGTTGTACCATAGAAAGCTCAGGGCAAACTGAAGGTTTAGCTGTAATTGGCAGGGCTGGAGTTGTTGGGCATAAAATTAATCTCTTTCAGGGTATGACCACACCTTTACACAGGCCTTCTGCAGGCAATTCAGACTGTTTGACATTCAATTGTTGTGGCAGCCAAAAGAGAGGGACAAGGAGGAGGATCTAATCCCAAATGAGGTAGGGCCTGAGTTTTAGTTCAGCTTCATTCTTGCTTCAAAAAAGCTGACATAAGACTTAGGAAATAAAAGTATAGAGAGATGCTCGTGAGAAAGCCAGAGTTTATACAGTCAAGGTCACAAGGCCAATCTAAATCCCAGTCTAGGAGGTTCTTCACCTTACAGTTTGTCTTCTGGTCTGAATTTTATTAGATTGGTAAATGCCCTTCAGGGCCTCAAGCTTTATTACTGTCTCTGATAGCCATCATTTTTCCCCACTCTCTCTTAACATAAAACTGTCACCTCACTGCATGATGCTACCCAGGTTGTTGCACCCCCTGTGGCAGGTACAGACCTTTTCTGCTGGAGAGCCGTCTCCTTTGAAGGTGCTCCACTTCCGTTTGTCTTTGCTATAAACAACAAAGAACTTCTGGACGTACAAGGACTTCAAAAACTGCTTAGCTCCCTGTGTCTGTATCCCAGTTAACAGAACTTGTCTTTGAAAGTCCACCTAGAAACAGCAAACTGTGTTTATAAAGCCAATAATGCATACCAAGCTCCATTTCATCCTTTGGCATTTATACAATAGCTTTGAGCTCTGCATTTTAACACCCCTAACACCAAGGAGGAGGAATAACAACCAGGTGCCAGTGTCCAAATTAATGCTGTCTTGCTTTCATTTCATTTGTGTACTAACTTGTTGGCATGTAAAATATTTGCGAGCCAAACACAACAGCCACCTATTGAACTTACGCTGCACCACTACTTTGAGTCTTTCTTTTCTCCCAATTGCCAATTTTAAAGAGATTTGTAACAAAGCAACTATTCTCCCTAAATTTGGATGTAAATATGCTATCTGGAGAAAATGTGATTGGGATGGAAGCAAAACATGGAACTAAGGTGACTGAATGACATAATGCTTGAAGCCATAATCGTAAGCTTAATTTCCCTGTGAAGCCACATTATGCTATATCGAGTTGGACACAGCAACATCCAAATCAACCAAAAAACTATCTGAAGCAATGTTTAGGAGTAGTACACTTTAAATGATCACCCAACAAACACATGTACATAAATGCATACAGTTGAGTAGATGGGGGGGAAGACGACAATGACTATTTAAATACCAAATGGTTACAGTCTAAGTTGCAAGGGTTACTGTGTAGTCAGTTGGCCTCAACAGCAGTACAGACTGGGTTACTCCAGGCAGGTGGACAGCCCAGGGCATCACCAATCAAACATGATACACCTTTTCAGTTTTCCCCAGCAGTCTTCCCAGCAAGAACAAGAGCAGTTTGACCTTCTAAAGCAAGTTGTAGGAATATCACAACTTGATGATGGTCCAGCACATGTTGACCATACCTGGATCCAAGGGAGCTGATCTTTTTTCATTGTAGCACTCCAAGCATTGTATGTTCCAGAATTGTCTAATCTGGCTAATTTAGGTTCCCAGTAGTCTAGACAGAAAATAAGAAAAAAGCAAAAATTTAAAGAGATGTCCTGGAAAAAAAACCCAAAACAAAACAAGAAAAAAAGAGGAAGCTGTAAGTAGCAACTTATGTTGAGTGGTTCAGCTCCTTCAGTTCCTTTCTGATCTGTCTCGAGGAAAACAAACAAACAAATAAACAAACAAACCCAGCCAAAACATAACCAAAACAACCCCCCCAAAAAACCCTAATCAACGGACTCTGAAACCACAGTCTGGGAAAATTAGGGCATGGTCAGCCACTGAAAGTCAGCAGTTACCCTGCTTACTTCTATAGCTGGCAGAATGACTTTAAAAATAAAAGCCTTTTATGTAATGTACTGCCTGCTGATTTGGAACCAGGGTCTAGAGTTTACTAAGCAAGTTGTGTCCACAGAAAAATCAGTCTTCCAAAATAAACAATTTATTTAATAATTTGTTACTTCAAGGGAAAAGATTTGTGTTCCTGTATGTGTAGGTAACCTGTACACCTTGATTTGCCACTGTCCATGTAAAAGTCTATCGATTTCTCTACCAAATGATCTCACTTCTATACCAGGAATAAACTTGGCAAATTAAAGACTCTGTCATTGCTCTGGATGCCAGGATCCCAAATCTTTCACATAACAGATACACTTTGTCCTTTTACCTCTCATATCACATGCAAATCTCAAAAGCTTTTTCACACACACATACACAGAATGTTAGGAGTTGGAAGGGACCTTGACAGATCACCTCGTCCAACCCCCCTGTCAGATAATGTTAACAGAATCAGTTACTTTCCTTAAAGAGAAATCTACTATTTCAGTCATGGAGTCAGGTATCAGGGTTTCATACTAAAATTCAGTTGATGGAGAAAAAAAGATCATGAAGAATTTTTAGGAAGAGAAAATAACCCTCAAACACATCTAGAACACAGATTTGAGGATTAGTTTAGTGCATTTTTCCAATGCAGGCATTAAAATTCTCCACCTATGGTGGCCTATATTCAGTAGCAATTTTAATTCTGTTCTGCCTATATAATTCAAGTACTGCCCTGTGTTTCAGCCTGACCTCCACAACCCTCTGTTCTACACTTCATTCCCCTTTTGTCAGCTTACAGCACACTGGATGCTATTAGAGGAGATTATATTTCTGTCATTCCCCACCTCCAGCCCTAATCTTGAACACTTAGTGTTCATTTGCAAGCAGGGAACCCGAAGGACAAAAAGATAAAGCTGGATTCGTTCCAGGTCATCCAGCAGGCCACAGATGATTCCCTGACTCTCAAGCTTGTGATCCTGACAGTACACCTATGACACTGTTAAAATACAATGATCAGCGTTTACCTAATTCAGCTCACACTCTCCACTTGCAGCACTGGAGAACTTCTTAACCTGACGGTTGATTCACTGCTGAACTGATCTTGTAAAATGTATCATGAGATGCCAAAAGAAAAGGGAACAGCAATACTTTGCTGGGGATATTCAGGAGCACACCCATACTATTCAAGTATTGACTCACCCAGATGATGTGAAGCAGTGATTTGTGAATCGAGTAGAACTCCACTTGCCAGACCCATTGGACTCCTGCAACCTACAGAGAGCACAGGAAGCTTTTTGTTAAAGAAAAGGAGGGCTACTCTGGTATATATCCTGGTGGAACCTTCTAAGACAACTTCACTCAGAATAATTCTTAGTAGTACTGTAACATCATCACTCTCTTCCCAAAGAAGGCCAAGTTAATTTCTGTAGTTTCTCTCAACAAGATGAATCCACCGGTCACTGTGAGGAAATCTCAAATTCAAAGCTAGTATGCTAAAGGAATACAGGTAGTATGCTAAATAATTCAAAGCTAGCATGCTAGAAGCTAAACATTTTTTCTTCTAGAACATATTTACAGTAACCATTCCAACCCTTCCTTGAATGCACAAAGAATCTACTTTGAGTTTTTGCAGAACAATCTCCCAAATTTATTTCTAGTGATCCTGAAAGGGTAGAGATGACTATAACTTGACACGCCAGCCAAAATACACCACAGTTCAGTACCTTTCTCTATAACCAGATAGGATGCCTGCATTCCTGCTTGCTGATACTCCCCCACTTCAGTGTCTAAAAGCCACCAGCCAGGTCTCTGTGGTTTCATTTCAATTGTTCTAAATGAGCCTTGAAAAAATGGAAAGGTAGCAGAAATATTAGCATTATAAAGTTGACATTAGCAAGGCTGCATGATGTTAAACCAAAAGATCATCCTATGACTTAATCCAGGAAAATGAAATAACCTGCTACACACTGCAGTGATAGCAATAATGACCAGAGTCTCAAACAGTTTTTATTTCACAAGCAAGTTCCAGGTGGAAACTGAGATTGGAATTAAGTGACCAGATCAAAACCTAACCTTACCTGCTGGTGCAAAGTACAATACCTTGGATGCCTGTATGTACCAGTACATACCTGCACATTTAATACAGTGCTAAGCCATGTAATGAACAGTACTATTAAGTTTATGACATAATGGAGTGATGCTAATTTTGTGATACTGATTACAGTTCTTACTCCTGCTGCCCCAATGTGTTGTTCAAGTAATGCAAAAGATGGATTTAAAGATGCCAAAAGTAGACGTGGGAGAATCAGAGGTATGGCCCCTCCCCTCACTTTCTGCATGCCCTAGGAGTGCCAAGGATTAAGCAGGAAGCAGATAAGATTAAGGGTGATTGTTGCACTTTTTAGAAAGCACAGTACATGCTTCATTGCTTTTCTTATACTCCTAGCTAGTGCAAACATGGCAGTTCTGGTTTCCTTTTAAACAAATGCATTGGTAGATGTTAAAGTAAAAACCATCATCTTAAAAAGCTTAAGTAGTGAATAAACAACCTACTGTTCACCAAAATAAACTCCTATTGTTCCAAGCCAATCCCACTATTTTGATCTTCTTGTAGCTTCTAGTTCTGTTTGGGTTTTTTGTTTTGTGTTGTTTTGTTTCTGTTTTTCCTTTTTAAACCCACTTGTAGCTGGCAGTAAGTGTTGTTACTGCACACTCACAGGCAAAGGAATATATCCTGTGGCCTAATAAATGCTTTTACTCTAACTCCTTTCTCCTTGGACATAGGAATTTTTAGGGCTCACATTTGTTCTCTCTCTTCTGTATCACACTCATTCTGACATTTTAAAAACAAACTGTCACTCTACTGGGCCAGATACCAGTAGTATTGCCTAGCAAACACCAGTGAGACTTCAGTAGTATTGAAGCTTTGGGATGTTTGAGCAGGATTGCCTGCACTATTGTACATGTGTCATTTCACAAGGAATTGGTGGCTTACACTACCTTACTGACTTCCTTTTACCAATACCAACCTTTACTGTTCAGCACTTTCCAAAGCCAAGCCCTATGACCTACCTGGCAGATAGAATGCAATAAAGGAGAGAAACGTGCTCATGCTCACATATCTAGTGTGCAGCAATGAAAGTGCAAAACAGAAATTCTGCTGCAGACCATACCACTATTCATTTTCCATATATATTCCTTCTCATCTGAGAGGAAGAGATTTGTCCAAGCACTTGAGTTTTGCATGCAACTTTACTCAGATTTCCAGTTTTAAAGGATGACTTTAATGTTCAAAGTTATCTTTATTTTCCCCCTCCCACTGTTTTAAGTGAAGTGCAAAGGGATGATTGTCCTTCTGATCACCTGTCCTGGTTTGACTTAGAACAGAACTAATTCTCTTCAGTGATTTTACTTCTTGGCTAAAGATCTTCTAAGTAACTGCACTTTCTGAAATTAACAGCATGTTTTTGCAGACAGCATCTGCTTGTAGAAGTGACAAGCCCTAATGTTTAGAGTTAGTACCAAGGATTGGTATGCAGAGCAAGGTCACTGCTAAATCTTGTGTACCACATTGGAGGGTGGAGAGTAAAAAGTCACACCTGCAGGGAGTAGCAGACAGGACAGGAGATCCTAAACTTACCAGCTAGGAATTCCATTCCATATATGTTATACTCAATATAAAACTGAGTTCACAAGGGTCAAACTTTTCTTCAGTGGCCAGCATCTGAGGAGGACTCTCTCCATTCTGCCTTTGTTCCTGAATCCAGTTCTGGAATCCAGCCCCTGAACCTATTTCCCATTTTCTGCCTAGAGTCCAGCCTAGGACTTCTGCCACAGCATTAGTGGTGATGATGAGGTAGTTGCCATTAGGTTTGGTGTTGGATTTGGTATTGGTTTTGTAAATATTTGTGTACATATTTCATTTTATTATTTTCATTAAAGTAGTTTCAGTTTTCTTTTCTAATCCAGAATTCTCTCTCTCTTACTCCTTTTCCCTTCTCTTGGTGGGGGTGGAAGAGGGATTAATTAGAGAGGGGCAGCCACTCAGTGGCCAGTCCAGCCCTAACCTTGGACACCATCACAGGCAAATGAACTGTTAGTGCTGTTAAACTCTTTCTTCCTGTGCCCAAAGCCAAATTATGTTCATCTTCACATTGTTATCACAATGATAGATTACAATGACCACCCCTTAGAACTTAATCTGTTATGATACTTACCTGGAAGGAGTGTGTATGTACCAAGCTGATGCTTTGGTTCTCCTTGTTCTATGAAGGTCTGTCCATGAAAATGAACAACATGAATGTCTTTTGGCCCACCCATATTCAGCAAATGCCATCGAACAAGTTCACCCTCATACATCTTCAAGCCTTGCAAATTGTAGGTAATCCCATTAATGGCTGAAAAAAACAACAACCCACACTCACAAAACAGGTCTCTTGAAGTGCTAGAATGAAGTCAATGAGTAAATTATTAATGTAATTTAAATGATTATTATTTAAATGAATAAATTATGTAATGAAATAAAAAAAGATTACTTTTTCCAACTCTAAGTGCTACACACTTCATAGCCTATGGACATGTCTACAGTCTGTGTACATCAACTACGAAAATCAAGGACCTCACCAGAAGATTTGAGCACGGTTTCCTTGCAACACAGGGCAACCAGGAGAACAAGGAGATCAAATGTGAGATGGGAACATTAGGCTCACAAGAAAGGACAGCTATCCAAAATGTGTTCTGCAGCTTACATTTCCACAGCCATACTGTCACAACTGACGTGTTAGATTAATAACTGATGTTACAGGCCATAATTTCAAAAGGCAGATTCCACTTCTCAATATGCCTTTTTCAAACATGATCACTTGCAGCACACAAGCATCAGATTTTCAAAGAGAGAAACCAAAAAGTTTTATTACTGACTATTATTTCAAAGAGAAAAAAGAGTTACCTTTGAACAGTCACTTAACCCTACACAACTAAAATCTCTTTATCCAGAGAAGTATATGAAGGGCTGTCCTACCACTGCTTTGAACTCCTCAGCAGAGCTAGCTGATTTGTCAAATTATAATAATATTTTTTAATTTCTTGCAAAAAGTCTCCAGGATATTAGCTTCTTACTGAAAAGGGGGAGGGGTGTTTTCCTTTTTAAACATGGGGATAGATGTATATGACTGTGAGAGAACTTTTCTGTTGAAAGTTTCAGTCTAGTACATTCACTCTTAATTTTAATACCAGATTTCAAGACACTGCTAATCTTTACACATAAAACTGGGACTATTGGGAGTGCAATGGAGAACAAAACCCAGAATTGACATGTAGGGTTTATACATGTTCAAAGACACTGTGAGCTGAGCTACCTCCCACAACACGTTTCCCTCTACACCAATAAAGTGAGTAGTGGGCAAAATGAAATAAATACCATGGAATTTGTGGCACTGCTGCATTTCTTGGGTCTTCTCAGTACAAGGCTTTCTAGAACGTTTGTCAAAGTACCAGCTCTTCTCTTCATCAAAGACCATGAAAAGCAAGAAAAAGTCGCGGGGAGATGTTCTGCTGTTGTCTGATTTACTGAAGGTTCCTTTCTGACAGATCAATATTGGCCCAATCAATCCAGAATTAATATCTTTCTCCTAGAAGGTAATAAACTCACATAAGATGTGCAAGTGGATTTCCCAAAAGATGCTAAAACTCCCAGATGTCTGTAGAAATGCATCAGGCCCAAAAATTTTAAAAGCAGAAGCCAGAACTGCTATTGCCTTGCATCTGGAATTTTCCCTGCTCAGTCTACCAAAGAGTTACCCAGTCTGAATTCTTCCAACAGTTTATATCCTCTTTTAACTGACTGTAAGAGATTAAATGTCATATGTGACCATCAGGCCTAAATGTCAGATGAAAACACAGGACAGCTATCCAAGACATGTTCTGCAGCCATATTTCTTTCATTTCTACAGTAACATCACTTGAAAATACTCAAAACTCAAGTGGACACGTTCCTGGACAACCTACTCTAGCTAACCCTGCTTCAGTTGTGGGAGGTGGACTGGATGATCCCTAGTGACCCCTTTCAACATAACTGTTTCTGTGATTCTGAGATCAACCCCAGCAACTCTACCACTTCTGATTTGACATCTTACCAGATGTAGATCAGAGTAGTAGATCCAGGACCGACAAGCTGCACCTGGCTGCACAGGTCCTGATCGCCTGTTTGCATACCATACATATATATAGCTGTTATTTGGCTGAACTGCATCATCCTCCTTAAACCAAGCAGTAGATTCATCATCATAAATGCTTCCTTCAGAGGACTTTTCATAGAAAAGCCCATGAGCATGGAGGGAATATGGTCTGGATGCCAGATTCTTAAAATGAACCTGAGGAAAAAAAAAACGTAGGAGTAGTTGATTCTGTTCAGAGAATTCCAGCCTAAACCAGAGTCACCACACAATATTTCCCCACAACTTCAAACCAGGGTCAAGATTTGTGCAGTGATTGCATGCTATGTTGTGCACGGCAAAGGTGCCAGGGATAGCTTCTGACATCTCTATGCAGTCACCCTCTTCAGTGCAGGTAGTCAATTTAAAAATTAGAAAGCACAAGCCTAATGCTACACTTATCATGCAGTTGTTACTTGATAATCTGACCCTATGGACTTCACACATGCAAGGTGATGGTGAAGAACAGAATAAAGAAGGGCTGCAGGTTGTGGAAGATGAAAACGAGTGACACTGAAACACAGTGCAGACACACACAATTTCTAGCTTAGAAAACAGCTTCCCCATCATGATCTTAAAAATTTGTGATGTTTTTAGACCCATTCTATGTCACACTCTAAGATCATCATAAGAATCTTATCCTCCTCATATATTCAAATCATTGACTTACTTGGATAACATCATCCACTTCAGCCCGGATAACTGGTCCCAGGATACCAAGGTGTTCTTCAGATTCATCTTCTTCCTGAAGAGTTGTAAAGGTACTGTCTGTATAGCTTTGGAAAATCACCTTATATGTTGTGCCATCTTTACAGGTTTTGTCATTCATCAGTGTACTGAAAATGAGTCAGAAATAATAGCTTTGATGAAATCAGAGAACTCATGCAGCAGGAACATTTTCAAATACAAATACAGAAGTAAAAGTCAGACTTGCAATGCTTAAGCAGTTGTAGCTTCAGAAATTTGGTCAGCTATCACTGAAAAACTCCAACTAGTATCTGAAAATCCACCTGAGCTGTATTTTCTTTTTATACCATTAGACTTAATAATCTGAATCAGAGCTTAGCCTGATACCTTACTGTCTTACAGATGTAACTCCTCTGGAAACCTAACAGAAAGACATTTTACATTTGATTGTATCTGCATTTTGCAACACAGAGCTGGTAAGAAAAAAAGCTTTCAGCCATTCAAACTATTCTTCAGATCTGAAATAGAAGCATCAAAATGCCATTATAATTTCTTATAAAATTATGCCTTGTTTCTGCCAAAATTAGGAACTTAACCATAGTCATCTAGTAGGAAGAAAGCCTGATGTTCAGCTTTCCAACACACCGAGACATACACTCCACAGGCTTTGTAATTTCACTGTACTATGCACCTCGCAGCAGCTGAGGACCAACCTCAGTGGTGAGATCTACACAGAGCTCTGAGTATAAGGATTTCGTTATTTGGCAAGTGCAAAGAAACTGTCTGTGGTTCCTGCTATTTTTGCAAGTGCTATTTATATGGACTGAGATAAGGCTGTGTAAACTTGGAGAATACTGAAAAAGCAGGGCGAATATCAACCAAAACCAATGGAAATTCAATTGGAACAATAATATCTATTTGGAGCTGAATTTTGTGTAATGAAAATTTTCTTGCTCCTGTTTTTGCTGCTTTTGATAAAAACCTGAAGTTGTGGCAGTTTTGGTCTTGTTCATTTCGAAAGCCAGGAAGTTCAGCTTTTTGATGAAAAAAATGACTAGGAATTCCACCCATTGTAGACTGAGCACTGATGTTAGTTTGTATGAATTAAGATAATGAATTTTTAGTCCAGAGTTTCTCTCAAGTCACATATACTCTTTGCTGTGGCATAGTGGCCAGCCTTCCCTGTCAAAATGCAAGTAAGTTTCTCAACATGACAGTTTCTGATCCAGTCACCTTCTGATTTCTCTAAAGAGTAGGAATAACAATGCAATAATTCATGCAGCTTTATTTTTACTTGAAGCACAAGGCAGTCATTAATGTGGTTAATCACTTTGCATCTTTCATATATTTTTCAGTACTGCAGCCTTGTGAAGTTGGAAAGTGCCATTATTCCATTTTACAATGGAAGAACGAGACATCAGAACCATTTCTTGCTATTGTTAGAAACTGATTTCATACTGCCTATAAGGACATTCAGTCTATATTAGATCAGTCAGCCCACTTAATTCCTACAAAGGCTTCGTACAAGGAGCTCTCTATCCTGTCTCTACTACAGAATCACAGAATGTCAGGGGTTGGATCCAAGAACTCAAGGAAAAAGTAGAACAAGTCATCCAAGTGTAACAAAACTAAGTGGGTTTCCCTCTTGACCTCTTACAGTATGTATTTCAGTTTCTGTTTTAAAAAGTGTTTCTAGGGAGTCTGGAAAAGGAGGTTAAAGGAAGCTAAAAGAAAATAAAGGAAAAAAAGACAAGTTCTTAGTTGTATTGCTCTTGATTAATCTCTCTGACATTCTAGAGGGGTTCCAGCCTCCCACAGAAAATTCTTAGGATTCTGCAACTGCAATGTTGGAAATCATATTGCTCATTACAGATAGTTTTAAATTTATCAGCATGTGAATCAACATTCTGCTAGTACCTATCAGGATGATGTGCAAAATGAAATGAAATGTTTTAGCCAAACCTTTGTTTATATCCTTCATAGTTCCAGCAGACCTCTCTAGCTGCAATATAGTATCTCCTCTCATTCCCTTTGCTCCGCAGGTAATGCTCAGCAATGTTGTCCGGGTTCCGCTGTCCGCTGATATTCACTTTTGGGTCTGTCATGTATGGGTCATCAAAGTTCACATAGTGGTATTCATATTCACCACCTGATGTTTCTTCAGTGTAAGATCCTTCTGTAATATATTCGTAGTCTCCGTTTTCTTGGGGAAGCCCAATGCTGATGGATGGCTTCAGCTGCCTTGGGGTCAGTGTGTAATTCTGTGACTCTCTGTGCCTGGCTCTACTCGGATCTGCTGTATGGCTGACCTCACCAGGTGCCCCTGTGGTGTTACTGCAACATGGCAGCGTCGTGTGGTTGGTCTCACCTGGAAAAGATGTATGCCCAAACCCTGCCACAGAACTAGTCATTTCTTGAGGCTTTTTACTCCTTGGGCTCAGCAAATGAGTGTTATTTGGATATTCCTTTTTTTTCCTTCGGATCTTGATGAAGGTTCCAGATGCACTCAATGTATCATTCTTGTTCCATTCCTTTCCTTTCAGAGTTGGGTGCATGTGGCTCCCTTTCTGTTTTTCTCCCATTTGACGCGAGAACTCTTGATACATCTTCATATGCTTGTTTATGAATGCTGTACTATTTCTGCCATGATTGTTTAACTTACCGTTAACAGATTTATCTAAGTTTGCCTCTAACCCCAGACTCCCCTTCGCAGACACCAAATTCCATTCATCATTTGTCATTTTAGATGAGTATTTCCCAGCCCTGGGCAATGATGCTTCCAGTAAGTTCTTCACTAGTGCAGAGTTGGAATTTGAGCTTATATTGCCTAAGGTATGATCTAAAGAAAAAGTGTCTGCTCGTTGATCTTTGGATAGCTTGGGTTCAGAGATGCTGGAGGCATTAGATACATCTCCTACAATGAGATCCAAAGGAAGCGTCGAGTTAACTGCACGCATGGCATTTTCAATCTTGGTTTCCTCCTCTTCCAGTTCATCATCATAATCACTTGGAAGCTGGCCAGTTCCCACCAAGTCTGTCTCAGATGTGCTCTCTGCACGATCCACATAATGAGGGGCACTTGTCTGGTCAGCAAAGGAGCCATTTTTATTTCGTATGTGATTTAGAAGGGCACTCATCTTTTGGACTGAGTAAAACTTCATGGCCAGTGAGCTTCGCCTTTTCCTTTTACTGTTAATGTTATAATTTCCTCTTCCTGTGTCTTCCTCTTGATGCTCTTCTGAAAAAAAGATATTGTCCTTTCCATCAGCTGGAACAACATTCACTTGGCCTTCCCCATTGCTCAGCAAGTGTTCACCTGCAGACATTTTAACATGATCTATTTCATAACTGCTTTGGCTTCTATTCTCAAATACCAAGTCAGCCTTTCCATCATTTGTGCTAGCTAAAACTAAGTCCTCTTCTGCTGTAACCCATGTATGATTTGAGTGGAATGTTTCAGCCTCTGCTCGGGGAAGAGGAGTGATATGAGTTTCTAAGAACTTAGAGGCGTTTGTGGCTTCACTACTATTTATACCTGTCAGACCTGAGCCAGCTGCCACCTCAGAATTCATAGCATCAGTGCCCTCATACTGTTCCCAGGCCAGTGCTGTAAGGTTTTGTTTTTCTTCATCGCCTGTTGCCTTCCTTGAGCTTCGGATGGAATAAAAAGTAGCCAGGAAATTCTGATAATCCAAATCCTCCTTATCTGCTTCATCTTCTTGCACATCTTCTTCAACTGATGTGGAAACAGCCTTTTTATCAATCTTGGTAGATGTGAAATCCAAAACATCAAATGCATAATCTTCTTCATAGTAACACCTGGCATCTCTGAATCTCAGCCTCATGCCATAACTCATCTCTGGACTACCCCAGGATGTTAAGAGCCAAGTACCTGCAATTTAAATAAAAGCGTCTCCTTCAAGGCAATGAAGATACATTAAAAATGGTATTTTAAATAGGATAAGGATACTTAGATTTTGTGGGATTTTAGGATGATCACTAAAAACTCAAAGCCTTCAATAAGGAATAGTCTCTGTCCTTTTGCAGGTAATTCTGTAAGTGTGGACTACACAGGTTCTAAGTGTCACCTTTTCAAGACATGGTATTAACCCTAGTTAGACACAGATGTATGCCAATGGACCAGTGATCCGATTCAGTCAGGCACACTTTACTGCTGTTAAATGACTACAAGCCTGTGGTGAGGTGTGGCCACTTTGTCCAATAATGACTAGCATAATGGAACAGTGTTAGTCCATTTTAGCTAACTCTTGATGGACAATTATGTGGCAGAGTTGGGAATTACAGTGTATAGTCAAACACTATAGTTTTACCACTTACCAACATTGTCCATTTCCACTGTGACTGATTCTCCACTCATTGGGAAAAGGTTCAACACATCTTCGTATTTCCCTTGATAGAGAAAAGCGTGCCCAGAGAGGCGAACAGAGACAATCTCATCATGAGTGCCAACACTGGAGAAGTGCCACTGAACCACATTATCTTGGCAAAATCCAAGCATTTCACTGCTGTCAGACACATAGCCATTTATTGCTAAAAGGAAAGCAAAATAAAAGTAGTCTCAATATATTCAGAGTAAGACTTTCGTACTTTGATGTCAGCCCAATAAACTGGACTCACGTTTGCACCTGGAAAGAGACTGACACAGAGCTGAAACCACAATAGCCTTGATGGAGATTCCAGCTCTGGAAATAGGCTGCAGGGTGCTGTGTCAATTACATAACCCTTTGCTTCAGGGTCCAGAGCCATTCTAGTCTTTAAAATATTGCATATTTCTGTACAGTGCCACCTGTCATGGTTAGAAGTTCACTGACCCTCTAGAGAATTTCCTTATTGCACTACATCTGAGAACAAGCAATCACCGAATGCACAAGTTCACATGAGCTTTCATAATATTCAGCTTGATGTCCCACTCACTGTGCATTATGTTTGAACTATAGAACTTTGGATCATCCCTTTTAACAGTGGCAGGGTTGCTGCAGTAGTCCTTGATGTTATCCTCTATGTACCAACTCTTATTTTCATCAAACACAGCAAACACTGCCTGCTGCTCCACATCAGCCTTTTTCTGGAAGAGAATCAAAATAGTAGTTAAATTTTATGAGTAGAGATATATTAAGGACTCAATCCTACTACCTTTTTTACTTAGTGTTTAAGCAATAGAACCTCCACTGGAGTTGTGGTAAGCATGACCCAAGGGCTAAGGGAAAGAGGCTAGGGGGTCAAGATTTTGAGGTCCTACTACTACAACCAACCTGGGGTAGAGCACTGAGCAAGCTACCAGCACTGCTGATATGCAGACAGTATACAACTGAGCTTAAAAAGCTGTAAAAAGCCCAGGCTCCTGGTTTGACCTAAGCACAAGCTTTTGATATCTTTTCCTCCCAAATGCTGCTCAAGTTATTTGCTAAACATGATTTGAATGGAGGGCAAAGAGAACCATTCTCCTAGAACTGTTCCATTCTGTTTGAGTTGTCCTGGATTCAGCAATCCTCAAGTCTGTCAGACTCATTTCTTCAGGAGCCTATTGGTTTAATTGCTCTCTACAGGAAGCAAACCCAAATTCACTGTAGATTAAATATTATCTGAGCAAAAACTCTCTAAGAGGTTGCCAAATAAGTTACCTGCACACCCTTCTGTGTCAATGCTTCACTTTTACAAATCAGAAGTGGGCCAATCAGTCCAGAGGCTATATCTCTCTCAATATCTACAGCACTATGATATAGCCTTGTTATACACTGTGCATCCTGTGCAGTGGGTTGGTCAGTTTTAGTGATTTTCCATTCATAAGTGTATGTCTTCCCTGGTTCAATTCCTCTACTCTGGGTGTCATTGCCTAAGGAAAAATAAAGAAGGAAACCAGTAATGATACAAACTTAGAGCCAGATCTTCACACAACATCAGGCTGCACCTTTTCATAAAATTGGTGTAGTTATGCAAATTTCAACTTATGTCTGAGATACTTCAGATAAGTTCAGCATGAACTTTTGACTCTCTCAAATCACAAACAAGAACAGAAAACTAAGACACTAAAAAAGAGTATTTCTCTATGCTTTGCAGGTAATACCTTGGTTTCATTAAAAGGCAACACAACAGGGCAGCAAAGAGAACACAGAACAGAGGTGTCCCAGTCATGCACATTCCTAGTCACAGTGTCTCCTTCAAAGCAATGAAACCTTCCACAACAGTTAGGGGTATGCAAAATAGAATTCATAGATTTCTTACTTTTGGGATCCAGAGGATAATCAGCTCCTTCTGCATTCTTTGAAAGTGTCACTCCATGGAAGTAAATGCTGTAGGGTCTACTGGCCTTATTTTTGAATACAATCTATATTGATAAGCAAAAACAAGAATAAAAAAATCTTGTATTTGGCAAATCCTTGTTTGAACATATAACAAAGTTTCAACTACACTAGCATTTCCCTAGTTTCAGCCCAGGAAGTGCTGGAAAGGCAGAGAGATGTCTTTAATATCTGATACACAGTCTAAATGCTCCTGGTGTCCTGTTGCTGGGCTTTGTAGAGCCCACTGAGTGAAGTTGAGCTTATTACATCTGCTCTTTAGAAAATCTGAAAGAACACTTGTTCTTGCAGCTGCTAGGCACACACCAACTCAGGGAACACAAGATTATTGACAAAGGCTCTTAAGTACTTCAAACATTGGAAAAACCCAAATTCAAACATCTTTAAAAGCAAATCTTATCCCATATTCCTCAACCCAAAGGAAATATGGAAGGATAAGGTAAAACTTCCTGCCTATTCTTGAGGAAACCATAAAAAAAGAAACATGTTAAACTTAAATTCAGAATCAGAGAGT
The DNA here is from genome assembly GCA_013399015.1 of Galbula dea. Classification (NCBI taxonomy): domain Eukaryota; kingdom Metazoa; phylum Chordata; class Aves; order Piciformes; family Galbulidae; genus Galbula; species Galbula dea. Next base: position 166,752 of record VWZX01006822.1, on the reverse strand, counting down.
TGTGGTGGCTATCAAAGATCACGAGGCTTTCTGAGCATCATTAATTGACAACAAAGACCAGTGGATGTGACAGAAGCACAGGCTTGCAATGCAAATGCTATCTAGTTTCTTTCCATAACTCCAAAGAACATTTAACTATGAAAACTGAGTCCCACTGTCTTTTTAAAACAGCCAGAAAAAAAACAAAAAAACCCCATAAGGAATGAGTGGTTCATGAAGTTTGGCCTCACATCCAATCCCCCCAGAAGTCCACCTGGGTCTAGTTTTTTTTCCCCATTTTGCACCAGTGTCAACATATAAATATGTTTCACAATGAGTGTGAATGAAATGTGTTTATGTTACAAATAAAACATCATCATGCAAACTATAGAGGGACTGCTGAAAAATTTAAGCTGAAACACTGTCGCTTGTGATCACACCTCTTAATAGTGCCAACACTTATAGCATTATATTTTTTGACCAAAACCCCCCAAACTGACTAGTTCTGTTGTATCTGCCCAACAGAAAATTATTCTACAGTATAAATAATCTCTGAATTTATGTTACTTACTTTGACTTTGTCATTGAGTTGAGCTCTGATAATAGGGCCTAGGATTCCAGTTTCCTTGGGACGAGGATTTTCCAGACGTTTAGTGAAGCTGGCATCAGTATATTGCCTAAAAACAGCCTTTTTGTACTTTTTACCTATGAGATTTGAGAAGTTGTCCAAGTGCTGTGTTTTATAGTTTCTTCAAGGAAAAAAAAAAGATCAACAAAACTTGATTAGTGGTATCTATTAGAATACAGAATTATTACTCAAGCAACTGGTAGAAACCTCACTGCTTGAAAAAAATCCAGACTCTATACAGTCTAAAATAATGTAGTGTTCTTCACCCCATATCCTAACCTAAATTTGATAAGAACAAGCTTGGAATATTATTTGTGGTTTAGTATTGCATTATGACCAACTAGCATCATAGTTTACATTTAATTTGATAAGGTGTACATGCAAGAAAAAAACTGCAGCAACAGCTACATTTTCAAGATAACATAGCATATGCTGGCTCATATTCAGCCTGCTATCAACCAACACCCCCAGGTCCTTTTCTGCTTTTTCTATGAGGCTGCAAAGGTGCCCAGAGAACTTGAGGAGTCCCCATCCTTGGGAGACAATGAAAACTCCACTGGCTCCAACTTTGCTGCTCGATGCCCAAAGGTCCTCTCCAATCTGAATTATTCTGTGATTTCATGTTAACATTCCATATTATGTTGACAAAGTATTATTTTACCTATCAAGGCTGTCTGGAATACTTGGGGCATAATCCCAAGTAACTTCTTCTGCAGCAATGAAATACTCCCAGCTTTTGACCATAAGACGTTCTCTGTAGGACAGACGACTCCTCTTCACCTCTTTGTCCCCACAGTCTCTCACGGTGAGGTAACCGTGCATTCCAGCTAATTGAGAAGAAACAATACCAGAGTGACCTTCCACTCTATGAAGGCTTACTATTCCAGCTAGACTTCTCACTTCTTTAGCTAAGGCTGCCAGCAAGTGTTTGGTCATCTGATCTGCCATCTTTTCAGGCTTGAAAAGGCTGCATCCATGGAAACTATATATAGGCTGGGACTCCTCCAAGGAGCCCATATTAATCAAATAGAATACAGAAGCTCTTTCAACTAGCCCTGCTTGAAAATACCAGTGGAACAGATAGGAGGCTACTTTTTTTCCTTTTTTTTTTTTTTTTTTTTCTTCTCTCCTCCAAAACATGTCTTCCAGCTCTAAGAGAAACATTTCTCTCATTCTTTGAAACAGGATGCTGATCACTGCTGAGAAAGAAATACCCACTTTCAAATGATGAATAGTGAATATTTCAATCAGATTGAGTGACCCTTAGCTGAAAGTGCTTAGTTTCTCAGGAAACAAGTACTTCCTTACTCATTTTATAAAGCTGCTTAGCTGAACAGCTCACAGACTTAGATGCTGGAGTACTGATTCACTGTTGCTCTGTGATCTGCACAAAGGAGTAAAGAATATAAGAACACCTTCTAGTTCATGGTGCACTTCTCATTCCAGCATAACTCCCTGTTCTCCAGTGGTTTGTTACTGAAATGACAACTGTCTGAAACAGAGTAACTGTACCACTGAAAACCAGTACAAGCCATTTGGGACATCAAGAAAAGGACAACTCTATAGTTGTCTAATAAACAGATATTTCCTTGCCTTGTAGGTGCTTTTGGACAAGAGAAGATATCAGCCACCTTCCTTCCTCACTCACTGTCATGTTTACTGTGGTTGATGCTCCTCCCACAAGGTTAATGGTAGACACTCGGCGATGTCTTTGCTCCATGGACTGGCCATTGATATGAATGGAGAAAATTTCTGGCCTGGAGCTCATTCCTATCAAATGCCAGCTAATGTTGTCATATGCACAAGCCTCTAACTCTGAAAAAGAAATGAGAGTAGGGTTCAGAACACAGGCAAATCATGCAAGTTCCCTAGGTACACTAGGTATGACATGAATCTTTGCTCAAAACATTTAAAATAAATCAACAATTCACTGACTCCTCCGATCTGTAATCACTGCTTGCAACAAGAGGAAGTTTCAGACTCTTGCATGTGGAACAAATACCAAAATCCTGTGTGTCACTGGAAGATAGGTGTCTAAATCTTACAACCTGTCTTATAGTGGGCTGAGGAAGAAGGAAGAAAACCAGTAGCTTCTCGTGGAAAGCTGTCCTTGTTGGGAAGAAATGGGGAGAAACAATCAAGCAGAACTCTTCTAAGAAGTACCCTTGTTGTTCTTATCAGTAATATGGCATGACTGCCTTCCAGCAGCACAAACTTTCTTATAGAATTTAGGTGCTCACAGACATGTTCTAAGCAAGGCTACATCCCATTCCTCCACATTCCTCTTCTCTTGCATAAAAAGCAAACCAAGGTAATATTCAGTCTTCACCAATGTTAACTGCATTTCACATAAGCCTGAACAGTACCTGGTAATGTTCCATCGGTATAGCCATTAATTGTGTACTTGAGTGATGCTGATCTTTGCCAACTCTTGTTTTCATCAAACACACCAAACATCAGTACATACTCCTTGTCAAAAAGCTTCTGTGACCCATCCTCATTTAGGCTTCCTGTGAAGAAGAAACAGCAGGTCTTAATTTGGAGCATAAGTAAAGCAGTTTTCATATCAATGTAGTGGCATTGATGTGTATTTAATGAGCTTGCTCCACCTATTAGCATGTACTGGCTGAGCCTGGCTAAAATAAGACCTTAAGAATGCTCAGAAAGTGCTTTTATTTCTGAAAGTGCTTTTGGGTTAAGTAGCCCTGAAATCAAAAGCCTGTAATATCCCAAAGGAGGCTAAACAATATTTTCAAACAACTACCAAAAGATACACTGCTCTGCAACTTTGAACCCCTGTTACAGAAGGATGAGTGCTACAACATCATGATCAGGTGGCCTTTAAAAGGCATAGGTAAAACAATTATTTCCTGCCTTATTCTCTGGAATTGCTGAACCATTTTGAATGAGGGTTTAAAAAATATTTCTTCTAAGACAGGGAATTGGAGAACATCTATTTAGCAGTTGAGCAACTGAAAATGCAACTGGAACAGGCAAATGTATCTATTAATAGCATTCTGTCCATCCTATAATTATGGGATGGATCTTCATGAAAGCCAGCATTTAATAACTTTAATATCTAAAAGAATGATACTGAAAATCATTACTTTCCACTGCACATAAGGATGTGAAAAGGCAAACAATTTATCTTCCCTCACTATGATCCAATCTTAACCTTATAAAGAAATGAAATTTTATTACCTTAGAGTAGTCAAAGTATTTCATTACCTTTCTTACAAATCAGCAGTGCTCCAATCAGACCAGAATTAAAATCCATTGCCATGTTCTCATGAGAATAATATGCATAAGTAAGACATGGAAGGTCTGCTTCCCTTGGACCGACTTCTTCTGTTATATCCCACACATATGTGTAGACCTGGCCTGGAAGTACAGCATCATCTCGTTTTTCTGCAGATGTTGTTCTGTCATCATACAGGGAGCCTGCCAAGAAAGGAGTCAGTAGGGTGGCATGAAGACAAAGGGCAACTAAATTATCTGGACTATCCTCCTACAGTCAATTCCAGAAACTTTGTTGCTTCTTGCCTATATGTACTTCAGCTTCACAGAGATGATTCCACTCACATTATGGAGAGTGGCACAGGGGAGAGTAGCTACTCCACCATCCTGTTTCCTACAGATTAAAGATTTTCCAGAACTGTGATCACTGCCAAACAGTGGGGCTCATCATCAGTCTGATTAGGGTTAGGATGGCATGAAGCTTCAGCCTTTGTTCACTGATACCCTGTGGAGGAATAGTGCCCACTTCATCAGCTTTCTAATTGTCTCTCATAAAGCCCTTGCACAGGCCAGAGCAACTAAAGTAAACTGAAGGTCAGAGCTCTGGCTCAGCACCCAAGCAGGAGCAACCAAACTCATTCTGTGTTAATGCAGACATTGAACTATCAGTTTGGTCACTTTATGATCTCTTTCTGCTAGTCTCATGAGGGTTCCAGGAGCAAAACACTGCATGAAATGCTGAGAAATCAGAACAATGTGATCAGCACAGGCCACTGCCTTTACTGAAAGAGATTTGGAAAAGATTTTTGAAGGTCTGTATTTAAAAGTTGACATGTCCTGAAACAGAATATTTTGCAATTACATGAAAGTTGGACCAGATACCTCCTGGAGGTACCTTCCAATCTCAACCACACTGTGATTCTATGAAGCAGTGTTAGCACACAAGCAGCTGGTCAGGATACTGTGCATGTCAGACAACACATATTCCTAGTGTTAACACTGATGAAAGACAGGAGCTAACAATAGGTGTAGACTCTTAATCCAGTATCAACAGATTAGTTAGACACATTCTCATACATGGGTCTGGGCCCCTCTCAATATTTCATGCAGCAGTCTACAAGTAAATGAACAAAACACAGTTTTTATAGTTTTTACCTTCTGCATTTTTGTTGTAAACTATGCCTTGGGGATGAATACTGACAGGCTTGTCAGCCAGGTTCTTAAGGTGAACTACTAAAGTATCTCCTACTTCAGCACGCAGAGTTGGTCCCAGAAGACCTGCAGTTAGTTATACAGGATAAAGAGAGAGGAAGATGTGAGCAAACTGATACATTTATAGCAAAAATGAAGAGTTCTCTACCCTCATTAGGGAATGCAAGCTTTCAAAGTACAAGCTGCAAAATTAATGTAGGCAAAGAATGCAATACCACTGCAATGAAGATTTACTTGTAAGAAAGCACATGGGGATATAAACCCTGCAGCTCAGAGTCAGGAATGTTACAAATTGTGTATCTGGCAACTAGCATCTTAAAAAAAACCCACAGAAAAATTGTGTGTGTGGGGAAGTTATTTCCACATAGAGAAAATTTATGAAAAGGTTCATGTTGAGGTTCAGCAGGAATTCCTAGGAATCTTTCACATACTGTGGAATGAAACAGTTTTAGGAAGGCAGACATTTTATAGTCTAACAATTTAGAGGAAAGCATTCAAGCACATTTCTTTGGCTAGCACTCTCAATGCCAGAACCAAAAGATCTCTCAACTGCCAAATGTTATCTAAAGGAATAATCAGTTCGATGTTGCAAGCTTCTTAAGGCATAGCCTGCAAAAGGTTTTAAGAATGGCTTGTATCCCTACTCTGCATGTTGCAAAAATGAGCAGTGAAAGAAACCTGCTGAGATAACCTTTGGCTTGTTAGTCTCTTAGATAAACTATTTTGTAAACTTCTTTTTCTGAAAACAAAGCAGTAGTTTCAGAAAACACAGGAGAACAAACAAAACTGGAAGGAATCAGATCATAGACTAGGTGTTTCAGGGCAACTTGTAAGACTTTGGTATCACCAGCCTCACATCCATTTCCTTTGAAACCTAAATCTGAGTATCTAACATCTGAAGTGATTTTACCTATTAATATGAAGTGCAGACAAGCTATGGAAGTACTCTGCATAAATATCAAAACAAAAGTACTATGATTATTTATGACTTGAGAACTTGCCTCCATCCATTTCAAGTGTCTTCAAGCAGTTAAGAGACACAAGGCAAGGGGACAAATTTCACTCCTAACCTCATAGTTTTTCTTTTCCTTTCCACTGATCTATCAGAAAAATATTTAGCCTCAGGCCTTAAGCCCCTCCCATGTGAATGTGTAGTGTCACCACTGTGACTGTGCCTTGCAAGTCTAAATGTGTACAGGAAATCTCAACTGAAAACATGAAATGCTGAAAACAAAGTCAACAACTTTGTACTGTGCAATTAGTCTGCAGACAGCACTGAGTCCCAGCCTCTGAAAATCCAACCTCTCTGTGGCCTCTGAAAGCCTACTGCACTGTAGAGACCTCATCCCCATGCCTATTTGGTTTATCAGACACCAAAATGCAAGCTTGCTTTGCTTGTTAGTAGCTTCATAACAAGCAACAAACAAAATTACTCTGAACATTTACTTCCTGTTTACCTGCAAATATATTTGCTGGCTTTTCTTTTTTAAAATCCACTTCATATTCTCTGTAAGAAATTTTCTTAAATACAGGATCTGAATGTTCCAATCTGAAACCAAAACAGTTATAAAAAAAAATTAAAAGGACAAAGATTCCAAGAGACAGCTCAGAAAATGAATCCTGGAATTACATTTAATCACTTGCACATTCTTCTGAAGGCAGGGCACACAGTCCAGCTCTTTGTAGTATCTTCCCCGCTCTCTCTTACTCTGTTGAATCCATAATGTTCCTGATCTAGGCCATTTCATATTACACATTCAGTTTCAGTACCTTGCACAGTTTACCCTGATTTTGCTGGTGATTTCTACAGGTCCTTTTGATTCTGCAATGAAGATGTCTTTGTATTTTTCACACAGGGGAAAGCCTTGCCCATGTTCAATCTAGAATGCATCTGACAAAACACAGTGAAACAAACTTGAATTTCTCTTTACTCAGGCCCCTGCTTGAACTTTAAGACTCACCACAAGGATTCTACAACAGCATTAACCCCAAGCTCCTGTAGCAACAGCAACCGGGGAGGCAAGCACTAAACCATTCCCTGACAACTAAAGACCTCATGGGAAGTCAGAAAATTACTTTCTGAGAAATACTGCAAGCATCCTTAGGCTTGTGACAGAAATGAGTCAGGCACTCCAGGAGACCACCAAATATTTCCTAGAAACTAGGCAAGCAGAAGAAGACCAGCACACAGCACTTCTGGAATAGAAATGATGATGAGAAGAGGGCTGGAGGAATAATAGCCTGTATTCAGTTTCACAGCTATTGGTTGATTTCTTATAGTATGCTATACTATATATGCTATATATATATATAGTATGCTATAACAACTGGATCAGTTGCCTTTTCTAGTAATGCCATCTCAGGCAGGTGTGATAGTGGGGAGCTGGTGGGCTGCTTATGCATAGAGGGACTGGGCAGAGAGAACACAGGGAACTTGTTTCAGGGACAGCCAGGGTCCATTAAGGGATTGTGTTTCACTCTAAGGAAAGTGACCTGAACCATAACTTTCATTACCAAGTGCTGCCCTAGCATGGCAATGTTCAACAGAACATGCACATAAAAGAATGAGGAGGAAGAGAAAATTCATCAGTGTCAGCTGTATAGCAAAGAAGGAGCAAAATACACAGCTTACACTTCAGAAATCTCAGACCACACAAGCATACTACACAACTTTCAGGAATGGCAGCAGGAATACTGCAGGCACAGATAACATTTTCACTTTGCTCTGAAGCGTCTTGTAAATATCATTTGTACATGGTACCAAACTTCTATAAGGATAAATCCACTGATGCTCAGAGAAGGTCAAATGCCCTTTTCTAGCCTGTATGACTGCAAAATTAAGGAAATAGTTCAGTAAGAACCCATTTTCTTGTCAGCCTCTCTTCAGTTTAGAACTAAAAGCAGAAAAGTATCAGATTCTTATACTGTAGTTAGATGATCAGCATCTCTTGAAATCAGAGCAAGTTACATACCCAAATACCTTTGGGCTCCAAACCATTAACTCTTCCTTAATGAGTATCTTTGTGGTGGCTTTTTTTCCCCCAATTAAATTTCTGTAAACTCTACAAAGTTCATCAGATGCATTTGGGATGTGACTTGCTCCAAATACTTATGCAAGCTATCTCACCAGGCACTGTGTATTAAAAGCTCCTAGCTAACCACAGAGTATTTAAGTTGAGGTTTGAGGTAATCTCATGAGTCTCTATGCATGAAAATGCTCTACCCACAATGTGACAACTAATGTAACAGCAGCTGATGCTTACCAGTGCAGATGAGAATGAAGTTCTAACTACTATATTCACATGCCCAGGTCAATATTTAAATGGCATCTGGCTTCAAATTCCTATATTTAAATCTTGTTTTCTTCTGTTTTGCCATTTGCCATTATGCTTATACCAGTTGTATTAAGCTCCCAAGGTGAGTTTTAGAAATAAAAGAAACCTTGCTTAATTAAGTCTTGAAAAAAAGAATAGTAAGAAAGTCAAGATCTGAACTGGAAATGCTCATTCCATAACATCCAAAAATTAAATACATACTTAAAAAAAATCACAAATTAAACAAAAATAAAGAAAATAAGCCAATGTAAAAAAAATGCAGTAGTATCCAAGTACACCCTTCACTGTAGGAGAACAAGTAATTTGTACCATTTCATGCCACCTCGTGAACAAATAAAAGCTGTGTAAGGTGACTATAGTGAATACAGCAAAATAATGAGGTCTAATTTAAAGAGAATTCCAAATTACATCCAAATTTTTGAGTTTTTGTACAAACACTGTATTTGCAGTGTTCATAATCCTAAGAATAATAGCAGTAATAAAAATATTTTGTATGCTTGACTGGCATAAGCATGTAGACTGGCTATTCTGCAATGCTAGCTGAAAAAAAATGAAATGAGTATTTTCACTTAATAAAGTAAAGCAATACTTGATCCTACAAACTTTACTTAGCAGAACTCAGGATGGCCATTTCACAAAAACTACTGAACAGCTTAGAAACAACATAGCTAGTTCCAAAGTTCATCAGGCTCCTAATTTAAGTGAAAGTGATAGTATCCAACCTGGAACATATTTATCTCTTCAGCAAATTCTAAAGTCTGAAGGTTTTGAAAATCTTACCAAACCATGGCTCAACTTAACACTGCTCCATATCCATTACCTAAAATAGTCACATTAAAACAATAAAAAAACAAATATCAACTCACACAGAAGATGACAAAAGCAAGCCCTGGAATACAATTACAAAAGTCACAAAAGTTCCTCTAAAGCCAAACACATCAGGCTCTAAAGCTCCACAGGAGATAGGAGACTTTCCATCTTTTTCTGTCACAAGATAGGACTAGTTTCGTCTTTCTCATCCTGGACTTTGTTACCTGGACTTTTCCTCAGATGCCAGTTTGTAGGTCCAGCTAGTGATCTGAGCAGCTATATAGTGCTCCCTGACCTTCACAGCTTCCACAACGTGCTTCTCCGAGTCTGGCCACCATGAACCAAGCAGAAGCAATAGAAAAAGCCCCATGCAGTGGAGTGTCATGGTACAGACGCCTGTTGATGCTGTTCTACAAGACAAGGCAGAAACAGCTGCTTTTATTGCTGTTGCTGCTTCTAACTTCCTCTCCGAAATGAAATAACTGTGATGCAAGAGGCTAGCAGCATTTGCTATGCTCAGGTCACTGCTCTTCACCTCCTCCTCCCCTTGCTGACAGGAATCCAATAGAGATTAACCCCTCTTGTTTAAACTACCCTCCCTCCCCTCCTCCACACCACCTTCTGCGAGAGACAAGCACCAACCAGAAGCAGCTTCAGCCCCACTACAGACTGCGGTTGGCTCGTTGTCTACTGAAGCAGCAGGATACCAGAGGCAGAAAACAATTACTTAGATTACTTACAATTACAGGATATTTGACTTGCACAGTTAGGAAGAGGGGGACAGATGGACAGGGACATGGGACAGGACATATTTTCTGTCTTCCCAGAAAACAGAAATCCAGCATGTGGCTAGCACTCATGGAAATTTCCCAGTTGGATACTACATCACCTAAGATATCATTCCCAGTCAGAAAGCAAAATGCTGAGGGGATCAGGTGTGGGGACCAGAAGATCTAAATCTATTTCAAATCTAGTACATGTACTGCAAACTCGTAACAGTAATTCAGTAACTTTTCTGAATATGTTGTCAGCTTCAGTTTGGTTCCCACTTCACTCTCAAGAAATGGATAAGAAACTGGCTTCTCAGTGGCAGCTAACAGTTCAGCCTGAAGCCTTGCCTGCATCCAGAACCCTTCTGATCTAGTCTTGATTAGGATCTATTGATATTTATCTAAGCAAAATGATTAGGAAAATACCTTTAGATGAGCTAATTACCAATGTCAACTATATCACCCAAAAATGTCTCCCTGCTTAGAAAAATACCTTTAGATGAGCTAATTACCAATGTCAACTATATCACCCAAAAATGTCTCCCTGCTTTTGCCAGTGCTGAGAAGCTTGTCAAAACACCAATAAAATTGTTCAGTCTATTTCCTGTACACTGAGATCACTGGAAAAAAACCCTCCCTACCTATTGTTTTCCATGGACAGAAGATCACAACAACTTTTCCAATGTTTTGAAAAAGTCTTCATGAAAAAAATGACCTAAGTTCCCAAATTAAAAGAATTCCACTCCAAAGCCAGACAAAAGTCAACATTTCCTCAGACTACTTCAAAAGAAAACCTGATAGATACTGATTTAGCTAGATTGTTCAACAGCAGAATAATCTAACTGGCAGCTCAGTTAATTCTATCCAACATGGCCTTAGAAGAGCTAGGGAAGATGGCTGGAAAAAACCTGATGAAGCCCAATAGCTGAATCCCCCCTACCAAACTCCAGGATAGTTTAGTACCTAAATGTGAAAGCAATAGCAATCACTTGGACAGCATAAAAAGAGACATCAAGGTAGCAAATTGAACTTAAATTACCTCCTACTACATGTGTATGGAGTTAACCATTTCTTCCCATGACCAGCTTTGGCACATACATTAGATATGAAAAGGATTCAAAACCCCAAATCCAGCAATATTAACTTGGACTAGGATGTGTGCACTGATATTTAAGGGAAAAACTTTGGTAAACACAGTCCAATAGTATTTCATTACTAATTAATTATTGTTTTGATTTTACAATTCACCATAATCCTTGGCAAACTGCTTCAATTTTTAATTCAAGTTATACTATTTGTTTCATTTCTACTCTGCTCCCAGTCTCATCTCTTGCTCAGGACCTGTGAAAATGCCTATAATTTAGATTTTATGAAAGAAATCTCTGGGAAGACAGACAATCCCTTCCTTCAACCCAGAAGCAAAAGTAAGCACCTGGTGCTAAAGTGCCTGGCTTGTTCTGTTAAACCTAAACCATCTTTCTAAGGTAGCTTGTCACATTTCCAGGTCCTCAACATCTGTACAGAATCACACAGAAAATATCATGCATCCTTATCAGAAAAGAAACCAGTTCATCTTCGAGTCCAATCTCCGTGCATTGGTCTTTACAATACTGAACTAAATTACACTTTAAACAAGTCCTCCTTTAACTCTCTTTAATGAACTCAGTGTTTGAATTTTCCATTACAGGGTTTGAATACTTAATTCTTCCCTATAGTAAAAGATAAAATATTGCAGGCTACAAATTCATATTCAGAATACCTGCTTCAAACTCCTTGCATTGTAACTGTGAGCTGGGAATCATCAGAGCTGATGTCAATTAATTACTTCCCTTTTACCCATTTTGATGAATTTAGAGTTATATTTTTCAAATTTCTTAGCCAATCAAATGGTAAAAGGAATAAAACATTTATTACTTCAATGAAATTACTTTTACAAGGGTGCTGATTGCTTTAAAGAAGAATATTAAATTAGACCAGATTGACTTTCTATTAAGCTATGCTGATCAGCATGGATTACCCTCCTTTAATCCTTTAAGAATAAAAATTCCAATATTGGCTACTCCCTTATTTTCTTCCATGCCCACACCTCTTGAGCTGCCTGAAATCATGTGGGTCAGCCTGTTTTTAATTCTTTTTTCTTTAAGACTTTGCAACATAGTCTAGGCTTTGGGAAGTTTCAAAGTGTTCTAAAACTTGTTATTAATAACCCATAAATGTTGATCCCTTTCACCTAACCATTACTTTCTGGTACCTGCCAATATAATCTCTGTTCAACATGGTAAAAGCCTAACACATAGACATAGGTTTTTTCAGTTAGCAGTGGTTACCTGCCAAGTCACAGAAGTGACTATAGAATACATTCTTCAGGTTGAAGCCTTCCAAAACTATGTCACTTTATTGTGTATTCAGATATATATATAGCCTTGATCTTACCTGCTTCTACTTCACAATGCTCCACATGCAGCAAACTTGATATTTTATCCTCATTGCTTACACTCACATTCAAATGTGATTTGCATTTGGTCCCCAGCAACATAAGATGATCTTGTGGGCAAAAGCCATGCCATGAATGAGAGCAGGTCTAGTCTACACTGGCAAAACAATCTCTGCAGCACAATGAACAATGTTACTCCCAAAACTAAGGAGTACCTTGGGGATGTACTGACAGCAAAATGTGAAAAGGAAAACATGGAAAAAGAAGCATAAGCAATACTTTCCAACACTAGAAGGGGTCTACATATTCTAAGTGGGAAAGATTACTGTGTGTTCTGACATTTGGTACTATGGTGCTGATTCTTGTTAGGCTGCATGTGAAAACATCCCAAAAGTGTATATTCTCAGTACTGCTTTACAGCTGATGTTTAAAACTAATTTGTTTTTTTTCCACTCAGAACATCCTAGGCTCAGGCTGAGCAATCAAGAAAGGTAACTCCTTAGCTAAGCTGTAAAGTGGTGATTTTCACCTTTCTTCAAATTATAGATTAGGACCCCCCACAAACTTGGTTCAACTTCATCACAAACCATATCCTAAATGCTATCAGGCAGTCATACCCTGATGGCTGCCACCAGTTTTATCAGTTGTATTACAGTGACTGAGAGGGAGCTAGCTTAGAAAAGCTGTACAAAATATATTGAATGGGTTGCTAATAACGCCCTAACACAGATCTCTCTGCCTCTCATTCAAACACATAAATCGATGCACAGTTGGCCAGCAAGCATACTTTGTTTAGTGCAGGGTGAAAGGACTTTCATGGGCAAACAAGGAGTTAATTATTGATCAGCAGTGAGCACAAGGGATCTGAATTAGGTAAAAGACAGAGGGGGCACTTACCAAATCTGCCAGGCACAACATGGAACTGAAGCATCACATAAATATCTTCACTTCTGCAAGAAGGCTCTAAGGCCAAGAAACCTCAATCTGTGAAACTGCTCACTGTAGAAGCTTAAAGTAGTTGCACTATGCCAAAAACCACACAAGCAGGCAAAAAGAAATAAAATGATGGCAGAGAAACTCAGGCTTTCTTTCAGACAACAACTTCTTCCAGAGGAATCAATGTATGCATTCTGTATTTGATGGCAGCTCATATAAGCACATGTTCTGCATAACTGTTAAAGGAAGGCAGCTGTGTTACCTGTGTGGTCATACACACTACAAGGCAGCAAGAATGCAGAACAGCATTTCAGACTCCTGTGGTGCTGCAGACTTCAGAAGATACATAACATTGATTTAAACATAAATACATTCACATGTTTTTAACCATATTTTTCCTCAGGAGAAAAGCAAGTGTCCTTGATTAGTCTTGGGTGTTGTCAAGTCAATGTTTGCCAAACCCAATTATTTAGCAGGACTCAAAACTATTTGTACAGAAATGCTGAATTAAATAAAGTTTCAGAGAAAAAAATATACATGAAGTTTCTAAGTATTGTAAAACCTAATTTCCATGCTTCAGCAAATTTGTCTAAGACCACTGGTTTTTGGTCTGAAAAAACCCTCATTTTAAGGAACAAAGAGAGGATCCACTAGCTTCCTCTCTTCAAAAACTACATTAATAACATCTGACTCAAAATTTCAAACTGACTCAAAATAAGCTTTTCTCTGCGTTTGTTTTTTGCCAGAAAATTTTCAGTTTGGCTCCACAAAGAATTTGACTCTGACACTAAGCCATGTTTTTGTTCCCTGTGTTCCTGTTTGTCTTCTCTACTAAGAGATTTCTTTATTTGTCCAGGCTTATACTCAATATGCTCAGGTCTGATATGCAAACCAGCTGCCCTCAGGCTAAGTCAGTGTAGCAACATACTCAGCTTTCTTTCTGTAGAGAATACAACTAGTAAGAACATCTGTACCCACACCATGATCAGAGGCTGCAACTAGGCAGATTTGTATCTTTTTGTCATAAACCTTTGCTGGAACTGAAAGTGGATTACCAAAAAGGAGAGGCTCTGTATCAAATTATATCCCTAACTACTTCCAACAACAGGTGTGATACTTCAGATGAATCTACTTGCTCTTTCACATGGTTCCATTTTCTACATCCAGTTTATTTTATTTTTTTTTTAAAGAAAAAGCAGACTAACTCTTACAAGTTACTAGCACAGAAGGCTATGTTCCAATTGGAGAGTAAAAAGGTATGTTTCAGGAAGAAATAGGAAATCAGTAAAGTTATTCCCTTTGCATCATAACTCATTCCCTGTGGTAAAATTGTAACTTTGGTTCAGATTCAGTGGAATCAAAGTTTCACCCACAGCTTCACTGCATGCAGCACCTGTAAACTACAACATACTCAAAGTCCAAGATCAAGACAGAGATCTACAAGGCAAGCAAAGAGCCACAAGAACTGCAAGATATGCATCAGGAAAGGGACTCAGCAGAGAACATCTCTGGAGCTATTTTAATGTAGAGGAAAAATGCAGCTAATTAATCTAGGATTTGCCAGAAGCTGTAACTGGGGCTAATATGCATATTTATAGCAGCTCCTACAGCAGCAATCTTCACTTCCAACAGGAATTTTTAAAACTAGTCCCAAACAGAAGAAAAGGATTAACATATAGTACAATTGCTGCAAGTGTACCCAGGTCAAATTTGTTTGCCCAGGTATAGCCACTTCCAGCCAAGCAGAGCATCCCACATAATTCAGCAAGCATCAGATGTTGTGATACTAGATATTTCTGTGCTGCAAACACCATAAGACTTATAATATCATGGTGCTGATAGAAGCTATTGGCAAGACCTCTTCAGTTCTGCTGCTCTTCTGTTTTTCTGCTATGGTCAGAGAAAAAAGTCCTCATTGGTTTATACTTATAAAAATCGTGTCACCTACTTCTGTCAACAGTCTGGCAAAGAAGAATGTGTTATTTGTTAATTCAACATACTAGAAGTCAGTGAAAGACTAATTCACCTTCCTAAAGGAGGAGAACAGACACCTTCTAGGGAGAAGGATGTTTCATAAGATGCTGAGAGCACAAAGAAAAAAAACAGCTATACAACACTCTGGTCATGTCATATTCCTTCTTTGCTCCCCTTCAAAATCCCCTATTTATTGGGTGGGTGGAGGACAGCTACTTCCTTTGTTACCAAAAAGCCCAAAACATCTTTGAAATTAGTCTGATATGGAAAATACTATGGCATGACTCAGTGGGTGTGGTTAAGTTTTAACGTGTGTCAGGCAATATTACTCTTCATGGGCAGACATTGCTTAAGATATTGTCCAAGGAAGAGGAAGTGAATATAGATATCAAGAGGAAAGCCCATTTAAGCACAGTGCACAGAACTTGATTACAGGCTCTCGTGTAAGTAACAGCTTGCTACAGAGGATATGCAAGATGGGGACCAGTTGTGCCACAACAGGGACCAACCTTCCTACCCAACAGCAAATTCAGTCAGCTGCAGACCTACAACTTCAGATTACCTTGCAGAATGCAAGTTAGATATTTGGGAGACAGTTATGCTGTCTTGAAAGCTAAACAGAGCTTAAGCAAACTTGGAAGAGGGAGAGCAGAAAGGTTTAGAACCATATATATATATATACATACATATACACACACCCCCCCACACCCACCCCCCTCTACTAATAAATAGAATGGTCCTTTCCTCCCATTTTCATTAATTAAAACCTCACATTTTACAGGGCAGAAAGTGCCTACTAAAGCCTGGATGCATCTGTGATATTTGAATTCATAAACATCCCCATGAATACTCATCCCCAAAAGAAAACCATCCTATTAGACTAATAGTGTAGTTGAGGCAGAGAAGTAATCAAGACTGAACCCCCCTCTACCACAGCAATCCTCTCCTTTTACCCCCATGCTGTAATTTTGTCAGTAAAATTGTTCTTGCCTTTATTGTAAGATGAACTGACTACATACTAATATTCCTCTATTGTCTCCCAAAAAACAGCCATCCCAAAACACTAGTCTTGAACAAGCGTAAATTTAAGTCACCTTTCAAAATTGGTTACAGCTATTTTAGTTTAAGACATAGTCAAATTTCCTTAACAAGATAATCACTTGTTTTCTTCCAGCTTTCAAAATCCTCCTCCAGTGACAGGAAACATAACTATTCACAACTAGGAAAAAAACTCCACACGTAGCTCTCAAGTGAATTTAAATGGAAGGGAAAAAGAAAAAAGGAAATCCACATTTTCAGGAATTTGCAATGAAGTCAAAAAGCACTAGGCTTCTACTAGGAATGCAGAGCTTAACTTCCAATATTAACAAAAAAGTCTTCTGCTGAAAGGAAATTGAAGGAATTGCAGACAAAAAAATCCACCTTTTAGTGCGGAGACCGTATAGGAATGAAAGTGATTTATTTATATTACACACAGATTTTTATTAAAAAGGCTGGTAATGGAACAGTTTATTTGAATGCATCAACTTGATAAAAGGTTAGTTACAGAAACTGTGTATAATGTTGAAAAGTCACATGGATAGGTTATTTAAAAAAAGATTTGATAAGTAGAGGAGGACATTCTCTTATTTTAGTTACATTGTAAAGTGCCTTGTGTAGTCATACTCTATTGTTGGAATGACTGCCTGTACAAATTTCAAGAAAATAAGAAGGTACCTGAGTTTCCTGTTAAGGAAAATGAGCAATAGCTAGAAGTCCTGTAAAAGAAACAAAAGCAGAAGTTGCATTCAGTGGTCTGCTCAACAGTGTTTCTTGCTAATAGGAAAATTACACCTAGTAATTATACAGAAACTGAGAAATTAAACCAGCAAAACTCTAGTAATGACATCTGATGTTTGCTTCCTGTTTTAAGGTAAAGCAGGGAAGGAGGAACTATTTTAAATAAAACTTAGAAACATCACACAAACATTTACAATCCTGTTTACATATCTAATATTTGTCATTACCAAACGCCAAGGTGAATCGCACCTAGCAAAGTAAATCCCTAGCTACCTTCCCGTAGTTGCAGGGAGCGCAGGCTCCTCCTCCATGTTTCAGTTGCTCAAAAAAAGAAAGAGGATCCTCTTGTGAAGCATCCTTTGAAAGAGTTCCTTCCTGTTGCTGAGAGAAAGTAGAGATTAGCTTTGCTAAACTGAGAAGTCTGCTTTTGTGGAGGAGACTGTCCTCATCTCCCTTGTGTCTATCACCTTTGAATGCATGTTGGGCCTGAATTTGCAGTCTGGGATACACTGGAAAATTGTGAAGTGAAGTGTCTCTACATCTGGGGCTGAGATAGACTGCAAACTGAAAAATTAAAATAAACTGCTACTACTTTGGCACATCAGTCTCATGGACCATTTGTTGACAAACACAAACTACCTGGTAACAAAAGAAGAAATTGCCTATTAAAAACCCCCAATTTGTTAAGCATCAGAAAAAAAAAGTAAATCAAAATCTTGTAAATATTCTATTTCTCACTATTGAGGAGTGGAAGACTTGAACTACCATGCCAGAAAAGTTCTTTTCTAGTTCAGTTTCAGTTGATTCCTGCACAAATTGAGTGACTCTCAACTCATACAGTGAATGAGAACTTTACTGATTCAGGGCCTGTTGCTACTCAGTAATCTTCCCTTGACTGCCCTACAGGAGCAAAAGAACACTATTTTGAAAGGACACACTTGCTTCCAACATGGAGGTTACTTCAGTCAAATAACAGTATCTACTAGTACAATGCATAACTGAGTCACCTTGCTAAAAGAAGATTCAAACTGTTCAGAACAGTTTCATTAATTTTCATTGCTATTCTTGCCAGCTGAATGTTTTGCCAAGATACTGCTCACATCCAGGGTACAGAATAATGGGATTGCTACATCTTCCAGAAATTAATCTTAGATTCAAATCTAATACAGAAGGTGCTGTATCAAGAGGAGTGATTACCCTCTGGCAAGTCTATGAACCTCCAGCCTCACCTACACTGGGGCCTTGGTTTCATACAGCTACTTCCTTCACACTCCTACAGGTAAGGGCTCAACTGAATCCTATCAATCTTACCTACTTTCCCCACTGCTTCTGCCAACCTGACACACTGTGTCCCAGTCAATTAACAGAGTTTGTTTGCACAAAGCTGCTCATCCCAGAACTCCATTAAGCGCTACCATAAACAGCTGTTTACAGCTTTCACACAGAATTGCATTCCAATTTAGGAACCTTGAGGTAGTAGCTTCCTACTCTGCAAGAAATCTCTAAGAATACCATGCAGTAATGAAAAAGGATACATGTGAACTCCAAGTTCTCCTCCACCTTCTGCAACAGTCTCGATTATTTTCTTCATGACTTCTGCATGCCTGAAAAATAGATCAGAAACAGTGAAAACATTTTAAGGAAGAAAGCAACTCCCTCTTCATCTCAGTAAGATTAAGTTTTGTGCAAATCAAATAGTTTTGGACTGCTAGCTTCACAAGCAGCAAGAAGAAACTTCAATTTACTGAGCAAAAAGCCAAATACCAACAGTAACTGAAAGGTAGCATTAAGTGGTAAACATGACATTGTGCTACCTTCTTACATTCACAAGGAAAGCAAAAATGTTCTACGCTACAATGTAGACTGAGTGCCACAATGAGAGTTAATAAATATTGCTTATCACTAGTGTCATTTGTAATTGCTAAATGCCAAAGAATCTACCAGGTAAGTCCCAAGAAGGTAATCCTCACCAGCAGCAAGCCACCAGAAGTTCCCATATAATCCCTGAAGAAGATACCCAGTAAGTACTCGAGATTTTTAGCTGCCTCTGTTGTACTCTTCAATTTGTAGAACTTAAGAGGCAAACAACAAATAATTCAGAGTTTCCTAGAAAAGGCAGACTAAACCAAGCTTGCAGAAATTCAGAACTGTTGCTCTCGTATTGACTTAGGTTACGGAAACTTTCTCTGGTGGCAACTTGAGTTCTGTGGCAGAGCAACCAGTTTCTCAGCTAGCTTCTTCTCTTGTGACTGTTATTATAAAACACTACAGGGGAGGAAAAACATTTCCTTAGGTCATCGTGTTTTGACATTAAGTCATCAGTAACATAACTATGAACCACACAAACATTTGTCCTGGGACTATAACACGGTGTCACAGAATAGCTAAGGTTGGTAGATATTGGTCATCTCATCTAATCCTCCTCGTTCAATGAACAGTAAACTACAACAGATTGCTCAGGACATTGTCTAGTTTAGTTTTGAATATCTCCTGCAATGAAGGCTTCAGATCTTTTAATGACCAGTTACAATTCAGAAGTCTTTTGTACAAGACAGTCCTTAAACCCCACAAACCAGAGGAAGAAGAACATACTAAATTAGACGGGACAACTACTGTATAATTAATTCATGTTTTATGTATATATTTTTAACACAAACTCCCACGTTGTATAACTCATCTTACACTTATTGCCACTTCAGTTTTGTTTTAAATTCATGGTTATGTATGCCATCTACCTGTGATGTCATATAGGACTATGGACATCCAACAACACAACACTGCAAGCTAGTCAGCAGGAGTTTAAAATACCTGAACTGAAACAACCTACATGTCTACCAAGAACAAGGAAGCATGGCAAGCAGAGGTTGCATAATTTTCTGACCATGCTTTGATACCACCATTATGCAAATCTAAATATCTGACTGGTAACTGACATTTAGGAGTTACTGCAAAGTTAATCATGCTGCCAGCAACTGCAAACACAAGGAAGGAAGCCGTTGCAAAGTTACCAGGACACACTGTAAACAGGAACACGCAAGTCTGGGGAAATACTAAAGGTCAGCATTTGTCATTTGCTGTGCTGTTGATCTTTGCAAATCAGCTAACCCTCCCAGTTGGTTCCAATTCTGGATCCCCAGGATGCTCCTGTAGAACACGTGCCATACCAGGCACCAAGGCCAGCTGTTTCTCTATAGGAACATGTCCACTGTCAAAACTTAAAGCTCTGATTTCATCCATACCAGCAGACTATTTTTTAGTACGGATACAGAACATGTATCACCTTATTCCCATGAGAAGTCTTTAACAGGATCCTGGTTCAGCTTCATACAGAAAAAAAATATTACCTTTGAATTCGATTCAGTGTCTGTAACTGTTCACACACAATGAGACAGGTGTGAAAAAAAACAGTCATCATTAGGAGAAACATCCAAAATCAGCAAGATCTACAGTTCACTGATCCTTGCAGTTGAATGTCACTTCCCTGCAGATATTTAGAGAGTTCTTAAGCTTATCACTATAACAGAATTAGAGCAAGTAATTCAGATCTAATTGTACATTTGTTTAGTAGTTAACTAGTTTGATGTTCCTTCGTAACAAAAAAGTTGTGAATTGTGATGAGGTAGCTGACTACATTCCTCCCAGGCCACAAAAACGCTGACAAGAAACACAACTTGAGGCAGAGCTGCAAGATGAACAGTCTCAACTAACTACTCAAAAATAGAAGCAATCTCAAGCAGCTTACAGCAGCACTCTGACGCATGACACAGGGAAAAACGTCACAAGAAACAGCCAAGTTAGTTTAGGGCCATCTGAATATCCTACATTACACAATCCTTGTGATGTGCAAGGACGCAACAGCAGAGCTAGCTAAACACTGATACTTCCTAATTAGTTAAGAACAAAACATTTTTGGTTACTATTTTTTTGACCTTAGAAGCCCAGATCATTTTAGCTGCTAGCCTTACCAATTTAATAATACAGAATATCTCACCTTGGGGAGTAAGAGAACATACTTAAACCCCCATGTTAAATACAGGATTATGTTAGCCTCTTTCTTCACAGTCTCAGGATGACCTTTTCAAACCTTTCCAATGTTAAGCCCTACCGGTCAACTAGATTGCTTTTTGAGAAGGACTAGACATTTTCCTGCACTTTTAAGACTACCAACAAATGTGTCTCATTGTGCTATCAATCATCTCTTTTGTGTTTAAAAAACTAATTTGAACAAGTGCCATGATGCAAACCGTTTCTTTGAATGCATATGTGGGTTACATAGCAAAGGCCCTGGCACTTCACTGGCTTCAGAGGAGGAAGTGAAAACATGCACAGACCTCTTGCCCATGAAGACTCAATCCAAATTCACAAACTAGCATTAAATTGGTTCTTACTCTTCAAAGAGTAAGCAGATTACCTTCCAGCCACAACCCAGTGTAAAACCCACAGATCTACTTAGTCAGTGAGGGCTGTCAGGTCTGTATCTTCCCTCCCAGCCCGCATCCATCAACAGGGGCTTCTTCCCAATCTATTTATAAGCAGAGCTTCCAACAATCACTAAATTAAGCCTTGGTTTCAGGCTTCCTCCTCCCCCTTCTTTTCTTCTATTCACCATCTTCCTATGCAGTCTGTTAAGACTTGCTACATTCATCCAACCTGATGCTCCTTCAAAAACACTAGCTGCACAAAAAGCTGAATCCATGTTTTTTTGTCCAAAACCTTGTAGACAGCAAAACAATAAGACAGTCAAAGCACTTACAGGTTGACATATATTAAGACTGATATGTACAATTAAGGCACAAGAATGCCTTACTGGATTGAACCAAAGATGTACCTCATCCTGCTTATTATCTTACAGTATTCAACCAAGAAAAGAGGCCAGAACAAGCACCTAGAAATGTCTCCCCTGAAGTACTACTAGTTTCCAGCAGTATGCAAAGCAACTTTCTAAGTCTGGAAAATACCAATAACTTTACTTTTAACAACTCTTGACAAAAAATTTTCTTTCATTAACATCACATTGCTTAAATTAATTAGGGGCTGTGTGTAGTTTACTCCTTTTTCTGGCTGTTAAGATGCCAGCTGTGAGTTGCATTTGATACCACCAGTTTTACTGTTACAAAAAACAGAATACCTATTACTTTACCTTCTATGCCATTCATGCTAAAGGTCACTGAAATCATAACTCCCTCCTCAGCTGCCTTTTCTCATGGGAAAGAGCTTCATAACTTCACTTATCCCAGACAACCCCTCTGTATCTTTCCCAGTTTTAGTCTTCCTGCATCTCAGAGTACAGAATAGATGACCAGAGTTGTACTGCCATATTCAACATGTGGGTGGTCCCACAGATTAATACTGGCCTTATGCTGTTTTCTGTTCTAGCCTTAATTCTTTTCCTACCAGTTTTCTAAGTTCAGCTTCCTATACTATTCTTGAGCATCAAGACTGACATTTTCACAGGTCTATTGTGTTAGTGTAGGCTTAAACCTGAGGATTTAAAGAGCAATAATAAACTTTACCACTTTAAAATTTTCTACAAGACAGCTAAACTGGGAAAAAAGCTATTTCCCAATTGTACAATGGCTTCTCTGCTCAATCTTGTCCAGGTAAAAGCCTGATTGCTTGGTGAAAGCAAAGACTATTGTAAAGCAGTAGTTAAAGAACTATGAACCAGAAGAAACACGAGATACAGATTTACAAAGCCCACAAATATATATCCTTATTATAAGACAAAGTAGCCAAAGTACTTGGTGCAAATCTCCCTTGCTCTGTCTTCTCTAAAGAGTAGAAATACCCCTTCCAAGACTAGTTTTATGATCAAATAATTCTTAAACCAAAAACAAGAAGGTTTTGAGCCTGTAAAAACTACCACAAGCTTGTCAACAATAAGCTGATTATTTGACACCTCAGCTAGTGACGTGGATCCCAGAATGTTTAAGTCAAAAGAAATTACAAGACTTAGAGGCAATCTGGATTTTCTTCTTGTTTTTGTTAAAAATGCAGAGGATGTCTTTTTTAAAAATAAGAAAAAACCCAAACTCACTCCTGTCTCCAAGAACTTCATATTATCAAGAAGCTGAGGAGTTACACTGTTTAAGATATTGTCTCTGTATCACTAAGACACCTAAAAGGATCTTAGGGCCAACATCTAAGATAAGAGGTACCTTTCAAAGACCTAGGGAAAAAAATAAACAGTAAAAAAATCTGTGCATCTAGTCAAACTACAGACTCCTTATGTCTTGGGTGACAAATGTGGAAAATGAAACAGAAAAGACTAAAAACCACAAGTGTGTTTTGCACTTGTGTTCAAAAAGTATTCCAGTGTGGCAACTGAAGGCTCTGTATTTATCAGTGTAAAAAAATTCGAGGACTTCTGGGGAACAGAAGGTAGTTATTACAAAATAAGAAACAGTTATTTCACATTCAAATAGCTTTTCCTTCGTTCACAGTACACATTATACTTTCACCCTCTCCAAAGAAGCAGCAAATAAAAGTACAGGGGAAATTTCTTTTATAGTGTTCTAGTAGTCTGCCATCTTCTGGAGTCTGTAGGGAAGTGGAGGAAAAGCAAGTTGAGCAAATAGAAGACAGCACTATCTGCACTTGCAGCAGTGAGCACTGGAATGATTTCAGAGATCCACGGATATCTTCCTTTCATACTCCCTCAGAAGCTAACAGACCCATTATGGTAGCCAACTGTGGAAATATATCCAGAAACCCTGAACCAAATCCTTAACAAGAACAGTGAAGTGCCTTGTGTCTGCACACTGAATCAGACCAGAAACAGAGACTTAACCTGCACGGATGAACTGAGCACATGGCAGGTGGAGGAAGATGAGGATGGTTTTCAATGGTCACTGTTTTCTTGACATGATCTTGACTAATATCTTCATACATATGCTCTACTGTTAAAGGCTGCCGTTGCTGTACGGGAAAAAGGAACATGAGAATGAAAGCATTAATAACAAAGAACTGCTGAAAAGGAGCAAAAGATTCCAACATCACCAGCAGGTAAAACACCATAAGTAAGCATCTAATCTACAACAGTTCTGAAGGTATACTGAAAGAGCTGTGTTAAAATCCATATGGTGTAGAAATATTCAAAAAATCTTTATTTTAATATAATACCCTGTGAATTGTAAAGTCAATATATTTGAGAACCATTTAGATTCCCATCTAGGTACTGGAGCTGTAGGTCCTAACCAACCTTAGCCCAAGAAACTTAGCTATTAAAGTGATTATTAAAGTGATTTATCTAAACCTCTCCCTCTGGTGATCATGAAAACACATACCTGCTTACTTGACTAAGTTTTCTGGGGTCATTACTAGATCTACAGAGCTAACAAACTCAAATGACAGAGCATGATTTCTTTCCTTCCAAATGTACTTGTTTACCAAGTACAGTTTTCAGTGAATCTCTTCTTACTTTCTGCAAGTTCCATGAATCCTGTCTGTAAGTCTGACTGTATTATGGTCTTAAAAGCCATCAAAATTGGTCACCAATTTTTCCCTTTAAAGTTCTACTGTGAATAAGCTATAAAATAGCCTTGTTTTTTGAAAAGGTGAGCCTAATTTAACAGAAACATGGGAAAAAACAACATAGCTATACCTCATCATATCCAAATAACCAAAGCCTTGGAGTTTGGTAATATTTGTCGTAAGTGATGTAGAGGTCATAAGTTCTAGTCTGTAGAATAGCATCTTCCCCTCCAACATCAACTTTAGCTTTGTTAGCTTCTACAATCTGTCTTGTGTCAAGTGTTGCCTGGTTCAAGGTAAAAATGATAAAATTAGTAGAGTCTTGTTTGGGTTCCCTCCTTTCTCATCCCAAGTCATTTTGTAAAGCTGTAAAAATGCAACTAATGTTGTTAAGTGAGCATTAAAAAAAACAGAGGCTTTTGGGGTTTAGGAATATCAGTTTCTCTCCCATCAAGTGGGTTTTGGCTTTAGTTTTGGTGATTTTTTTACCTTTTAAAAATATCTATTTCTTAAGGAAGCATGCAACTACCTTGTCACATCTGCCTCCCTTCTGTCACCAATAACTTTAGAACCTAACAGACAATTCCAATGAAATTCAGAAGGCAGAGGTCTCATCTCAGTTTATGCAGGTTCATGAAGACTCTAGCACAGTACCACAAATAACAATGACCTTTGTTTTCTCTCATAACACTCTAGTGCATTAGTGTCACCTAATGAACCTAGAAGCCACTCACCCTCTGCATGTAAGCCTTAAGAACAACCCCACCATTTTTTACCTGTAGTGAATAAAGCACTTAAAGGCTCATTAATCCAACTGCTCATAATGAGCTTCTTATGTCATCCACTTGTTATCATTATTTTTTACTTTGCTTGTGCTCATATTGGTGATCAGCAATGTAACAGACAAGAGAGAGAACTGTTCACTCACATCATCTGTTTCCAATAGCCCACTTTCTTCATATTCTGAAAAGAAGAACCATACAATTCTGTGTTCAGCTCATAGCTAGTCGTCATTATTTCTCATTCATAAACAACTCCTTTAAAACAATCTACATGGATCTAAAGATGTTTTATTCAGGTAGACTTCCCAACCCCCAAACCAGACCACATCTTTTTTTAATACAAAACTGACCAGAACTACAGTAAGTACACAATAAGCAACTGTTAAGTGGTTTTAAGGTTAAGTAAAGGTATGAAGCAGGAAGGAAGCTGTGCTAAATCCCTAATTTATACTTGCTTGGATCTTTTCTGCTACTCAAATTAATCTCCCAGTCACTAACATTCATGCAAGTTTTGGTACACAAGTTAAACATGCATCAATAAAAACATGCAAAAGATAAAGAGCACATACAAGATTAATTTTTCAGCATGCATTCCATGAGAAGAAAGAGTAGTGTTCTCTTAGAGTGTACTGGTTTAGTTAAAGGCCTGAAATAAAGCATGTACCACCCAATTTAAGGAAATACCTTCCATGTCTGCAGCTTCTCCTTCATCTTCTTCATCATCATCTTCACAAGATGCTGAACATTCTGGTATTTTTATATCATCCTTCAGAAGTTAAATAGAAAACACTGCTTTAAAGATTGCTGCTTCTACACAGCCTATCAGCCTCAGTAAATTTAAGATGTGAAGTCAGTCAACACATACAGAAAACCAGAAAAATAATTTCTGCAATATTAAGAGGGATTATACTGAACTCAAGTGTTTGCTTATTAACCAATCTTCGTGTCAAAGCCCTAGTATGGCATTAAAAATCCACTTAAAAAGCTCTGACTTTGTAATAAGGAATTATTTAATTCTTCAGCAAATAAGAATAAACACAGTGTTAAACAGCTCATGTTTTCTTTTCCAAAAACCCACAATCCCAAATGCAAGGCAATGACTAAACATGTAGTTTAAGATTTTGTATGTCCTAAGCCACAGACAACTGTACAGCAGTTACTATCTCAACTTGGAAGGGACTCATAGGGATAATAAGAGTCTAACTCCCTGCAGGACTACCTAAAACTAAATGATATGCACTTTGGCCACAACAATCCTATGCTATGCTACAGGCTTGCAGCATAATACCCAGAAAACTGCCTAGCAGAAAACGACCTGGGGGTTCTGCTCAACAGCTGGCTAAATATAAGGTAATAGTGTGCCTAGGTGGCCAAGAAGGCCAACAGCATCCTGGCCTGTATCAGCAATAGTGTCATCAGCAAGACTAGGGAGTCAATTGTTCCCCTGTACTTAGCACTGGTGAGGCTGCACCTCAAGTACTGTGTTCAGTTTTGAGACCCTCACTGCAGGAAGGACATTCTACTGCTGGTGTGTGTCCAAAGAAGGGCAAAGTTGGTGAGGGATCTAGAGCACAAATACTTCACATCTCTCCATTTTTTTTCCGTATAAAATTTCATTACACTGGGACTCCAAACACTGCCTTCTTGAGACACACAGGTGTGTTATCACTGTAAGCAGAATTTCATTTTCAGCATGTAGAAACCTTGCACAAAAGCACAGTGGCTAAAGACATTCCAAAAGATCACTGCTTCAGCAAACACAAAGTAATAAGGGGATGCAGATGCTTAGACTAGTATGATGGGCTCTGAAGGTCAATATATATCTGCAAAACACCTAGTGACAGGTATATTCCAACCCTTCACAGGCAGGTAGACTTCTACTACCTTTCAGTCCTGTAATAAAGCAAGGGGAAAATTTAGAAACAAGTACCTTACTGTCTAGTGTGATCTCCTTAACTGCTTCTGTTGCACCAACTATACCTGTTAATTGAACAAGAAGCTTGGATTAAAAAAGCTTATTTCTTTGTTGCAGAACACTATAGAAAGAGGTTGCAAAGATTTCACAAAGCAGTATGTGATCTTTCCAAGTTACAATTTTGGTATTTAAAGGGCTGTTTGCTTGGTACTGGTAGCGTGCTTGATGCTGCACATCCATAAACAAAGTATACTAGAAATGTTGACCATAACAGCACAGCTTTTGCACATCATGCAAATTGATGGAACACTACAAAGTAATTTTATTTTTATATTAAGGAATTTCTATATAAAAGTGAGCTCAGGATAGGCATTCACAGCACAATGGAACTCAACTTCATTAGTAAGGCATGCATTTATGAGTATTTCTGACCAAGTGGAAAGCAAAGTGTTCATGATCAAGCATAATGCAACAGAACACCCAAAGCTTTTAGCTGAGAGAAATTGATGGTAAACAACATCGCAAATCACAGCAGTATCAAGTCTTGAGTTCCTCCCCACTGGCTTTCTACTTTTACTGCAGCTCTCTCCCAGTACTCTTTGGGATACATGACAAGATTCTGATTTGACACAGGACATTTGGCTAATTTGCTCTTCGGTTGAAAATAAGTTACACAGAGAATGAATCTGGAAACAAGCAACCACTCATCAGAAAACTGTTTAAAGAAAAGGAATGCCAGTTGAATGCTGCTTGGAAACAATGCATTTCTAGTGGCTGTGTGATCACTTACCTGTGTTTTATCCTACCAGAAAAAGCAGTGTCATAAAGGACATCTATACAGATGGTGGAAACAAATTTTTTATCTCCCTTGACAGGTCTCCAAAGAGACTTGGCCAAGTCTACTCAGAGTGTTACAGTTGTGCTACCACAGCATGGTGCCCAAACCAGTCAACCCTAAAAAGAGAAACTTGGCAGAGGAGTCTGTTGACAGCAGGGGTGAAGAATGCGTCCTTAATTCAAGGATATGACAAAGTTTTGCCAAATGATTTCTTTGGTGTGGAGTGTTCAGTTATGAACTGTGATATATTTAAGAATTGCCAGTGCTGAAAAATGTACACCTACAGAAATAAAAGGCATCTCCTCCTGCCCTTTTTCTCCCCATCCTGGCTGAATTACTCAGAGAATTTCTTCCATGTTACAGCAAAAAATCTGCACCAAAGAAAGTAAAAACTAAGAGGAATATCTTCTAGTTTTGGAAATGGTGGAGAAACCATCACTGAAGGAAAGAATTTTATTAACACATGATAGAACATCAAGAAACACTAAACCAAATAAAACTGCCAATTCCTTAGAGAAGAACAGAAGGAGTTACTGTAAAAAAGTAATCTCCCACACTTATCTGTATTTAACAATATCTTCTTTGCTATTAGTGCCCTGGCTTCCCCAGGTTACCTCAGATATCAAGATGATAGCTATTTTCTAATGATTCTTCCTTTCAGCTCAATCTAACAACTCAACACAATGGGAAACACTGATATGATTCAGCTAGTTGAGTACATCATTAAAGATGATAAATATCTCAACATTCTTCACACATGCAATCTTCCTAGAAGAGAAATTTGCATATTCTTCAAACAATTTAAACCAGTATTGTCTTTACAGGATCTCCTTACTAAGGAACGAGCCACTACATAGTTAATTTTTTGAAGAAGCTTCCTAGAACCCTAATAAGAGAATGCTGAAACAATTTGTTAACACCTTTAAAAAGCAGCCTGTTTCAGGCATATAGAGCTGTACAGTTAAGCACCTGAGCAGTCATGTACCAATCTAGTAGGTAGCTGGCAGTGTAACTTCCTTCTTTCAGATTAGATACTAGTATGCAGTCATTTACACACAAGAACGATATTACTTTCTAAGAGCAGAAACTGAAAATCTCCCAGATTACCAAATGCAAAGCTGGAAGCAAGACTTTGAATACCTGCATTGTGAAAAGTGTCTACCCATCCCCCATCACCATCATCTTCTTCTATAATTGCTTCCTGCTCATCTGAGTACTCCATCTGCTTACACCTTTTGTAGCATGGCACTGCAAAAAAGTGCACAACAAAATGAATGCAGTGGTTCCTGTACAAAACCAGACTGGAGCAAGAAATCAGCCTATGAGGCCTTTGTAAATGTGGTAGTCTCTCATACATGCTTATTTAAGTAATCCTAAAGATAGACTTCAAATGTAAAAGCAGGAACTTCAAAAAAAAAACCACATGCTGATGTACTGTACCAGGTATTTTACTTCTTGTATCCATTGCAGGTAAAAATCTCCTCAGGCTGTTTATAGTACTAAAAGCTAAACTAGTGGCACTATCTTGAATACATTTGGATACAAGATCTTTTGAGAAAATGATTTCTCCATGACTGTGTCAAGATGGTAGCTTTCTTCTCCATTGAAAAGGTAGTCTTAGCCTGAGTCTTCCAAAATAAAGAGGACCATGAACATATTTTCCTTTTAAACATTGAATATAAGTCAAAGGACAGGAGAAAGGAAAGACAGACAAGGAGGTTTATAACATTTAAACTTCATTTCTACTTCATCAAGGCAAGCTATATTACTAGAATAAAGCCCTGCTAAAAAATGATCTAGGGAAAAGATTTTAGATGTGATGGAAAAATTATTTTAATATTGCAAAGCCAAAGTATCGAAAGTGCAAAGATATCTGCTACCCCTCTCAACACAGACTACCAGAACTGACAGTACAGTCAACCATGCTATCAATTGTAAGAACACTTATATTTAAACTTCAGCCTTACCATTTTTAGTTACCAAAAACTGTTTGTCTGTTGGCAGATAAGCCTTGACTTTTAGTTCTTCTCCTGAAGCCCTGTAAAATGAAGTGCACCATAACAGGTTCAGAATTTGAGGATGTGCATATTTTTAGTGTTTACCAGGAACATTTTATATAATCCTTTTGCCCTGTTCTCAGAATCTGTTTGCTATGACTTTACTCTTCCATATACAAAGACTTTGAAAGGCTGGCCATCCCTGAACTATGGAGTCTTGAATCAAAACTATTTTCTGCTTCAAAACCAACTTTCGGTTTGAAATGGTCAAGCAAAGAAAGGTTGACAGAACAATCTAGTCTACATGAAATTTTCTAGGATCAGCAACAACACAGTCCCAAATGTCTGAATAAAGCAACTTCAAAAAAAGCAAGAAATATACCTCTGTGAAAATATAAGCTGCCCACAGTCACTAGAGCTCAAGTAATCCTTGCCAAGTTCACATTACTCAAGCAGTTGCTTTCACCTTAGTGGGTTTTGTTTTGAAGTGAGAGTAACATTCTAAGTTCCAAACTGCTGGCACATAGGCCAGACTCAACACTAACTTTTCTCTGATGGAGACAGTAAAAGGGCAGTAAAACAATGATTCAAACATAATAATTCCTCAGCAATTCATGGTCCAGTATAGAGGCAAGAATCTTAAGGACACCCATGGCACAGATAATGCCCATTTAGACACTAAGACAGCAGTAAAACATGGAGAAACACTTTATTTGCACCCTTATGGTACATGAAAGAAAACAGATTTCCAAGGGCAAGCACTACACAAAGTGATCTGATGTGTGCCAACTTGAACATATTTAACTAACAATGCTTATCTAAAATATACCAATTACAACTACTTCCTAGCAATTCCAGCTGCACTTAGCCTTTTCCTTTTCATCACCAAGACAAGCTTAGGGAGACATGCTGCTACTGCAGCTAAGCACCGAAAGCATTTATACCAGCTTATTTCCTCTAAAACCTTAAAAATACAAACAAAAACATAATCCCCGAATAAATGTCTTGACTGCTGCTACATAGAGCAATAAATAAGTCCTGCTTTTCTTAAGGATAGCTTCATCATAAAAACAGCAGAAGTTCTACTGCAAAAGTCTACATACTGTTCTGAAATGAGACAACTCTATAGTTGCATCCAATGGAAACACATCAAAAAATAGGTAGAGAAGCTACATTTCTAATTCTTTAGATTTGACTTACCATTGCCAAGTAGGACAGTGGTGAACTAAGTGATCTCCAGCTGCTACAAACTGTTAAGGTGGGGAAAAAAAAAGTACTGTTAAATGTGGCATAAGCAAAAAATCTGCAGTTTTAATCCATATTGATATTTCAGTTGAACATTCCTTAAATAGATTAACTATGTAGCTAATAACTTGATATCGGTTTGATGCTTTAACTCCACTTCTCAGCTAACCATGAAAACCCAAAAACTAAATCAACTTAACTGGAACAAAATGCATACTAAGCAGTAACAAATCCAGATAGTTTAAAAAGCTGTGGTTTTAGCTACCACTCTTGTAAGAAACAAAAAAGCTTCTAGACCCAGGAACACTCATTACTTTGTGACAAAAACTGTTCTTATTTGCCACTCTTCAAAGTTTTAAAGACAATGAAGAGTTTAATGTAAACAAAGAAAATTCTTCTTTCTGTATTGCAGCAAGAGGAAAAGTGAGACTGACATCAATTTATTGAATCAGTGAGAGAACTGCATCAGGAGATGCATCACATTTTAAGTAATGACCATCACTATAACAGTTTGCTACTATTATTAAGTAAATATGGATAAACAAATAGTACACTGAAAAACTTAGATGTAATTTTGTTCTGAAGAAACAGCTTCAAAAAAAATCTTCATGCTAGTTGCTCTTAGCATCAAAGACAAAGGCTTTCATAAAATTACACCACTATCACAAAACAATGCTGGTAAAGTCATGGTAGACTTGTGTATGAACTCAAAATTCACCCAGCAAGATCAAACCCACTGGGTTTATTTTTTGAACACAAATTGAGGAAGGCAAGCCTGCACTGAAGTGACTGGTCTTTGCACTAGTTAATTTTGAAAATGAGGTGCACACCTATTGCTACAGTTCATTTCCTGTCTTAATGTGCCAGTTTCACAACACACTGCCAGCTGACCAAAAGCTATTGTAGCTTGACACAAGAGGCTTGCAGCATGTCATTTTCTCACCATGGCCTCCAAAGAAAGGCATATGAGCACAGTGAAAAACACCACAACATGCACTGCATATGGATTAACAGATGCTACCTCTACAAAAGTGCTTTCTTTCACCCATGTTCCAACAAAAGTATTTTCCTAAAGTGAAGTCTTCACTCCAAAGAAAACAACAATCCCTCCCCAAAAACATGGAAAACATTTACTGTAGAGTAAAAACTCATTAGCCTTTGGATAATAGTAACTAACACATGAAACTTCAGAATTATTTTAAATCCCCTATTCGAGGAGCTGGAACTCTGTGGCACCAATGTTAAAACAACATATTATTAAAGATGAAAAAAATTAAAAGTGCTATTTGAGGGTCTAACAGGTGCAAAAACCTAAAGCAATTCTTGAAATTTCATTTGCATTTTCTTCAGTTTAGGCAGCCAAATTACCTAGCTGGTTGCACTTTATTTCTCAAGCACTAATGCTATTTCATACAAAATCAATATTGCTGAAGTGGCAAGAGGTCAATTTTAGCACATCATCTTATTTCTACTTCTGGACAGAATGATTTTTTAAGATTTGCCTCTACTTACATATGAAATTGAAACAGGTGTTATCTTTCTGAGGTATTAACTAGCATTAACATGACAGTAAAAAATTTCTTGCAATTAAATCAAGTATACAAGTATATGAAAAGAGGGGGTAGGTGTTGTGTTTGATTGAGTTATCTTTAGCCTTAATGCTAATTCATCCGTCTCCAGAGTCAAGCCACAGGAACCCCATAAAGTCTATAAACAGTCAGTCTCTCAGAACTGAGATTCATCACCCAAGAAATTCAAACTCATTCCAAGATAACATTCTACCATCATTATAGACAACTTTCAATTCAAAGACCAAAATGATCAGGGAAGAAGAAAGACTGTCAAATGGACAGTAATCAGATCCATGCTCCAGTCTCATCTAAATTCAACAAAAAATTGATTTTGCTGCATAATTGTTTCCCTTAACTATTACTTTGAAGCTTTCAATTCCAGCTCCTAACATTCTATGACTGTGAATTTATTCACCCTGTCAGCATCTAACTTTTTACAGAGAATAAATACTCCTCAAACTCATAATGGTGTTTAAATGCTGCAAACCATTTAACATAATGCAATGTGATTCTTGCTATGTTCTGTAGAAGGTACTTTTTCTTTCACTACTTGTGCAAAGTTTTCTCCCATAGATCAATAAGGGATTAAGCATTTGTCTAGATTTTCTGTGTTATGTTTTGTATATAATATAGATTATAAATACATCTAAAAGTTTATATACACACAGATATATGTATGGTTATCAGAACAGCAGAATATCATCTTGGTAAGCCTGTTTTTCTAAACAGTACTCTTCTGGGTTGTAGAGATCATGGGTGTTTGCTTGCCATGCAGCATAGCAGAAAAATGCTAGGTACCAGTGTTAGGAAAAATACTTCTGTTCATATTATCTGCCTGCATCAGTCATTGTTTGTTCCATCTTTTCCATCTCATCTTCACATCTGTGCATTTTCTCCTTTTTCTTTCATTCTATCTACCACACTTAACACTGTTTTCTTTTACCTCTGTGAAAACAATGCATTTTCATAACAGTAGGACTTTAATATGAGAAAAAGCAGAAGAGGGAAGTCAAAACAGCTCTGCACAATTCCTGCTTTTACTAGTCTAGAAAAAAATAATGTTTGCAGCAGACTCTACAACTGCTTGACCACAACCCAAAATACAGCTAGTCTCATGTAGCCTATAGAGAAAAGGAATACTGTTGATCTACTTCATCTGTAGAGTAAAAAGGCCATTTAGAACTTCTACTTCGTCAAAATTGCTTCAAGAAGCAATAATGATTTGGCAAAAACATCAACCATTTGAGATGAGCATGGTCATTTTAAGTAAAACTTATAAATACATTGAAAATATATTTCAAAGTTTCTAAATACTTACTTCTTCAGGTGTAATTACTCCAGTTTCTTTAAACTTGGACTCCTGCAATAAAAAAAAGTTTAGAAATTTTAAGAACTGCTGACAAATGGAAATACTCCACTTTACTGGCAAGAGAAACCTCTGCTCTACTTTTGTCTTGGAATTAACTGCCCACAGAGATCTGTGAATCAGCTTGGAAGCAACCTCTGCCAGGGCTGATCAGAAGCTTAACTGCACATCCTATAATGTACAGCTCAATAAAATTACTTATTGCAAAATGTGAGGTATTATGAAAAAAACAGAACTTTCACAGGTTTTTTTTTTTGTTCCAGCCAATCACATCAGCAACGAGGGAAAGATCCTTGGCACTCAGTGTTACATTGCCCAGTGACAGACAGAAAAACAGTTGGAATCAGTGATTCTCACAGTCAGGACTTTGTGATTGTTGTAGGCACTGAACAGTACTGCAATGCATCAAGATGAGGCTTTGCAGATAAGAAAGGTCATGAAATGAATGACTAAACCATTTTTTTTCTCCATAGTAGAGGATTTGTTGAAATGCTCAGTTAATTTTAACACTCATTTCTGTGCCTTCATTATGCACCCTATAGAAATAGGTTTGATTTTCTCACATTGTTATGGGGTTTTATGGATGAAATAGATGGCAAGCAGCAACATTATTTAATTCTGCAGGGAGAAATTAAGTACTCGTGCATTAAAGATGACATTTATGAATTTTAAGGAGACTATTTTTTTAGCATATTCAAATCTACATTAAATGTACTGTGTTTCAGACATCTGCTCCTGTTTGGTTTTTTCCTTCACAAAAGTTTCAAGTGCCAAGGAAATTTACTGTTCTTGATCCTAGTAGCTATCTAAGAAAGGCTCTGGACAAGGAATATCATTTCAACAGTGGCATAGCTCACTTCTCAGTTTTCTGCATCGCCAATTACTGAATAACTTCTTGCAATAAAGAACTCGTTTTCTATCAAGACTAGAAAGCAACTGAAAAGTACTACCCTTTGCAGGAGCAGATGGGAAACAGCCTGAGAGAGAAGTGGGAGTCAGCCATCAGAGGCCTTAGTAGCTGCACAGCTTTAGTTTTAGTATGCTGCTCTCCCCACAGTTTTACACAGCTGTTTTTGTAGCAGTTTTACAGTATTATTCTTATCTCAACATGTGCCTTTGTAGTGTACTGTTTGTCACAATTACAGTAGTTGTTTTGATCTGTGGAGTGTTCCTTGCTAACTGGTCAGTGTCCATTGTGTAGAAAGGTGTTACTTGCTAACCGGTCAGTGTCCATTGTGTATAAGAGTATAAATTCCAGCTGCCTGAGCAATAAAGTGATTTCAACTGCACCAACAGCTGGAGTCCCTGTCCTTCGTATGCCACATGCCTTTTTGCTACAACTTCACCTTATTCAATCATTAGGAAATCATTAAAGTAAATCAGTCACTGCTTAACTTATTCTTGATGCTTTGCCCTGGTACAGGCTATCACCTGTGCTATATAAAGGAAATAAGCAGACCTGCTTCATACAAAACCAATTACCTCCTTTTTTCATTTCTCAAGCAAAGACATTTTAGAACAAGATTAAAATAAGCAAAAGAGCAGCTGTACAAACACGATAGCATATATGCTAGTTAACTGAATTTAAATTCAAACAACTCTAATTTAGCAATTTGGATTGCTGCAAACCTGAGAATTCTCAATAACACATTATGCAACACCACAGCAGAGACAACTTACTATTTAACCTCAAAATGAACTCTAAGCAGTAGGCAACATGCATAAACTTGGGTTTCTGGAATTACATAAGTTCCTTGAGGATAAATAGTTCACTTTTTAATCTCTCTACTCTATGTAGTAAGTAAGTCAATGAGACAGACAGGTCTTGTTTCTTTCTGTACTTAAGAAATTGGAATATTTATTTCAATTCCTTGTACAGGGAACACATACATCTAATATTATCAATTCCCATTTGTGGAAGGTTCTTCTTCTGCCTCCTCAACGATTCCTCCCCTCTTACACTTGCTACTCGAGAGCAACTGTACTATGGAAAACATGTAATTTCACCTCTCCACAACACGGTTTGACTGCAGTCCATATATATCACATTGACGGACAACTCTAGCAAGATCCATTATCCAGGCAAGAGCATACTATATACCACAAAGGAACAAGTTCAATTAATAATTGAGTATCGCTGTCTTCTCCCCAAAGATCTAAGCTGCAGAGTAAAAGGCATATAGAAGGTCACAATATAAAACCACAGGTAGACAGGTTGCTGTCACAAACAATTACAGCAGAAGTATTTTTTCAAAAACAGAGAAAAATGTGAAAGTCAGTGAAAGAACTGCTGACAAGTGAAGCATTCACACATGAAGCTGGGTTTTACATAAGAAAGTATTTGCAAACAGAAGGCACAAAATGGGAGACTGTGTTAACAACTCCAAGGAAAAAAACCCAGTTTCTATCTAAATAAGAAATGACAGGAATTACGACAGGTGTTCCGTCCACCTTTACCAGTAGACTGTTACAATTCACTCTCAAGAGCTAAACAGCCCGGTTTTTTTGCAGTTACTATTCCCAGTTACTTTAGCACACAGAGGCTTGTACTGATATGCTGATAACAGAAATAAGCTATGCTACATAACTTTATACCTGCTCACACAATGAATATGCAACTAGGTTTTTATTATGTCAGCTAAAGAATGTGCACTGCTACCCAAAATAACCATTGCAATGCGTTCCACAAACCAGGATTAAGCCTATCTGTACGTGAGCACCTTTGGATTTTCATTCCTGGTTTAGTTAGTCACTAACTAAAATTATTAAAATTCAGTCACTTTTAATAGAAAACAGCAACAAATAAGTTATTCCAGGAACACCCGGTCTCCGAAGGCCTACACCTCCCAGGTGAATGCTCCCGCCCGTAACGGGACGTGAGCTCTAACTCAGCTTCCTTCCATCCCCTACACGCCGGTGCAAGAGGAGGGTCGATGGCTTTGCGGCCTCAAGGCTGCTCCAGCTCAGCCTCCCTCGGAAGCGCCTGACAGGTCGCTAAAGCCGCTGCAACGACCGAGTTCCTCAGGCCCGGACAACAACTTCAGTGCCACGGCCACCGGGAGGCCTCCCGGAAAGCGGAGAGACTCCCGGGGAGCTCGGACGCCCCTCACACCCCGCCGGGGCAGCACAGAAGTGCTGGCGCAGGCGGGAAGGACTGTTAAGGAGCAGCCAGAGGACAGTAGCGGTCGCGCTCCGGGTGACACGCCGCGGGGAAGGGGAAGCGGGGGCCGCTACATCCCTACTCACAACCCCGGCGGCTAACGGCTCCGTTGCTGCCCCGCCGCAAGAGGGCGGGCGCATCCCCTCCCCCCCACCCTGAGCACCTCGAACGCATCAGGGAGCGCGCGCCTGCCCTCGCTTCACCCCGCAAGGCTCCCCCGCGGACCGGCACCTTGAGCACAGGGGTGAGGTACTCGGCCACCTCCAGAGCTTTCCCCTTCACCGTGTTGATGACGTTCTGCATACTGCCGCCGTGCCCCGAAAAGAGAACAACCACCTCCTCCACCGCCCCCTCCGACCAATAATCTCCGCGGTGGCGGCAGCAGCCCCGGCAGCACCGCCCCTGAGCCGATCACATGGCCTCGCACCGCCCTTTCCTGAGCTCTTCCTGCTCTCCCCACGTCGCGCGCACGTGACGACACACCGGCGCTCAATGTCGCGTCGTGCCCGGCCTGATCCGGCTACAATGCGCTTGCTGTGGACCGGGCTGGGCCCGAGCCAGCAAGTCAACAACGTGCCTGTGGCACAGCTGCCCCAAGCCTCGGCGTGTGTAAGCACAAGGCGAGAAGTTGCAGAGGGAAGAGAGGGGCGAAGCGGGAACCCGATGACTCTTCACGCGCGTGCGCACAAAAGGGAAGGGAGGCGTGGGGATGGGTCTCCGTGGTCACGTGGCACAAAACTGTAAGAGAGTCTCCGTGGTCACGTGGCCGGCGCGGCCTCGAGGGGCGGAACCTCTTGTCAAAGATAATGAGCGCGTGCGCGCCCCCGCGCTGCCAAGGGGGTGTGCGCTGTCGGGTAGGCGGGAGGGAGGGGCCCGACCCCGCCCTTACCAGGTGAGGCCAGTGGGATGGGATGGGGCGGGGCGGGAGATGGGCAGCGACCTCGGTTATCGTCCCAGGTTGCGGCGCGGCGGGTTGGAGGGGCAGCTTTGTGGGGGACGCTGGGGGGTTGGCCGTGCTCCCGCGGAATGGGTGTTCGGGGCGTGCAGCGGGGGTGAATGAAGGGGAGCGCGGTGTCGCGGTCTCCCGGGATCCCGTGTGCTTGGCCACTGCCTCTAAGCACCGGTCGGTGCTGCCTAGGAGCCTGGTTTACGCCGCGCGGCCGCGGTCCCGCTCGCGGCTGCATCCGCGCGTCGACCTGAGGCAACGACGTGGCAGACAGCAGTCAGCAGAGCCAGGCGAGTGTTCCTGCAGTGCAGGGCTGCACTCTCACTACCGCTGCGAGGTGGGTGTTCGACCCGTGTCTCCCCGGGACCCATGGAGTCGGCACTCGGGGCCTGGTTTGAAGCCGCTCCCACTGATGGTCTGGGCCCATTCGGGTGGTGCCACGCTCCGGCCGGCCCAGCTAGGGTGGGACAGTGCGAGCCGCAGCGGACGTTAAGGGACGTCCTGCCCGTAGCCAGCCCCAAGGGGCTCTCCCTGTTTTCCTCAGTGTCTGCTATCCGGTTTAGAGGCCTGGGGCCCCGTTAACGGGTTGACTGAGTAGCGGCAGCGCTGGAGACGGAGGACACGAGTACAGCTGAGGCTCTGCCTCCTGCGATCTGTATTCCTCCCCTGACTCATGGGCAAAGGCCGGTGCAGAGTAAGCGCCAGGTCATCACTGAGGTGTTGCTCTCGCTCCACAGCTGTAAAACTTCCCTTCTGGATTGAGGACCAAGAGCATTTTTTTTTTTCATGTAATTTATTTAATCCATTTTGTTAATCAGTATTCCATAGATGCACTCTTCCGACAAACTGACCTCTTTGTATCACCTTCTGAGAGACTGTATGCATTGTTTATCCACCTTTGCAAGTCCTCATCATGCATCTTCTCTCTTTATTTTTTAATGTAAAAGGAAACTGTAGAATGAGTTAATGACTTATAATATAAGCATCTTTGTATAGAACAGAAAGCAGTAAAATACACACATTTTTCCTTGTGTAACTAATTTTTAGAAGTACTATTTATTGTATAATTACATTTTGTCATCCAAAAGGCATTGACAGCAAGACAGCAGAATGAAGACCAAGTGCTGTAGTCGATTTGTGCTTTGCTCCAAGAGAACCATCTATACCTTTCTGCTTGGAGGAGTGTTTATCGCGTTGGGCTCAAGTCGAATCCTCCTGATGAAGTATTCTGCTAATGAAGGTGCTGTTGGGCAATAAGCATAATGATTAAGAAAGAATTGACATTTAGGGCGAAATGGATCCCAAACGCCTGGTTAACCACTTGCAGATATTATTCTGTTATTATGATACATATTATTCTATTCTATAAATAGTGACAGGTGTTTGCTGGAAAATCTGAGTAAAGTCAGTGGTCAGACATAATGTGATAACTTGGGTTGCAAGGTGTATAATCCATGTGGAGACTAACCCTTAAAATATGAGCCAGTGAATTATTTTATAGCTGACTTTCAAAGACTTTTAAGTAGTTGTGTAAGCACAACTGATGGTGCATGTCTTGACTGAAATATTTGTCTTCCTTGGGAGGAAAGTAGTCTCGTGGTGGGTGTTCTATAGCTGGCTAGTATTACTATTTCTCCTTTCCCTAAGTATTAGCAAACTACCCTAAGAAAGAACAGATAAAGCCCTGGAAGAAGGTTCTGTCATCCTGGCAGCCATTTTTTGTGAGGAAAAAATATGATATTGCTATTTGGGGAAAACATTCCCATTTTTCTTTTTTTCTTGCTGGAATATTTGTAATGAAGGTACTGA
Source organism: Galbula dea (assembly GCA_013399015.1). Lineage (NCBI taxonomy): Eukaryota > Metazoa > Chordata > Aves > Piciformes > Galbulidae > Galbula > Galbula dea. The sequence continues at coordinate 126,556 of VWZX01006822.1, read as the reverse complement.
TGTAGCCTTTTACATTTATGGAAAACAGCTAAAATTCTAACTGGAGGGGTTAAAACAGTTTCTTGCTCCAGTTATGAATCCAGGAAACAGAATCTGATTGTGTACTCTTATGATTTGCTGAATTCCACAGATAACAAATATGATTACCTTCCAACAACGGTGAACATATGTTCTGAAGTAGTAAAACTGGTCCTGTGTGTGATATTGGCCCTGTGGGTTAAAAAAAAAGGTCAGTACCTGTGTTTAATATAACTAAAATATGTTGATTTTCTAAGATTTGCTGTACTTCAAATCTCTTTTTTTTTTGTTGTTTTTAATCAAAGGGTAGATTCACATGTAACAGTATGGAGTAGGTCCTGTGACAAGGGTCGAGGCTGGGCTGACCACCAAACCAATGACAGATGCTCCCTGTTATCCCCTTTTCTCCCCCCACCATGGGAAGGGAAAGGGGGTAAGAGTGAGAGGCAGAGAGACTTGTGGATTGGAAAATAAAACTAAAACTACTTTAATAATAATAATAATAATGAAATATGTACAAAAGCCAATACCGAACCCAAACCCCCCTTGATGGTAACTCCATCCCCACTGATACTGTGGCAGGAGGCCTCAGCAGCAGATGAGAGTCAGGCTCAGGGGCTGGATCCTGGCACCGGATGCAGGAACTCGTGGATCACCGAAGCACAGGAGAAAAGGAAACAAGAAGGGAGAAGAAGTGTCTTTCTTACTGATTTCTTTTCCTTTCAGATCGTTCCTTTGATTGTTTTTCCTGGAAGAATTTTTGTAATTCCATGAAATGGGCAATTCCTGCCTTTCTTTACTTTTTGGATAACTTGATTGTCTTCTATGTACTGTCCTACCTCCAGCCAGTAAGTATACATACGCTGAATAAAGTACCTTCCAATGGCTTGGTAGTAGCTAACATTGCCCTTAGACTGTCTACAGGGGCAACACTGGCAAGGCAAGGTTTGTAGGTAAAAAAATGATCTGTTACCTGACCAGTCAGACCTTGCCATCCTCTTGCCCACTGGTCAGTGATGTACAGCTCTTAGCAGTGGAAAAGTCTCTGTGTAGCTTCTGTCTGAAGCGATTTAGAAGTAGACTGAATTGCTTAAGCGCTGGGAAGGTTATCAGTGCTTTCCCTCCTTCAGTTTCTTCAACTCTATTTCTCTTGCAATACATTCGTTCATCTTACTAGCATTTGAGCTGCACTTTTTGCACTTTGATAAATGATGCAGCAAATGCATTTGACGTAAAAGAATTTTTTTTTCTGCGTCTTGTCCAGGTCTTGGATTTCATGAATGCTGCAAGCTGGCACTGCAGCCAGAAGCAGCCTTGCCTTCCCCTATTCTTATTATCATTTTGGAGTAACTTCTGCCTTTGTGCTGACACAGCTGTTTTTGCAGCTAATTGGCCAGCGTGTCTGGAGAACTGATCTGAGAGAAAACTAAATGGCTTTCTCCTTTGTTAAATAAATTTTACATTGGAATGGTTTCTTCACATCTTTGTTTCAGAACAGTTTCCCCCACTACAATGGAACTTAAGCTCTGTGGTTTACTTGAGGTTTTGAAATAGCACTTGAATGTCATTTTAGGGGCACGTTGTTCTACCACTTGGGTGAGGAAGGAAGTTCAGTGCCAGGACGATGCTTTTCACTCTGGTACATAGGAGAAAGGTGAACACTTGAAGCTAGTGGGCTTTTGATGTCTACGCTGTGTCTAGAGTGTAACTTTGTTCCCCTTCTCTTTCTAGGCAATGGCTGTACTCTTCTCAAATTTTGTCATTATAACAACTGCTCTTCTCTTCAGATTAGTTCTGAAGTAAGTAGTATTTACTAAAGTCAATGAGATTTTTTCATCTTCCTAGCCTTGATGAAGAAGTTAAGCTACACTTTTTCTTTGACTGATGAGAACAGTAATTGTCTCTTCTTGTGGCTATACCAACCTGAAGAGGTGTTTTGTTTTCTAAATCTGAATGTGTAGGAAATAACAGCTTATTAGGAGTCTCTACATATCTCTACATATTGGTCAACTGTAATAGACAACAACTGAAATCATAATTACGTAGTTGTTGGATGGTGAAAATTAAGGTTTCTGTACTTTTCTTGGTACATTAAATCTCATTATTTCCTGATTAGTAGTGCTTCTTTCCTGTCTGTTGTAATTCTTAATTGGCTGTAAATGTAATTTAAAAAGAAAGTATGAGATAATGTAAGAATGAAAAGCAGAGGTGTCTTTGGTACTAGTGTGCTAGCCCTGATACGTTTCTCGTCAACTGTATAGTAGGTTTTAAAAAGTAATTGTACGTTCTTTCTTCATTATTTGTGTGACCGAAGCCAGGCTCACTGTCCTGTGTGCTCTTTATGGTGTGATCTATGTTCAGGAAAGACTGCCAGGAAATGGATATTAGCTTCACACTCAGAAAGTCACTTGTGTTGAACATAGAGCAATGGTGACTTTTCTACAGGTGTTACTGAAACAGTCTCTGATAGTCTGACTTGAAATGCTTTTTCTCAGTTCAGTTTTGTGTCACTTGTGATGTCCCAGTTTACTTAATCTTTAATATTTCTGATTTTCCACAAGATAAACAGACTTTCCTTGAGTAAAAAAAATAGTATAAATCATTCTTACAGTCTTCTAAATTAGATTCATAGATTTACATGATTTACCATCATAAAATACTAGAAAAAGGGCACAAAACCATGGGAGAAATGTGAGATGTAGTGAAAGTTTACCAAAGGAAGAGGGCAATTATTTGCATGTCTGTAATTTCTTTTTAGCTGTCAGACCTGTGTTCCCATGGAGACAACAGTTTTTAGGTTGTCAGGAAGCCTGTATTTAGAATTAACATGATCTTGAAAGACTTTTCCTTAATTTATCTGTACAGAAGACTCCGTTTTGTGGTTTTTTTTGAGTGCCAGGCTGGGCTCCCCTTGCTATAGAAAAACACATGCTGTGTTTAGCATTTTACTGTCAATTCTGAAAAGCCAAGATTTTTCTTTGCTCTCATCTCAGTCTCCTTATCTATGGCATAATGTCTTTTATGTGTTTTACAGAGCTTGTTCTTGTATCATTTAATTTATGTCACCGTGTTTCTAAAGTTGGTGGCTTTTCTTCTTTCCTCCTAGGCGAAAACTCTCTTGGGTGCAGTGGGCATCTCTGGTGATTTTATTCCTGTCCATCGTTGCCCTGACTCTAGGAACTGGAGGCCATCAGCAAAGCTTGGCTGCACATGGATTCCATCACAATATGTTTTTTAGTCCCTCTAACCACTGCCTTCTGTATGCTGGACCTGAGGAAGCATGTCTAGAAAAGGGCAACTGCGTAGCACCAAGTTTCCTTCCCAGGTTCCAGTGGAATGTCACCAGTACCATGGCAGGAGCATTGAAACCTCTCCGCCTCAGCCTGGGCCATCTGCTTATTCTAGTGCAGTGTTTCATTTCTGCCCTGGCTAACATCTACAACGAGAAGATCTTGAAAGATGGGGATCAGCTTGCTGAAAGTATCTTCACACAGAACAGCAAACTCTATGCCTTTGGGGTTCTGTTCAATGGGCTTATGCTGGGGCTGCAGGCTAAGGACCGGAGGCAGATAGAGAATTGTGGCTTCTTTTATGGGCACAACATCTTCTCGGTGGCTCTGATATTTGTCACAGCTTTCCTGGGGCTGTCTGTAGCCTTCATCTTGAAATTCCGAGACAATATGTTCCACGTGATGACTGCTCAGATCACCACTGTCATCATCACCACTGTCTCGTTCGTCATCTTTGACTTCAGGCCTTCTGTAGAGTTCTTTTTGGAAGCCCCTGTGGTGCTGCTCTCCATATTCATCTACAATTCCAGTAAACCAAGAGGCCTGGAATATGCCACTCTGCGAGAAAGAGGCAAACTTGTCAAGGGAGACGCGTGGGAGAGGTCAAGTGGGGTAAGGCTTTTTGGTACTTGTCTCCTCTGGTTTCTCCTGTTTCACATCTGTTTATGCTATGGAATATTTGGAAGATTGATTTTCCCTGGACTCATCCCTCAAACACCAAAGCTCCTTGGGATTTCTTAAAATCTCTTAAATTGGTTGAGTTTTGCTTTGCATTTTCCACTTTTTCAATTTATGAAGCCTAGGTGTAAGCATTGCTTTCCTGCTGTGACCATAGACAGTCCTGTGAGCAGCAGATCCTTTCTTGAAGCCTTTATAACCTCAATACTTTAGTGGCCCTGAGCACCCAGGAATTGGAATTGATGCCTGGGAAATAATTGTACTTAAGTAGAACTGAATAAATCTGTGTAACTGAGCCCACATCATGAAGAAGTTAATATATTTAATGTTAGATTATGTTACTATCTTAACAGTCAAACATACCTGAAGCCAAAAAGATGATGTTTAAATACAGAGTTTTAACATGTTGGTTTTTCTTAAGAAACATTTCCTCCGCGCCCATCCATGGCTTTTTGTCCTGTACTGTAGTTAACTAGGAAGTGGCAGATTGGGCTTGCTCCTTCGTAAATTACTTACTTGTGCTGAGCAGTCAGTCAAAGGAGGAAGGGTTAATGTCTGTGTACTTTATGTGTACAGATGTGTTCTGTAATACACATTACAACCAGCAGAGTGCTGTCTCCACTTAATTCTACGAAACATTACTTAGAAAAGGTGTTTTCCAGAAATTCCAAATGGTGCCTTTTTAGGGGGTTGTTTAACAAGCAGGAAATACCACAAAGTCATGTATTTTTGGTATACCAGGTGTTACCTATTTTACTTCTTACAATGGAATAGCTATGGTAAAACTAAATGGCACTATGTGAACAGGCTTCCTGATAAAAAAATGGGCTACGTGCTGCTTTAGGGAGTGGATCACTAAAAAGTGTTAAAGGGGATGGTTTTTTATGAGCATGTGTATCCTAGAGAAAGATTGTAACACCCTGGTAGGAGATTTAAACTACAGGGTCTTGATTTTATTGAAGTGATGGCTCTAAAATAAACTTTACTCTTTTATTTATTATTATTGATAAACAAGGTAATTGTTACTTAAATTGTTCTTTTTTGCTTCTGGTTCTTGTAGGATGGAGAAGAATTTGAGAGACTGAACAAACCAAGCAGTGACATTGAAACAGATGAAGATTCCCTCTAGCATGAGGCTGGCTCAGAGGAGTGCTATTACTCAGTGAAAGAATGTTAATGTTTTATGAACATAGAGAAAGGGTCATTTTTCCCCATTTGCAGAGCAATTGAAACTGTTTGGGGCTGGATGTCAGTGGTGGATATGGAAAACATTCAAGCAATATAAATGGTGAGTTGTATTCTCTCTTCCTATCCATGTAAATCAGGAGTTCAAAATCTGCTGAAAGAAACAAAATTTGTAGCTGATGCAAACAAGAGGAGACTCAGCCCCTGGACTGGGTGGTCTAGGTGACATGTGCTACATTGTGAAGAGCAGTCCTGAACTCTAACCCTATGTCTTTTGCTGCTTTGGTTGACTGTCCTGAGTCACTGCAACTTCCTGTATGAATTCCTTGGTTAGCAGAGCAGAGATGAAACTGTTCACCACCTTGCAGAAGTGATACAAGCATTGTTTAATGTTTTTGCTGCATCTTTCAATGTACAAATGCTCCAGCAAGTTTTCTTTTTGGGACTTAAGATGCTACTAGTAATGTGGTAAATAATAAGGCATATTGACTGTTTTATTGTATTTTGGCAATTAAGATTGATGTATACCTCACTGAGTAAGAAAGTCCCTCTGAACCAGCCTCATCAAACTTTCACTTGAGAATGTATAATAAATAAAAGAACTTGGGTTAAGGGTATGTTGATCCATCAGACATGCAGATCTCTAGAGTGTGATTTGAGTGGTCTTAATTCTGTCTTCATTCCTGTTTTTACATTGGTGTAACTCTGTACTGACTCCTGTGGAGTCCTTTCTTTGTGCTTTTTCTCTGATGTGACTGAGAGCAGGACAGATTTCACTGACTTCAGCCACTAGTTTTCCTCACGTTTTCAGTGTGAGCCTGTCGTGTGCCTGTCCCCCAGTGTCTGGGGAAATGGAAATCTGGAATGCCTTTGTAGCAGATAGTGAATTTTATGTGCAACTTACATGGTCTAATTTTGAAAGAGCCTGAATAAATCAAAAGTGTGTTATACAGTATGAGTGCCTCATAGGGTCTTTTTTGTGTCTAGAAAGGCAATGTGTAGAGGCTTAGTTTGCATTGAGGCCATTATCTGAAAACAATCACTATGCAGCTATAGTGATGCCCTTCAACATCTGAAGCACTAAGCAGGAGTTTGCAGGTGGTAGTGTCATTTGGTGTTGCTCTTACCTGTCGGACTGATAAGATCTTGCATTCACTTTGTAGAGAGAGAAATCATTCTGCAGAGTGCCAGGCACAGTGCTCTCAGAATCCTTGTTGAGGTATCTGTTGGATTGTGTTTTGAGTGAAGTGATAAATATGTTCCAAATAATTCAGAGAGTTTTACAAGGGGGAAGGGAATAGGAATGCAGAGAAGAAATTCTTGGTATGTTCTTAAAGCCTCATCTCTCAGAACAGTGGAAAAGATGTTGGTTTATAATTTCCTCCCTTCAAAAATGCATCTTTCATAGATGGAAGATGCTGTCAAAAGAATTCTTGAGACAAGTAGTGAGTTCAGTGTCAAAGCCTCATAGCACAGTGTAATGTAATCAGTTAGCAATGCATTTCTCTGTGGACTGAAGACAGTCCTGCTTTTGTTCCCCTTTGCCATCCTGTTTCCAGGCTCTGTGTATAACAGCTTATGCATGCTGTATTGATGGCTCATTGCTATATTAACATATACCTCCTGTCACTGATACATCAAGAGGGACAGCCTGGTTTTATATATGGCAAATGACTGTCAAGTTATAAGCAATGAATCTAAAATTACTATTCTAATTTCTTCATTTCCAGGAGGATTAATTTTTTTCTTGCATATATTAAGAAGAACTGTACAAAGTGAAAATACTGTTGTGGTTGAAAAATATTTTACAGCTAACCTCATTGTGCTTGTATAGCAGACCATTTCAAGAAAAGGAATCCTAGTTGTTTGCATCTATACAGAATGAAAAAGAAAGCATATTTCAATGTAAATTCTAGAAACATGGCTTTCATTGGTTTATGATCTCCTATGTCGGGAAATGAAACTTTAATGCAAGAAAAAAAGAAAAAAGTAATACTCAAAATGTTAAAGACTTAGTTGCCATAAGACATCTTCGTTTTTGTTTCATTACATACAGCTGTGCAGTATATACCTGCCTGAGTTCATGGTCTTTTTCAGTCACAGCCACCAACTTTAGCAGGTATTTCCAAGAAAAGTGGAAGTATTCTTAGCTTTAGGTTGCTTTGCACTTACATGAGCAGTAACTTTTTACATGAACTTTTCCAGAGAGCTTTGCCCTGCATTAAGTCAGAACATAGAAATCAGCCTCATGCCTCTTAAGCCAGCATCAAACCAAAGATGAGTGTCTTATTGTTGACCTTCCTGCCTGAAATATTGTTGACCTTCCTGCATTAAGAGAAATGAGATCTGGAAATGACTGATCTGCAGATTTTATAAAGTGTTCTTAGTTCTTGCTTTCAATTCTTGTCCTCCTTAATGACTTTTCCTCTGTAAATGTCTCCAATGCTATCAAATGCTATTTGCCAAAGTCTAAGACTGCACAGAGTTATCAGCTATATAACTGTTGATCCAAGTGTTTGCTTGTGCTGGTGAGTGGCCCTGTCTAATATGTAGAAATCTTTCTATTGTCTTCAGGTTGGAGGTCTCAGAGAGAGATTCTGTTGCTTGGTCAGGCAGGTTTATTTCAATAGTGGAGGAGAACTAAATCCCATTGGCAGCAACAGGAATGTTAACTGCTGGCTAAAAATGGGTAAGGATTTGCATCAACTTAGCAATAAAAAAGTGTGTAAAGCAACCTAAAAGTGTAACCATGTGATTCTGTGCAGCTGTACTATCCATGGCAGTAGATGGATTTAGTGCATACATGTAAGTGATTGTCAGCTGGAGAGCAGCCCTGGTTAGCAAGGGGAAGCTATTCTGTAGAGTTACATGTTTCAAATAGATCCTGTGAATCCCACTTGATTAAGTCTGCCCACTGTATGTTTGTTGACCTGCTCCATGTTGAAAAGCTCACTATTTTTCTGCTCAAATGACAATAGGGTAATTTATGAGGAGATTTTTGGAGAGCAGCATTAGTTTGGCACGTAGCCTTTAATGAATGCATTGGGCAGAGACCTCTTCCTAAGCTGTGATTTAGAGCCCAGATTCACAAACATTCAAACTTAATTGCTGCTGGGGATGCTTTGTTATGTTCCTCCCTCCAGGTTTGAGGAAATAGCTCACAAAACCTCCCAGGTAGAGATGTGTTCATATTTCTTTTGTTTATAATAAGCCAATTAAAGTAATATTTATAATACTTTAGTTAATTTCAGCTACTTTGTGAATGTAGCAATGGAGCCATAGTGTTTGAAAGGCAGCCTGTGGATGAAAACAGCAATCTTGGGCCTGAATCAAATCCCATAAATATGTATAAGAAAAAGGTTTTTCCTCTATTATGTGGAATCTTCCCATCAAGGTCTATACAAATAAGACCTTAATCACATTGTCTGCCTCAGAGTGATGCTGCAGGGACAGATCCAGTGCTTTGGATTTGATTTTTGTGGTTTGCAAAATGGAATCTTAGTTTGGAGTATTGTAGCTCCCAAATGCTTTTAGTCTTCAAGGTGACTATTATGTTGTTGTTGAAAGGATTTTTTGGCTTGGTGTTCCTTCAGGCTTTGCTTTTAGTTTTCCATAGGGGGAGAGGTGGGTTGCAAAATTGGAATTTTAAGTCATTGCTAAAAGTTTCTGGTAATTTTGAGCCAGTTTATAGTGAAGGCAGGAATCATCATCAGAATGTAGGATAATAGTCTTCCTCAAATTCTATGAATGTTTGAGTGTGTTGTTTTGGTTAAGAGCCCATCTCAATCTTCCTTGCAAGTGAACAGCTTGTTTGGAATTGTCTTTTAATGCAACTCCCACTAAATACCTAGACTGGGTTTGTTACTTGCACAGCTTCACTTGGAAATCGGGAGAGGAAACAGGGGAGGGCAATTTGGATCGGGTGTTGCACACTGTCTTGTAGGTTAACTGTCTCCTCTTCCAGCTCAGCACAGTACACAGTACATTTAGTCTCCATGGTTTGTAGTGTGAGTTGAAAGAGCTTTCATTTAATGACTTTACAGGAAGAACAAGATTACAGAAAAGGTGAATCGAACACCTGGAAGAAAACACCCAAAGGTGTTTCTCTTTGTCTACAGGAAGTGGCTGTTAGACATCTGATATACTTCCCTCTGCTTTTGCTTTAGGCAAAGAAAGTTAGGCAGCTGACATAATACAGTGTTCCAGTAAGCACTTGGTTTCCAAACCTGAGCTATGGGACCTCCCATTTTCTTCTAGAAACTTTTCTGTTCTGTGATTCTTTCTTATAGCTCCTCTTTGTTTTTCTGAATTCTCTATCCACTGCTTTCATCTGTGTTTTCTGAATTCTCTATCCACTGCTTTCATCTGTGGAAGTCTTGTAGTTAATGAGAGCTTGGGAGCTCTCTGCAGGCAGGAGTCATCTCAAAATGGTTTTGTCAAATGCCTGTCTTTCCTGATTTACCTCCAGTCACCTGAGAGAGATAAGTTGGGAGTTGTACCTAGAACTGACAGGACCTTGTAGCAGGGAGGGCAGCCTGCCCCACAGGGTGACCAGGTTTGTGAAGATAAGGAAGAACTGGCTGGGTCCTGTAACCTTTCCACATCTGTCTGCCTTTATGATAAGAAGAAGAACAAGGAAGATGTGACTTTTGTGTCTGAGTTTCTAGAGAAGGCCTCTGGTTTTGAGTGAACTTGTTGCTTTACCCAATTCTGGTTTGTATTTGGACCCCAAAAAACCAAAACAAGACATCAATGAGAAGGGAGAAGAAAACAATTTCAGAAAGTGTGGCAGAAATAGAGCTTGTTTAGTAGCAGATAAAATTATTCCCAAATAGTATTGTAAACACTTAGTCTAGATTATTGTTTTTTCATGGAGGAGGGTGTGAGAAGAAGAGGTAGAAGGAAATTTGAGATTCAGACCAATAGTTTAATTAAAAACATTATTATAGAGAGCTAGTTACAACTCACTTAAAATACATGTGAATGAGGTTTGTTTCTTTTTGGTTTTTTCTGGTGAATACAATGCTTTTCATTTCTTTGTATTTCAAACAATGCTAGCTATGGTTGGTGTTTCCACATAGCTCTCATTAACTTGGATTTAACTGTCAGGTGGGCAGGACCTAAGAGAACAGGGACTCCAATTGAAAGAATGAATATAGCCATGCAGCAAGCATTGTAGTTACGAACTTTACACTGTATTTCATTGGAACAAGTCCTGCCATAGCCATAAATTCTTATTTTCATTGATGGTGTCAGCTAATTACCACGTTAATGCACTGAGAAGAGATGTTGTCTTTTTAGACAAGGTGCTTCAAAAGGATTTATTTTATTATTGTTATTGTCAAAGAGCCTGCCCCATGCTTCTTTCTTAAATTTTCTTTTTCTAGGAAAGTCCTGAAGTGTGATTCTTTGCTTATCTTCGTTAACACAATGCAATCTCACTTTCCAATAAATACACTTTTTTTTTTTCTCCTTGGATAAAAATACTCAAAAGAGCAGTGCAGTATTTGTTTTGGACAGTTTGTCTCCTGCTCTATGGTAGTGTCCATGGACTGGAGCTGTGGGGTTTTTGTTTGGTTTTAATGCAAGCAGCACCTGCCCATGCCCTTTGTTTATAAAAGTTTAAAAATATAAAGGAGTCTTTATTGTTTAAAGCTTCAATGCTACTGGTTTGAATTGCTTCACTGGAAAGGCTTCTGTGTGTTTGAGAAGGCAAATGGCCAAGGTCCCCTGATGGAACAGTGGAAGAACGAGGCACAGATATCTAGGTGACCCGGGAAGATTTTCTGCAACAGGCCACCTATGGCTTGGATAGCTATTAGGAAACAGACACAGGGCAGCTGGAGGCTAAGTTGCTCATTTCAGTATGGATATCCGTGGTGGTAACTTCCATGGTGACGGTAGTCATCTTGGTAACCTTCCTGGTATCCCTGGTGATAGCTATGGTAACCATACCCACCGTACTCATCGTCTGGGCACTGCATGCCGAGCGACTGCTGAATGGTCATTTCCTGGCGCCGCAGCTGCATGGAGTCGATCAGATCGTACACGATCGCCATAGACCACATTGGAGAAGGATACCAGGATTTGACATTTCCATCTTTCCCAACTAGAAGCATGGAGAAATATTCTGGGCTAATTTGGAAGTAATTTCTGATATCTTTCACCAGATTAGCTGGGATATCTTCTCGGTCTACAGTAGAGCTTCCTAGAAAGTGAGCACATAAAAATAGCATTGATACTTTGTTCAGGCACTGATGGTTTGTAAGGTGAGTGAGTTAGCAGTGTGAAGCAGGATACAGCCCAATAGTTGGCAGTGTAAGATACTTGTCATTTACAAGTTCAGAATTTCCTGGTTCTGAAGTGAAAATGCTCCACTGTGGACTAAAGATGTTTGTAACAGTTTTCTTAGGTTTAGTAAACTTGACTTTATTCTTTAGGCTGAAGTTACTAGAGTGTGGCTCACCTTTTTGTCACCCAACACATACATATGCACCTCTTTGGCTTCTGTGCAGCTTGGGACACTGGTTTGCATATGCAAAATGCATATATGAAAACCAGTCACAGTCAAAGGAGTTGAAAGAATTGAAGTGTGATAGTGTGAAGAATTGCAGGATGGATTTGCTGAGTCATTAATTTAGATACAGAGCCTCACTCTTGAACTGTCATGTGGAAGATAGGATGTGGTAGATGCCATGGCCACCTTTTTTCTAGCGCACCCAAGCTTGTAAGTGTGAAGTCTATGTGGGGTAAATGAGTAGAAATTGTAAGACAACTAGGATCAGTGAACACCCACACACATATGCACAAGGGTACATAGTTGCCTTGGAGACAGCAGTTGTAATTACAAGTGGTGGCCTGCTTTACAAACTTGTTAAGGTTCTCTAAAGGATGTCAGCAAGGAGGTGGCTAAGGGTGCTCTTCCTGATACAGGCTGTGTGGATTTCAAGAAGGCTTCAAACGGAACTTTGGCAGCTGGGTTGAAAGGGGGAACGAGGTGGGAGTGAACGATCAGGAGATGTATTGTTTGTGTGCATTTTGAACACTTCAGGAAATTCTGGTTCTCTCGCCTCAAAAGAATAGGTAGAAATGGGGAAAAAAGTCAGAAAGGCAGTAAAGTTGATGAAAGGTTGGAACTCTGTATGAGAGGTGACCAAGTAAACCAAGACTGCAGTCTAAAATAAATGGTTTGCAGGGTGGTCTACAGCATTGTGAATTTCACTGCAGGGAGGGATAGAAATGAATGTTTCACTTTTTCCCCACACAAGAGACAAGGGGTATCAAACAAAGCTACAGGGGCCATGTTCAGGACAAATAACAGGTACCTTGCAGACCTTAGAGGTTCTACAGGAGGACATATGCTCAAAGTAGATTTGAATTCAAAGGAAGCTCATACAGGTAATGAAAAGAGATCTGTTGATCTTTACAACTAGGAACTATAACCTTCAGTGAAAAGTAAGTGGAGGCTGCAAGAATACCAATGGAAGAAGTATGGCATTTTCTCCCTCTGTTCTTAGGCATAGATGTAATATTTACATGCAGTAGAAGGACTAGGATGCTTTCCATGTAGAAAGCAATAGGAATGGTGATGGGATAAATAAACTTCTTCCTGTCTCTGTTCCTGTACTGATGGAGGGAGTTGTTTGGATTAGGTGGTAGAGGAATATGTAGCATTTGAAATACACCCTGACAGTGAGATCTCCTAATAATAGCTATGTGAAGTAGCCTGCTGGGATGCAAGTGGAATACTTAAAAGGGACTTAGAAGAGAGATGGAGAAACACTTTTTACCAGTACCTGTAGAGACCAGAGAAGGACTAATGGCTTTAAACTGAAAGAGGGTAGATTTAGATTAGATGAAACGAAGAGATTTTATTAGGATGAGGGTGGTATAATATGAGAACAGGTTGCACACAGAAGTTGTGAATGCCCAATCACTGAAGGTGTTGAGGGTCAGATTGGACAGGGTTTTGAGCAGCCTGATAAAGTGAAAGTTGGCTGTGACCATGGCAGTGGGGTTGGGGTAGAACTTTAAAAAGTCCTTCCCAGCCCAAACCACTTTATGAAGAGGCATGAAGGATCTATAGAAGAGAATCTGCTGAGTCTCTCTTCTATTACCCCTGCAAACTCTTGAGCATGTAAAAGGCACAGACATCCCATTGTCTTTGACAGCAAGGCCAGCAGAGGAGTGTACGTGGGTCTGTACATTTAGGTGGAAGATAAAGATGTGAGATGGCTTCCAGATGATATTTGGCCTTTTCTGTCTTGAAGAAGCTATACAATCTTTAGCACAGGAACCAGAAGAAAGCTTGTTTGTTTGTTTGTTTGTTTGTTTTGTCTTGTTTCTTAAAAGGAACAAAAGAGAAAACCAGAGTCATACCCATCCCTCTAAAAAGCTACAGCAGTGAAACTCTGAGCACTGTAATGTCCTTTGTGGATAGTACTGAAGAAACTGGGAACAGTCACTTACCATTAATTGGATACAACTCTAAGACACCTCCAATATCTTCTCCAAGTCCTAGCAATTTGAGGATAGTTATATGGCGCAGACCTGTGGAGAAGTGAAGGAGGTTTAGGGCCAGGCCAGATCTTTCTGCTCATTCTTGGGCAGACTTCAGTTTTATCAGCCACATCTGTGCATTCTAAAGTAGGGGCCAGTCTCAGCCAGCCCTTTAGGAAGAAGAGTTACTGATTTGTATGGAGTCTATGCCAGTCACATCACCTGTCCCAAACATGGAGATAAGCTACTGTGTCGAGTAAGGGTGATATCAGTTGCACAAAAGCTGTTGCTAGTGCACCAGGGCCAACAGTATTTGGTATGGTTCTGTAGCACAGGGATACAAGCATCAGAAAACCAGTAAATTGCAGAGGCAGTTCCCCCAAATCCAGAACATTTCTGCACTGATATTTGTAATATAGATAGCAGCAAAGTATTTAGAAGCAGTATAACCTATCTCAGGTAAATTCCAAATGACTGCAGGGATTGGCTTATGGCAGGCATTCACTTCTTTCATTTGTTCTGGTCAGAGGCTTGGACTTGGAGTATTGCCTCTGCTCTGAATGAAGACCTTGGGGGGTGTAGAAACTGTTCTATAATGTGAGTCTGTATGAGCTACAAAATCTTTGATGCAGCTGTTTTTCAGCTTGGAGCTAAGAAGCTTGGAAACAAATCAGTTAAAATACCAGTTGAGGACAAATGCTTTAGGAACTCACTGACTCTTCTTCAAGCTGCCCCTCTTCAGAAAGCATTTTGCAGTGGTCTATATCACAGTTTACTTTGATAGTTGCCAAATGAGATGATGCTGATACTCTGAATGGAAGCCAGATGATTGTGAATAAATAGTAATACTCTGCAGATCTCCCATCAGACATAACTGAAATGTATTGAAACAGTGGCTTTTGAATGTGACTTCTTTCATTCTATTGTGTAAGTCTAGGCCCTGTATGGTATTTGCATTGCTAGGAACCTAAATTAGAGGAGCTAAGTTCTGGGCTTCATAATGGAAAGCCAGAACAGTGTCTGGGTCTTGGTCTTAACTGCCTCCTGGAGGAGCCCATCTCTCTCCACTATGTAGTTGGATCCTAAGTACCTAGTTAGGGGGCTGTGAGGGTCCTTTCTGAATTCAAGTGGCTTACAGGTTTTGACAATGAAGCAGGAAGGAAAGGCAAAAAAACCAACATGATGTCCATGCATCTCCTTTATTCCTGGCTCAGTTCTGAGCTGACTATTTGAGGATCTGCCCTTCCTCAGATGTTGTATTTATGTTATTTATTTGTGCAGTAAGAGAAAGAAAATGAATTGATCTCCTGAAGTAGAAGCCCAAAGAGAAGTTTCAGACAGCCAACCTTTTCTGACTAACACAAGTGATTCCAGGGAGCACTTTTTTAGCTGTCTTAACTTACAGCTGCAGGGTGTGCTGCACTGCTTGCTTGCCACAACCATTTCCACTTGGATTTGGAGTAGCTATGGCAAATTTTTCAGTTGTCAGACTCCTCAGACTGCCTGTGTTCAGACTTGAGCAAAGGAATCCATCACATCACCAGGAAGGATGTGGTTTTGGGGAGCAAGAGTATCATTTCTTTTGACTCACCAAAATTGCAGGCTTGTCCACTGAGAGCAGCAAGCTGCTGGGAGTAAGCCCAGTCCTCATCACTGGGAGCAGAGATCACCACCAGCCGCCTTCTCCATCGGAACCTGGAAAGAGATGAGAGTGCAACAGGACATGGTCATGACATGTGACTGAAGTCCTCTCAATGTTTTTGTTCTCTGTAGGCTGAGATACACCTCTCACATCTTCTAAGCAACAGCTGGATGGGAGATCTTCCCGGTTCTGTCCAGCACTGGGAGATAATAAAATCTGTTTTAAATTTTACAGCTCCCAAATTCTCAAAGAAACAGCTGAAGTTTTGGTGCTTTGCTGATCAAACACTGCAGAGCTGACAATCTTTGCTCCACCCTCTCTTCAGTAGTTGCAACAATGCTGAGAAGTGTATATTTAAGAGAAAGAAAAATTCCTGTGTAGTTCCTCACTAGACATTTAGCTTTTATGTCATTTAGTGCTGCTGGAACTGCACAGTTATTTTGCAGTCCAAGAGCTGTCTGAGAATTAGGGTGTATCTTCATTTCAGACATAACTCATGCTTCTGTGTAAATATTCACTGACCTCTTTTTCTTCTATACCACATGAGCTCACATACCTTTAAGATGGTGTTAAATCTGAGCTTGTCTGTAAGTATGTGGCTGTGTGAGCTTTTGGCTATATAAGGCATGCATGGGGCAGTAAGATCAATCTTGGATGTTTCTTTAATATGGGATGCCCAGTCTAACCAAACTGTTGCACAAGGAGTTCCTCCTGTTGTTCTCTCAAGGAAAAGTAATACCATAAAGACACTTGAAACCTATAAACATTCTAACTATAGGGGTTTTAATACTCTCCAAACTGGTTTGTGTTTTTTTTGACTGAAGGTACTTCTCCATTAAACCAAAATAAATCAGATTTATAGGAATTTGCAAAGCTGCAGGGATATTTTTATAGCAGGAAATGATTGTTTAAATGGATGCAGATGTTAGTCTGTTATAATAGCCTGCCTTTCTGCAGCACCATGTGAAGATCTGAAAATAAAGGCTAATGCAGCAGTACAATTGTGTTCCACTTGAAAGAAGCAGAAAGTAGGGTGGGATGTGCTTGAAGTCACAGAAGGATCAGGGGATGCTGATGTCTTTGTCTTACTGACATACTGTGCATATTTTTATAATTAAAAATTCAATCCTTGAAAAGCAAAGTTCTGCAATTTCAAGCTTGCCTAGGAGGAACAGCAAAGGGACATGACTGGATAGGAATGAGAAGCATCAAGAATCATATCTGTGACATGAAGGAGAGGGGCGAAATTTCCTGTTGTTATTCTCAAAATGCAGAAGAAACCCCATGTTTGTGATACTTTGTATAGCATAGTCACCTGGCTACCTATAAAAGGTGACTGAGAATGTAAACATTGGATCCTATTTTGTCTAGGGCATAAACAAAGATAGAATCCTATCCCCTTGCTCCTTTAAGATATTCTTAATTCCGCTGAGAAGGGTTGAGAGCTACTCAAACTGTATCCTGGCCCAGGCAATCCCTATGCTTGGTGTGCTTGTCTAGGGCTGCATCTTCCTGAGAAATGAGTTCAGTTGGTCCTTCACAGCTGTTAGTTCACCAACCCTAATAAACAGATTTATGCCTTACTTCTCACAAGAGAAGCCACACACCAATACTCCTGTCCTGACAAATCTGCCACATCCTTCCCTGTGTGCATCCTTCCTTTCTCTTCTACTTACTTTGCATCCCAGTTTTGTTTGTGAGCTTAGAGAGCAGCACAGCTAGTGTCTTGGTGTTACAGGGGGATTCCGCCCCACAAGCTCAAGGATCTTCTTCTGCTACATGTGGCTTTTAAGCATTACTCAAGCCAGCTCTGACTCTTGTGGTCTCCTTTCACAGCAGCCAGGCTTGTTAAGAACAGTATTTGCATCATTATAGCTGACCTCTCCAGTGAGCAACACCAAGAAGATGATGCCAGGACTCTTGCTCAGTTGGGAAGATAATTTTAGATAAAGTTGGAATGAGTCTTGCTGGGAATCTGACCAGTTAATGTGGCTAGTGAAGTCCACCCAGTATTTAAAGCCTGGTGCTTTTTTCACAGACAACAAATGCATTCTGTGCAGCAGCAGTTCTGTTTATAGATGAAACAGTCTGCATATTTCCTGCCTGTTTCTCTAATGTGTGTTTATTACCAGGGCTGTTTCCAAGCAAAGGAGGATTTGAGGCCTGTCACTTCCTAGCATACAAGCTCTTTCTTGTGTTGGTCAGATGTTTCCAAGCTGTGGTTCTTCTTGGTGGTCTTGAGGGTGAATCACTGAGACCTAAACAGGAGGTGGTGAGCTGGGTAGGATGGATCTTGTTAAAGGTTCCCTTTCTGTTGAAGTGGCCATCAGATTTTCACAGAATCACAGACTAGCCAGGGTTGGAAGGGACCCAGTAGGGTCATCTGGTCCAACTCATGTTTAGGCACAGGATGTTTATGAACCAAAAACCTATTCATTTATGTTAATTCATTTGCTCCTTTCTTCCTCAAGTCATAATCCATTGTGCCATCTTAGTTATTCTTATAGCCAGCTGGCATTAACAGTGTATTCCCATGGATTCTGAGAGCAGGGAAGGGGGCTGCAGCAGTAACATGTAAAGCCTAGAGTGATGAGGTAGCCCTAATCTCCTGTAAATTATCCTGTAACAGAGAGGGTTACAACTACACAGCTTTTCTGTGGATCTGGATTCCCAGAGTCCAAACATGTTCACTGCCTGGAATTTAGGTCTCACAGGTGAAGCAGAACATGGCATCTAGAGGTTGCATAAACAATACAACAGTCTTTCTGCAGAAGGTCTCTAAACATTTTGCAAGGGCCATCTGTAAGACCTTTAACAATATGCCTGACTAATATTGCCAAAGACCAACTGTTATCTCAAGCAGGATAAATAGGAAGTTACAGAGAATTCATTACTCTTTGGAGCTACATGGAAAGGATTAGAGTGGGATTAATGAAATTGTGATGGTTGATGATTGAAACACATGAAATACTGTGATTCATACATTCAAAACACTGACCTAACATCTGTGAATTAATCCTTATTTGCTCTTCTAATGCAAATCAGTTTTATTATCTCCACTTCATGTTGGGGGAACTGAAGTGCAGGTTAATGTCCAGAGCACATGCAGTCAGTTGGGAAACACAACATGCATCCTGGCTTCCAGTTCTCTGTACAAGACTGCATTCAGCTGTGGCAGCATCTCTGTATTTGCTTAGCAGTGTAAGTACTGAAAAATCTCTATTAAAACAATCACAGTTGGATGGATGTTTTTCCAAGGTGACAATGATTTGACATTAATAGAGTTAACAGCAGATATGAACAGGAGGTAATACCTGGATAGGAAGCTCTCAAGGGATTGCTTCTTATCTTCTTTGCAGACAATGCCCTCTTTTTTCTGTCTTTCCATGTCTTTAATTCGTGACTGGAAGGTGTCAATCAGATCAAACACAGACTTCATTGCTATGGGTACTTCATAGTATTGCTGTTCAGAAAGAAGAACAGATGGATGAGAAGATGCACATATTAGCAGTCATTCTGCATGTATCACAACACTGTAGGATATAGAGAGATTCAAGAAGTCCTACTTACACACAGGTAACAAGGCCGAAAACAGTTTAGAAACCATGGAAAATGTTACTGATTTTGCAGTCAGAATGCTCTTTGGAAGTGGCATATTTTCAGTATTTGCCCAATGTGATAAGGCCAGGCCATTGTAGGCAAGAAATTGTCATTATATTCCTTTATAAGGCCATTCAGCTAGAGCATTGTCCATACACAATGTGCTATCATCCCATTGAGCATCCAAACTGCATGTTTTAGAATGCCAGGTGCTACACTCAAACCCTTGCCACTGCCAGGTGCTGTTCCTGTGTTGCTGGCTCATCATCCCAGCAGAAGCCCACAATTCCTGAAATCCCCTAACTTCAGAAAATAAAGATAGCTGTTTAATTCCTGAAAATTTCTCTTGCTGTCTCTTTTCTTGTCCACTAGCAAATGACCAAGTCCTGTGTCAGTCTCTTATATGCCTTGCCTGCAAGCCTGGAGTGTAACTTCCTAAAATTTTCTCTTTTTTTTCCATATTTTTACAAAGCCTTTTCTTTCAGAAAGTCAAACCCCTCACCTTGACCTTCATGTCAGTGTCTGTCAGCACCATGAAGAAGTCATTGTAAGTCATCCCATACTCTTTCCTCAGCTCACTGATGAGCTGCTGGTCCACAAGATCTTCATCCTCTATCACTTTCATGGGCTTCTCATTATCTTAATGTAAGACAAAGGAGAAATAAAATAGTTATGGAATCATACATCACCCTGCCTTTAATTTCACTTTAAAAGAAAGGGGGACATTACTTTCCCAGAAGCCCTCTTCCTGCTGCATAGGCAAGATACTAAAAGAAAGAAAAGATGAGCATGGCACTATGGCTTTTAATTGGCTGGTTTTCAATCCCAGTAGTTAATGAAAATCAGTCTCTCCTAGGGCACATGCCCTTCAATATTCAACATCTCTGCCTGCTCTTTCCTGGAAAGATCTTTTGGATTTTTTTTCAATGTGCTTATATACATATATGCATGTACTAATCATTTCACCAGCTTCTGAAATGCAGCCACTTACAGAATAGGAAATAGAGCTGGAAAGCACAATATCCAAATGAAACAGGATAGAGAATTTGGGACAGTAAAATAGAGCTAGAACTATGTTAAATATATAACTAAATATAGCTTGAGGTTGGCCAGGGACATTAGAGTTAACCTTACCAGTCTTAAAAATACTACATGAAAGATTTAGTGACTATAGGAAACCAGAACTGTTTAATGTGTCTTGGATACTGTGGCCTTAGTCCTTCAGCTCTCTGTATAAACCCTGGTGTAGCACTCCTCCTCCATCTGCTTGCTGAAGTGCATTTCCCATTCTAGCCCCCTGACAGGAAAAAAATTAATTTTGAGAGTGATTTGTATTATTTAGACTTTTAAAAAAGCTTAGAATTTGGTGTTTTGGATTAAAATGTTAAGATGAACTTCGTGTAAGGTTTAACTTACACCCTTCTAAGTCTCCTGCTTTCCCTCAACAAGTTAATTCCTCCTGTGAGAATTCAGCTGTTAAATACACTTGTGTGGTTTGGGGCAAGTTTGGGTGTAGATTATGTTTGGAACAGACTGAAAGAGTATGGTCTATGGCAGAGTGAATGTATGTTTATAAGCCAGACAGGAGCTAAATATAATCCTAAAGAGTCCACTGGCAGGCAGATGGGTCTAGGTACACAGAAAGTGACCTTGAGTAACCTTGGCCTGGTGTGGAAAATCCTGTACTGCTCCAGACTTTTCAAGGAGGTGCACAAATGGACAGTTTGGCAGGATTTGTGACTCCCTCTCATTTAGAGGCATAAGGCTTCTGGTTCTCCACTAGGCCTTCTCCCTCTGAGAGTGGTGAAGGCATGGCTGGAAGCCAGACGTAGATCTGTAATCTTCTGGCCTGTTGTATGCCAGACCTGAAGAACCCTGGAGGTGATGTGGTCCTGAGCTTTCTATTTCATCATATATCTCTTTCTAATATCTGGTAAAACCAGATGAACTTCCAGAGGGTCGATGTGGTGGACTTAGAAGAAAAACTGGCAGCTTTTATGTTGTTTCCTTCGGCCTTATATGATTGTCTTTATCCAGCAAAGCATTCACAGTAATGTTAACCTTTAGATGCAGAGAGCAATGCGATTGTTTACATGATTCAAGATCCACCTAAGCTTAAGTGCTTTGCTGGACTGGGACTTGAAGTCTTTGTCCAAAGCCTGCTGTCATGAAAGGAAATGTTCTCACTGGCTCTGCTGGGTACTTCCTCAGGACCTGAATCAGTTGTTTCAAAGCTGCCTAAGAGAGGTGGGTGCCTAGCGTCACGTGGCTATATGGGAACTCTGTATGTTAGGAAGGTGTTACTAAGTATGGCTGTTCCTAGCCTAGGAAAGCTGATCCTGGGAAGGAAATGAATTTGCAGCAAGAACTAGCACACTTCTCTCTGTCCTGGGTTTAGCCATTGCATGCCCCTGAAAACTGAAGCTTTTTCCATGACCTTGTGAGGAGCACAAAGGCATAAGAAAATGTTAGGTAGCAGAGTGGGGGGATAATGATGTTGAAATTCAATATAGGATTAACTTGGTCCAAGTTTTGAGTAGAATCTCAAACAGTTCCCTTCAGCATTTCCTGCCCTCAGTCACCTCTTCTTCATGACAACAGCCAGTTTTTTTCAGCGGTGTATAAATCATGTTAGCCAGCATCTAGCCACTCATGTCTAATGTCTTGCATAAACAAGTGGTGGGAGGCATTGTTTTGGGAAGGCCATTCAGTTAGACAGTGAGGTTAGTAATCAAGATATTGGTAGAGCTGAATCTAATTTCCTTTTTCTGTCTCATGCCCTCATCATATTTTTCCACCTTTTCACTGCTCCACTGTTTTACTGAAAGAAAGCTAAAGGTGCTCAAGTTACAGCACTGGAAGCCTGAACAAGGAAAATACCAGAGAAACTTATGTAAATTCAAAAGGGGTGTAGATAGCATGGAAGGAGGAGGAATGGGGTCGAAAGTGCAGTGGACCACAACAAATGAGCTTGCTTAGATCTTGACCCAAGCTGGGGAGCTTTCTCACTTTGTTGTCTGTATTGTGCCTACAAGATGGAAAGAAATTATTAAAACATAAAGAACCTAGCTGGAAGTGGTCAATTTTCATGCTGCTGTTGTTCATGGTGCCAAAAATCGTAATGACTGAGATCTTCCTCGTTGCCATCTTGCAGAAGCTCTCCAGATATTCGTCTCGCTGCTGTACATACATGGTGTTGTCTGCCTTGGGGGTTGTGATCAGCTGGTTGGTGGCAGAGACAAAAGAGCTTATTTAGTATAAGGAATGAAGCAAATGAGTATTTTCCTGGAGGAGAACTGGTCACTGTATGCAAACTAGGCTTTCATTTCCTCCATAGAACTGTTAAAAGCTCTGTAGCCTTGTTTTATTTATTTGTGTTTGTTAACCTTTAGCCCCAGGCCTGACCCAAATGTGTTCAGGTAGCCACAGGAAAATCTTAGGAAGCATGGCTAGCTGATGGCACCAGTTCCTCTGCTGCCTCTCCATAGTGCTGGTAGAAGAAATGGCACTGGATATAGAGAAAACCATATACTCTCCTCCCTTGCCCTGCCAGTCACACCAGGTCTCCCTCACAGCCTTCAGCGATGCCACGAATCTAGGGTGGGAGCACTGGAAACATGGCAGCTGCTCTGGCCTTATCCCATGGCCCAGGCAGGGCTCCCAGTGGGAGTTTTGACTCTCAAGGGGTGAGTACAGCTAGGGCTACGTGAATATTTATGTGACTGATGGCCATATGAAGATCTTGAAGACTTGCTAAGGCCTCTGTGATCTCGTCTGAGAATTGCTGATTTCACTTTTGTTTGTTCTAAGCCACTCTGATGTCTTACCAGACATATTTGCTGAGGAGGCACAGCTATAAGGGGAGAGCAGGAGGAGGAACAAAGGAGCAGAGAGATGGAACACCTCTCCTATAAAGAAAGGCTGAAAGAATTGGGGTTATTCAGCCTGGAGAAGGCTGTGAGGAGACCTTTCAATACTTAAAGAAGGCTTTTAAGAAAGATCAGTACAGACTTTTTATCAGGGCCTGTTGTGACAGAACCAGGGGTAGTGGCTTTAAAATGAAAGAGGGTTGATTTAGACTAGATATAAGGAAGATATTTTTTACAATGAGCGTGGTGAAACACTGGAACAGGTTGCCCATAGAGGTGGTGGATGCCCCATCCCTGGAAACATTCAAGGCCAGGTTGAGCACAGCTCTGAGCATCCTGATCTAGACAAAGATATCCCTGCTCAGTGTAGCAGCTGGGAGTTTGACTAGATGATCTTTAAGGTCCCTTCCAACCCAAAGCATTCTATAAATCTTAGTTTGGCATTTTTGCTATTGGCATATGAGGCATGAAAGTCAAAGCTGTGTTTGTGACACTGACTATTGGACAATAACTGTGAAACAGGCCAGCTAGTAGTGGAATAATTGCAAGAAACCTGCTCCCACAATAATATTTTTAAAGAAATGTTTTTCAAAGTGTACCTTTCAGGATATGTGCCATCTGCCAGAAAAAACATTTGTACTAGAGCTCAAACTGTTTCCTGTCCCAGGTGAAGTGCTTTTTTAGATAAGTAGTTGGAAAAACATACAACATTATTAAACACTGGGACAAGTAACTCCAGACCATGCTGAGTTTCTCAGACTTGAAAACTTACCATACTGTTATAGTTTAATAAAAACAGCAGGAAGAAAAAGCAAAACAAAACAAGTTTGCACAAGATCTCTGAAAATGTCTGGGAGATTTGAATGCCAAATTCCCAACACAAAGAATAGCAAATGTAACCACCCTACCTCGGGGCATCTGATCATAGGCCTTTGTGCATAGCCTCAGTCAGATATGTACTAGTACTGCCAAGCTACCTGGCTTACTTCCAGTTTTAGGACACCAGCACCAATATAAACCAAGTGTGCCAGCTGGCAGGACACAGTGAGCATCAAAATGTGGTAACATTGGCAAGTATCCCAAAGTGATGAATGGATGTAATCCACACTGGTGCATCATTTTATTGATCATAACTACACAGATCCTGACACCTACATATCCACTGGAAATAAAAGAACCTGATGGCTGTATGGTGGCTCATGGAAGGGGTTTTAGCCTAATTCGTGGCTGACTGATAGTCATGCTGCATGTAATATTTCCAACAGGAGGCTGCAAAACCTTCCTTGTTAGAAATGATTCTTTGGGTCTAGAAATGTTATTTCTTGAACAAGAGCACCCAAAAAGAATAATACAAAACCACCATCAATTGTCTGTTCCATATATTCCTACTAGGAATATCCTCTACTAGGAGGGAGATATGACTTCACTTATGTATTCAGATGAAAGAGTTACTTACAATGAGCCGCCTTTTGCCTTCAAAATACTCCAGGAGGTCGGTCACTGATTTCCTGGGAGGCTGTAGGAAAGGCTTCTTCTTGGGCTTGGGGAAATCCTCATTTTCAGTCCTGCTCCCCTTCTTGTTCTTCTTGCTGCGGTCTTTGTCCTGCTTGCTCTTTTTCTCAGTTTTCTCCTTCTTGGACTGCTTCTCACTCTTCTGCAGCTTGTCAGCTCTGTCCTTCTTCTTCTTCTTCTCAAGTTTATCCATGCGCTCATGCTTCTTTGATTCTTTTCCTTTCTTTGGGGGGATATTTCCTGCTGCAAACTCTTCCTCTAGATGGGAACTAGCAGACTTGCTTGGGTCATATTTATCTTCATATTCATTGCTCAGTATCTTTTCTTGGGCCTTCTTTTTTGGTGGTTTAGTCTTAGTTGGCTTGTGTTGCACTGGTGCGACGTTCAGGTCTCTGTGGTTATAGTCCTTTCTGTCTGTTCGGTTATCTTTAAATCTACCCACATTTGCCTTTGTATAGTGCACTGAGGGAGCTGTTGGGGCTTGTGTGAAACTCTCATACTGGGCAGCTTTGCTTGGTTTCCTTGTGGCCACCGGCTGCTTCTCCAGGTGGCCCCGCTGCCGGTCCCTGCGGTTTGCTTTCCACACGCGAGAGTAGAAATCCGCAGAGGTTGTGACCCGTGGTGTGGTGGCGTCAGGGGCTACCGGCAGCCTGTGGTACTCTGTGGTGGAATGGGATTTTGTGGTCCAGGTCCTCTGAGTGCTGGGGAGGGGTGGAGTTGTTGCTGTAGACCGGCTCACTGTTGTCACTGCACGTGTGGTGGCACTGGTACTTGTGGAGGTGGGAGGGAGGGTAGTGGTCCTTACTGTAGGCAGAGGAGTGGGCACTGTGGCTGTCACTGGTCTCCTCACTGGTTTGGTCTTTGTTGGCTGGTTATTGCTCTTCCTTGGCTCCTCCTTCCTTGCTGAACTCTGGACATGTCCACTGCCAGGGGTAGGCTGGGTGCTGCCCCCATTATTGTCTTCCTCAACCACTTGTCCCTCCACCCCAGCTGCCCTACAAGTCTGGATGAAGCCCTTCTGCCTCATCTTCTCAATTTTTCTGATGGGGTTCTGGTCAATGACTTCATACATGGCCTCTAGCCTGACTGGATAAGGGTACCTTTCTTCCACCTGGAGAGTTTTCTTCAACAGCACCATGCCAAATTTTCCCTTCTCCAGTTTCAGAAAGCTCATGAGCTTAGGGATGAGGGCAGGATCTAGTGGCTGCTCCAGGATTTTTCCTTCATTGGTTATCCTTCTGACTTTTCCCCCTTGTTCCCCTTCTTCATGGAACAACACAATCTGCTGAATGTGTCTTTCAGCCAGTTCACAGTAAACATCGTTTTTCAGCAGGCTCATCATGAGCCGGTAATAGCCCTCAGAGGCATGGGGGGCAGAAATGACCCACACCCGATTTTTTCCAGCAAAGCTGGCCAGGACATTTGGGGAACTTGACCCTGAAGGGAAACGTGCCACTCTCGACTGTGAAGAAGAGGATATCCCTTCATCTTTAATCATTTCAGACTTGGAGTATTTGGCTGCAGCTGTAAGTCTCTGTACTCGTCTCATTCTGGTCCCCATGCCCCTGGGCTGGGAACGTGCTTCCTGTTGCAGAAGATTGGCAGGTGCCTTTGGAGGCGCTGAAGAATCCCTCTTGGTGACTGGGTGTTGGGCATTTGGGCTCCAATTCCTCAGGGATGCTCCAGACCTTCTCAGGAGGCTGCTTGGAGCCCTGTAAGCCAGGGGCACTTTCCGAACTCCATGGCTCCCTCTCTCTGCTAGCCTCCCCGTTTTTTCAGAGTCGCACACTAGCCACGCTGCCCACAGCAGGGCTAAGCTGAGAGCTGGCCTCCAGTTCATTGTGCAATCTGCTTGAGGGGAGGAGGAGAAAGAGACCAAGTTAGATGAGAACAGTATGATGAGATCTTGCGCAAGGGATGAAGAAAAGCAGAGCACAGGCTGGCTGGTATTTGTGATTACACCTCAGTCCAGCCCTGGTGGCTTTGGGACACTGTACAGTTATTTCTGAACAAGCACAAAATGGATCATTTCATGCAAAAATGAGATCATCCCTGTGCCTGTCCAAAAGGACACTATGGTCTGCACCCTACTCTCTTGTCTCTCTCACGCTCTCACATACACACAAGTAAACACACACAGAGAAAGGCTCCAGTACGTAGAGCAGAAAGCCAAGAATTTGACTTGAGACTTACACTCCCAGGGGAGTTCCCCTTCCAGAGACGAGGTTTCACGTCTTTTTCCTTTAAAAGGAGACCAATGCCATACAGCTTTACTGCTGCCCAGTGATTTATCTTTACACAGCCCAACAGGTCCCAGAGTCTGTCTCCCTCCTCGTGTATCTTTAAACTTTCTTTCTTCTTCACCTTCTTGACAAACAGGATGAGATTAGGGGAAATTTCCTTTGGGATCTCTGCGTCTCCATTTACCTGCAGATCTGCCTTTTAGCTGGACCGGTTACCCACACGGGCAGGGATTTCATTTAAGAAAAACAAACTCCCAGCTGCTCCAAGTCTCTCTTTTAAAATTCCCAAGCTTCCTTCCCACTCCTTACTTCCTCAGTCCAGTTTAGCTCCTTTGTTTCCAGAGAGGAAAGCAGCAGCATTAATATATTTTCCAGGCTGAAGCAAAACACAGGAATGTGATGCTGAAAAAAAAAAAAGAGGACGCTTCCTTTTCCCCTTTCTCCACACTTGGACAAAAGCAAATGGTAAAAGACTCGTCTTTTCTTCTGTTTCCTTTCTTGGCTGGCCGCGGTCCCAGAAATGTCAGGGTAACCCTAGCCCCGCTCCGAGCCAGCCTCAGACAACGGTGGCCGCTGGAAATGGGGGAAAACTTCACTGAGGATTTAACAGCTCAGCAGAACCCGCCTCCTCCCCACTCCAACACAGGGAGGGAGGAGGAGGAAGGCTCTGGGGGCTGAAATACTGCACAGCATCACAGAGCACTTCAGAGAGGGTGACTCCAGCCTTAACTCTTTCCTTCACGTGTCCCAGCTCCCTGACGCTCCCCAACCTTGGCTTTCTCTTCCCATTAAACAGACACTTTCTGGATTAAAAAGTAGTCCTGTGAGAAGCATGTTTCCCCATCTGGGTCAATAACAGTTCTGGTGTTTAAGAGGGTTTTTTTGTAACCCCATTGTTTCTGCCTTCTGTTCCACTTTATCTTGTTTGTTTGCTTTCTGGGACTTTTCTATTACAATCCAATTTCTCTTCACTTTCTGACAGATTCTGTGGGAGGTTTTTGTGTGTGTCACTGTACTCTGCAAACAGCACATGGGCAAGGCTCTTTCTTCATTTGTAGTGTTTAAAGAGATCCCAATGTTTATTATTGCAGTAAAATTAGAGGTGTGTATTTCTCATGTATGTCCACTAACAATGAGAAAAAATAAAGAGAAAAAGTGTAGAAATGCCAGCAAAGATCTGGCTAAAGACAGGGTCATGTCCTTTTCTCTCCCTTCATGGTGTAAATGACACCATTCTACTGAGCTGACGTAAACTAGCATAGCTGCCCTGCCAGCACCTGGCCTTGAGCTGATTGATACTGGCTTCAGTGTGTCATGCACCTTCAGTGTAAAACACCACTTACTTATAGCTGATGGATAACACCTAAAACCATCCAAGACCTTGATACTACTTTTACTGTTTTCCAATATTTCACTTATTTACAGAGATGCTGCTACATTTTCATGTTAACATACTGGATTTGCTTTCAGTTATCTTGGGGGGGGGGGATGGTGTACCTTCTACTTCCCTTGAAAATAATGATTCAAGGGTAAAAACCCCTTTATTTCCTTCCTCTTTCCTTATTTGCTTCATTTTTCCTTTAAGTTGTCCAGTGCAAGGATAAAGATTAGTAGTGGTTTTGCTACTATGTGTCCACAGATTTTGCATCCTGTGGCCGGGGTTTTGCCCTGGGGGTAGTGGAGGGTCCTGAATGCCTGTGCTCACATGAACATGAGTGCAAAAATGCTGAGCCTCTCCCAGAATATCATATCCTGCCCTCACTGGGAGGTAGGAGGATTGTACCTCTCACAAGGATCACAAAACCGGAGTTCTGCAGAGCAAGTCTAGGTAACATTTTCCACTTAAATTAGTGGCAGGTCTTCTGGTTTATTAATCCTGACAAGGAAGAAAAAAAGACTCTGAGTGCTATACCGTTTCATTGTGGCATTTTAAAGAAACCATGTTGCAAAATGAGATTTTAATGGCAATGTTTCTTCTAGCTCTGTTACAAAGCTTTAATAAAAAAGTGACCCTACAAAGCTGAAGCCAAGATAAGAAAATGAATTATAAAAACAAACCAAACCAAAACTAAACTACCTCTTTTTTCTTTTTTTTTTTTTTTTTTTTTTTTTTTTGGGTGGGGGGGATTGGTGATGATCATTTCAAACCACACAGAGGCAAAGCATCACTTTTCTGTATAGGTCTAATGAAACCAAGGAAAACACACTCAGTAATGACAACAGCAGAAAGAAACAGATTTCCATATTAACTCTGCTGTCTGCCCTATCCTATTATAGACATGCTAAAGAATTTCTGGGAGGACACAGAGGTTTGTTCTCCCAACCTGATTAAAAAAGTAGCATGCTACAGAATTTGTGGTGAATATATCAAAGAATGGCAGATCAGTGAAGATGATAGATTGTAAGGCAGCTGGAGAGACAGACTAGCACAAAGGACATGGAGCCATGGGACTTATTCTCAAGGCTGCTGTTTGTTAGCATCTTCATCTGAGATGAAGAATAACCTTGAAATGACTGCTGGAAATATTTGGCATCAGAATTTCTTAGAAAGTAAGTAATTTATAGAGGCCAACATGGGACTTTTGGTAAAGTGAAGATGTATTTTAAAGGGCCAATGAAAGGTCATGCAGCAAGGAGTGAAAAAATACATGAAATGTGCGTAAGATAGGTGTAGATGTGGTGCTTAGTGACATGATTTAGTAGTGACTAGGCAGTGCTAGATTAATGGTCTGACTCAATGTTCTTAAAGATCTTTTCCAACCTAAACAATTGTATGATTCTGTAAAGAACAATATCCTAGAAGACAACTATTCTGTAGGGGAGTTAAAGGTCACAGTATGTAAGCCACTGGAAATAAGCTTTTGGTGAGATACTGCAGCAGGAAGAAAGTCTGCCAGTATGCCAAGGAGAAGTTGGAAAGTTGAATGTTGTGTCAATAATGTGGTTACTGCCATGCAGGGTTGAGAAAGAGTCACCTGATGCCTAGATATGATCTTGTTGAAATGAAGGTGGGAGAATAACTGTGTGGAAGCCACAGCCACCCTTAAGTCATGATCTTCTCATGCATACACAGAAAAGAGACTTTGGAAAATAAATTGCTTTTTAATCACAGACTCACAGAATGTTAGGAGTTGGAAGGGACCTTGAAAGATCATCTAGTCCAACCCCCCTGCCAGAGTAGGATTCCCTAGACCAGGTCATAACAGAGGAAGGCAGAAGGATAACCAATGTTTAGGAATTAAATCTCAACAAATGCAGAATTGAAGTAATTGCAATTACTTGCTATTTTTAACAGTGATCTCAGTTAACCCCTGGGGTAATGTCCCCAAGAATGTGGTGGTTTTCTGCTGCTTGGTCTTCAAATCAAAGCTTTAAGATTGCTTCTTAGCTGGACTGGAAGCCATAGCAAAAGGATGGAATGAGATCCCAATGGACACATCTATATAGGAAACTTGAGCTCCAGACAGCACCCACCCCTGAAGAGTGCAGCTCTCTGGGGCTTATGGAAATGAATATTTTAGCCCACTGAACTGACATGAGCAATTTGAGAAAGGTAGAATGCAATGTACAAGCCCTGTAGCCCTGAGTATGGTTTTAATAAGGAACTGAAAGTTAATGCTATGTCCACAAAGGGAAAATATGTATCTAAGTACTCTGAGTCTTTCTATATTCTGCTGGGTATCAGACTTAAAATCCATATATATCACATGTCAAGGAATGTGCACACAGCTACCCTAAGGAGTTAATGGGAAAGTCAACTACCTCCTGATCTGGGATCCTTTCTCAGCCCTACAAAACCTGGAGAAACAAAGTAGCAATAAGAAGGAAATAGCCAGAGGAGCAAGTGGGAAGAGCTTTCTTTTTTCACTAGACTTCCAGGCAAACCTCCAGAGAGTGCAGGAGAAACTGCTTACAAGGGAGGTGAAAGGAGGCAAGAGGCTTGGGAAAACTTTGTACAGTGCTGGGGAGTTGGTAGCAGGTGTAGGTTCCCCTGCCAATACTGGTGAGGGGTTATTAGAGTAGAGAGCACCAGAGCCTGAATCCTGTGAAGCCAGACATTGTTGGTGCTCCAAGAAGGGACAGGTTTCTTGAACCCTGCTGGCTCTTCACTTTCCTGAGAGGAGAGGAGGCTGTTATCAGTGATCTGACTGGGGTAATAACCCAACGAGCAGCTGGGGAAATAACAACTGATAGTGTAAACAGGGGAACTGTGCTGCAGGCACCTGTATAGAAGCAGGAAAAGGAGTCAGTACAGGGAGGCTTTCAAAAGCGGTGACCCATAATAAAAAGAGCAATGCCTGTTTAGTCAGATCAAGCTCCTAAACGAGAAGGGTGCTTTTGATAAATAGGTTGGCCTCATTTGACTCTTCACTTTTTAAATACACATTTTTTCTGTGGAGTCCTCAGGAATGTTTAGAAACTGATAATGCAATGTGACACTTCAGGCTTTACAAATAAAGATTACAAACTTTAGAACTAAATGTTTTGAACTGCAGGCTGATCCTGAGAGGGTTGGTCAGCCCCAAAGGTCCAGGCTGTATTTGAGACGTAGTGAAATTCTGATGTTTGGGTGTTAATACTGCTCTGTGCTCAAACTGACCTTCGGTTTCGCACCTGTCCTTGTTCAGTTTACAGAGCCTCCTGGTTAGAGAAAGGCTCTCACATAGAGCCATTTCTTGTTCTACATCTGGTTGACAGCTGGGATGTAAACGTCAGCCAGGGAGAACAAAACATCATCTGGCCAGGACTTAAAATTAAGTTCTACCCCAAACTGACTGATGCAACTGATGCTAAGTACACCAAGAGGAAAGCGTTATACATGAGAGCAAATGAATACAGAGATTGCCATCTGCTGGCCTTGCAAAGAGTCACAAACTGGTGGGAGTGATAAAGCCATTGAGGTGTACTGCAGATGGTTTCTCAGTGATACAGCTTCTAGGTGCAGCATTTAGAAAACAACATAAATAGTCACAAACAGCCACAGAAATAGTTCTTGAGATGGTTAGGAAAAGGAGACTTCATTAACTCTAATCATCAATGCATCGGTCCAGTGTCCTCCCCTTACCTCAGTATAGCCCCAGGGGGAAGCTGTCCTACTGGCATCTGATGGTGCTGAGGTTCAAGTTCATCCCATGAAGTGCCATGGGTTACCTGTCCTAAAGCACATGCACAACTAGACCAATGAACTGAGCAGCTGCAAGAGCCTGGATTCTGCTTTCACTTTTGCACCTCTACACCAGAGAGGGCTTTGTGCTAGCCTAAGTCTGAACACTGATCCATGCCACCTCCTTTCTCTGGCATGCTTTCTTTGTCCTTCTCCCTTCCTTTGTCTGGGGAGCTGCCAGCTGATGTTGAGCTCTTCTCAATAGAGGGGAAATTCTCTCTGGGCTCCCTGGCCCCATTTGTGGTACAAAGCAGATTTAAGCTGGATAGGAGCTGGTGCTTATGCAACTTCTTTTTGCAGAAACACTAGGACTTGAATTCTTAATGCAGAACTCCCAGGTCTGATCTCTTTGACAGCTATTTTGTCCAAATGCAATCACTTATGGCTTTGAACACTTGGAATAAGATCAAGTAGAAACTGTCCAGCAATACAATCAACTCATTCACTTACCAGGGAAGACTCAGCTGTCCTCTGCACTGGTAGAGGAACTTCAACAAGAGTCTGCCAGAAAACAGAGCCCACTGAATCAGAGGGGGTGATTCCTTACATATTTGTGGGCCTCATTATCCATCTTAAAATATTCTGGTTTACAAATATTTTTCTTGCACCCTGTAATTTAAATTTAAAAAAATGATTTGGTTTTAGGTTTTTTAGTGTTCTTTTGATTACAAAATTGAAGGGGTAGGAGTAGAGGAGGATCATGTTTAAAAACCAGACTGTGCTATGGTTCAGCAATAAAAGAGCCTTCCAAAACAGGGCTGTGCTCAGTGATTACTCTCACTAATTATGTGTCAGAATGCTTTGGGGATGAATATAAAAAATGACTGCTTACAGGGCTGCACACATTCTTGTCCTAAGGTTCATTGCTAGTCAATGGAGGTGATTCAAATCTTCTGATGGGTCTAAGTCAAAAAAAGAACTCAAACATGTACTAAAGTGTCCCCCCACTCTGGTGCTCACATGGCTTTGTGGAGGGAAGGCAAGGCAAGGCAAAAGACTGAAGGAGAATGAGAATTTAATGTTTATGTCCCTTTGCTTCAGATCAGACTGAAGACGGTTCAAGCCTGAAAGTGACAGCTGGAAATAGGGAATCATGTGCAGATAATGTATTACTCTTGTCAGGCTCTTTATGCTCACTTGCAAGCATTTATTGCCCTTGTCTTTATTTATATGCTATCAGTTACATGATGGTATTTACTCCTCAGTGTGGTCACTTTTCTTTTCCTTCATGTCAATGGGCACTCCTGTGTCTTGCTCAGTGGCAGCCTGTGGCTCTCCCTCATCGTTGGGCTCAGCTAGTGAGTGGTTAGCAGCTGGCAATAGAACCATGCTGACTGCTCTGGTGCTTTTGGCTGTAAACATGTGAAGAGGGTGCAAAATGGTGTGAGAAGTCTTGAGCCACAACATTGATCCAAAAGGTTTGGGAACTAGGGGTTTTGTTCTTTGCTTTTTTAAGGTCTTTGGCCCAATCTCAGCTCAGGTCAGAAGCAAACCCAACATGGTGCCATGTGGATAGGTTTCCACCAGGACACAACCTAACAAATGCAGACAGAAAAAACATGAAGGAATACAAAAGGATCCTGGTCCCTGATACAGTGTCTTACACAGAGGATATGCACATGTGCACCTCAGAATTCTTTTTGGTAATATTGGGACTAATTTTTAATTAAATAATAGAAAATCTGGGGGTTTGAGATTGCTGAGGTAGTCTACTTCCCAGGCAATAAATTCCAATTAAAAAAATAGGCACAGAAGGGATTAAGATATACAGCAGAGGCAGGGAGTAGTCTCTGCCATGCCCAATCAGTGTCAGTATTTTCATTCAGGATAAAAAATACTTTTTTAACGGTGGAAGAACTTATGCACACAAATTCCACAACTCAGTTTTGCACTGCATGGGGAGAGACATTTTTCATGGTTATTGACAAAGGACATTCCAGCAAGGAGTGAGATCTGGATTTCATTATATGTTTTGGAATACAGTGCAAAAGCACTATCTGCCAGAGGAAAAGTGCTCAAAGCATGTTTTATTAATGTATTGCTGCTGTTCTTGGATTATACCCCTGGAGAGGCTCACATCTGAAATGACACATCTGATAGACTGTATATTAGATAACATTTCAAGCTTTATATTTTGGATGTGCTTCCCTTCCAATATACAGAGGCCTTGTATATTCCTGTTTTTTAAGCATTCAGAGACAAACTGTCACTGCCCTTCTCCAACAGATGATTGCTGCTGGCTGTTTGTGGAGCACTTTGGTGCCTGTGTACTAGAAGCACTAGCACACTACAGTACTGCACTAGTATTACTACACTACTGTTACTGCACTAGTGTTACTCCAGTGTGGTAAGTTGTCCCCATTGAGTTTGGTCCATCTGTATGTACTGTATGACTAGAGAATGGCCTCCCAGTCCAGGCAGCTTCTGTCTAAATACATGGGATAAAGCAGCCCAGTGTTATCAACCCGTTTGTTCAATGAATGAGCTGAGTCACAGGAGAAATAGTGGCATGAGGCCTGTGCTGAGCAGGCTGGAAGACCAAAAGAAGTGCATTTGTTTCCCTGTCACTTCACCTTAGAGAGTTCTGTTAGTGACAAAATCTCCTTGACAATTCATCATCTCCAAAAAGAACATAAAAGAGAGAAAAATCTGTCTAACAGATTTCTTTAGAGAAAGATACTGTAAGGACTGGTATTTCCAGTGCTGGTCTTGCTTTCTTCTCTTCATGTGAAAGGCACGCTTGGATATAAAATCAAATGTTCCTGGTGTAGATGTACCCAGCTGCCTTGAAATCACTGGTAGAGTTCCTGCCTTCAGGAATACTCTTGGATTTTGCTCATTTATAGGATACATTTAAGCTGAAAATTTCAGGGAGATTACAGCCTTCCAAAAATTAAAGAGGAGAGAGAAAGAAACGAGAAAGCAAATATGTTGTGAAAGAGATCCCAGGTGAAATAATTGATCCAAGTTTTCATGTCTGGATGTTGTTATTTTTTCCATAATTACTCTAGCAAGCTCCTGCTTCCACTTAGGGAATGTGACTTGGGATTTTTCCAGAAGCAATGGAATTTTAACACACAAATGACCAGAACTGTTGAAGTGGCTTTACTCATGTGTGTTGGCACTGGGAGAATCAAGATATACCAGATGCCATTTAATCAAATACTAAATTTTGTGAGTGTATGTATGTGTCCATGTGCTAAAAATAGGGAGCAAGGAACTGAAAACCACCATGTACCAAGAAGAGATTGTTTAATTACCAAGTAATGTACAGGGATGCAGGCATGGGTGAAACAGGATTTAGGTATTGCTTGCAGTTACCTTAGAAGGTCATGTTGTTGGAGTAGGGAAGTGTAATTTATACTGATACTAACTGATAGTTTATAAGAAACTGCCTACTGCAATGTGCTGGTTTCACAGCTCCACTAATGCCCTGTCTTTTGAAAACTGTCTGCAAATATCTACTGCTAGATGCTAAAACTGTAACCAAAACTCTGAGACAAGTTCTCCTTAATCTCACTCTTGGAAATATCCTATTATATCTGAAAAAACCTTGCTCTTGTTAACAGCTAGGAGTTTGTTTATGGAATAGGGTTTTATGATTATCCTCTACTATTAGTAGTAGCTTGGCTGTGGCCAGGATGCTATTGTACCTACAATAAACAATCTTGGACATCAAGAAAATCTTTTCTTAAGGGAGATTATGAAATCTGTTGGAGATAGTAGGTGGATAAATAATTGCCAGAGCTCAAGGGGTGATGAGAGAATAGAGGCAGATGTGCCAGGCTGTTGTGGTAGCCCACTAGCAGCCAAAGTTATGTCAATGAACTCAGTGGCAGTGGTGTTGGGGTGTCTTAGCAAAGAGAAGATTTGGGGGATTTTGAAGGAATAATACAAAGGAGAAGAATGAGCATTTTTTCCCCAAATGTAAGTGGCAAAATGTGATTTTATTTATCAACAGCAAGAAGCAAAGGAAAGCCAGTACAGAACTAACCTTTCATTACTTAGTTCATTTAAGGCAAGATCTCAAGTTTTTGTGTTAGAGAAATATTTCCTTATTGCTGTGCTTGGTAGCCAAAAGAGTCTGACATCTGTAAGACTAACATCTGCATGCCATCATACACAGCAGATGGTGAGCTATAAAATGTCAAGAAGTTTTGGTAATGGAAAGATCAACAGCAGACTGGAACACCAACCAGAACTATTTATAGAGGGAGAGGTTTGATTCTCTTAGGGAAGAACTACCCAAGTGGTTGAGAGACTGGCTTATAAGAAGATAGTGAAAGAAGTGTTTATGTTAAGCTTGGGCAAATGACAAGCCACCAAGCTGTGATATGAACAGTCAGAGAGCAGATTTTTTATTGGGATGGGTAGGGCAATGAGATCACCAGACAAAGGCAAGTCTAAGGTGTGGCTCAAAATCCTCAACAGGCTAAGAAAAGATGCATTAAATCTTTGCAAGTAACTTCCCAAGGGAGATGGCAAGAGCTCATAGTGCCTGAGTCTCTTAAATCTGACCTAGGCAGAGTGCCGGAAGATAACCCGTTGGTGGGGAGTGAGTCCTGCATGACTGTATTGGCCTCCTACATTGCTCCATCTCCTTCTAGCATTCCAGTCCTGAAGAATGTTGGATACATATGTGTCCCATGCAGAAAGAAGCAAAATAGGCAGTGCACACCTGAGCTTCAGGTGTGACCACCCTGTGAAAACATGAGCCTGCTGACCCTGCAGAACAGGTACAGCTCTCACTGGGTGAGCTGGGCTCTGCTAGGCTCACTCATCCTTAGTTAGACTGTTAAGGCACAGCCAGATTGTTCTCTCCTTTCATATCTGCCAATTCTAAAGCCACCAGTGCAGCTGTAACTGAAGGCAGACATGGGAGGCCAGTGGCAGTGCAGTTGTAATTTGGAGCTAAACTGGGCTGACAGCCCTGGTCCAGGTGAATTGGGAGACAGGATACCGACTTGATTCCCAGAGCTCCCAGCAGAATGGCAAGCTAACTTCTAGCTTTTAGTTTTTCAACTGTTAAAGTTCAATGAGCTGATCTTAAAGATTAATAGACATAGCACCTCCCTGGACCATTTTAGATAGTCAGCTTCACCAGAGGCTTTAAGGGAAGGCAGCAAAGGAGCTGTCTGCTTGATATTAGAAATGTACCTGACAGGTTTTCAGGGCCATATTCTGTATGGAAACAGCTGTAACTTTGCCACTGTCCCTGCTTTCAGTGGGTTAGCTTGGTAAGAATGTGTTACCACACTTGCAGGAGCAGCATGTAGTGGCTGTTGTAAGATAAAGAAAACTGTTCATTTCCATGTGTTGATTTTTGCAGTCTACTCACATCTAAGTTAAAGAAGCTTAGAAGAGATGGGAGCTGGTACCCAAGCCTGTTTTACTAATTGTGCAGACATAAACAAGTTCTGCGGTGCCTTACACGGTAACACAGGAACCTGTTACACGACCTTCAGTCTCCTTGTTTGCCACTAAAGCATACCATGACTGTTTTGCATCGCCATCTAGTGACACGTGGATGCCTCAGACGCACTCCTAGTCTTGCCTTTATCTGATTTCACTGCCCAGAACAGCCTTGCAAGGAAAAGAAATGCTTACATTTAACAGCTAACAGATATAATAGGAGCTCTTGATCCATAAGAGCTGAGCTGTTAGTTGATTCTAACCAAAAATGCAAATCTTCCCCTGAAGCAATAACCTGTTCCCTGCCAGGAGTGAAGTTGGGTTATCACTCCCAGTCCTGCTCCAGCTTCAGGTCTTAGTGTGTGGCCTTGTGATGCACAAATGTTCTTCTGGTTTTAATACAAATAAGAAAATACTTCCACTTCTGTTTCATGGAATAATAGCTCCCAAGTAAGTGTAGTATGTAAATTATGCTGGTGTTCTTCCTTTGGAGTGAACCAAAATATCCTTCCCTTAATCAGAGACCTATTAAAATGGAAACCTTGCTGAGAAGTTACTCATGATTTGCTCACTTGATGAGCCTGCTACATAGGAAGCTTCTAAGATTTATAAATCTGTGAGGAATGAGAGGGGAAAAAGAGTCACAGAAAGCCAATAACCTCCTTCTATAATCTTTAGCTCTCTAGAAACCACAAATCACTTTTTCCCTATAATTTTTCAAACTTTATATTTTGGAAAGTGTTGAATTACTGCTGGATTTTTTTTCCTTTGGAACTGGTATTTTTTTCTCTACTTAATAGAAAAAAAGATTAATGAAAACCTTACGTTTGAAAAATGCAGTAATTCCAAGGAATGATGAAGCCCTTATTATCCTGTGGCAAACTTGTAACTTGATTTTCACCCTTTCTAATGAGCATTCTTACTCTGATTCTCCATTTGCCAGCATTGCACAGGTCATAATAAGAAGTTATTTGCATCTCCTGTATTCTTCCCATGCCATCCCTTTTGAAGGGTTCTGGCTATTTCTTGGTGAAAACACTTGGTGTGGTTTTTGCATCAAACAGAAAGATTTTGAACAACCCCTTGCTCCAGACCAGACATCTTTTTGCTTATCCTCCTCTCTAGCTGACTCTGCAGCTGGAGGACTGTGTGATTAAGGGATGTGCTCTTCTCTCAGCAGCACCCAACACAGGCCAAACTCATTCATAGGGGAAAAAATGGTACTTAAAAAACTTTCCACTTCCTGTGTACATGACGAGAAAATGAACACATTCAGACCAGGGGAATTTGCCACCATCCATGTGAAATTTTGACCAACCCGATAGCCTTTGATGAGGACATAACCAGGTGGATAGATGATGGCAGAGCTGTGGATGTGGTTTCCAGCAGTGTGCTCTTGTGGTCAGGAGCGCCAATGGGATTCTGGGGTGGATTAGAAGGGGTGTGGTTAGTAGGTCAAGAGAGGTTCTTCTCCCATTCTTCTCCCCCTTTACCCTACCCTGGTGAGGCCACATCTGGAAGATTGTGTCCAGTTCTGGGCCATCAGTTTAAGAAGGATAGGGAACTGCTGGAAAGAGTCCAGCCCAGAGCCACCAAGATGCTGAAGGGGCTGGAACATCTTCCTGATGAGGAAAGGCTGAGGGAGCTGGATCCCTTTAGCTTGGAGAAGAGGAGACTAAGGGGTGACCTCATCTATGCTTTTAAATATATGAAGGGTGGGTGTCAGGAGGATGGGGTCAGGCTCCTCTCTGTGAAGCCCAGTGACAGGACAAGGGGCAATGGCTGTAAGCTGAAGCACAGGAGGCTCTGTGTGAATACAAGACCAAATGTTTTCCCAGTTGAGGTGCCAGAGCCCTGGCACAGACTGCCCGGAGAGCTTGGGGAGTCTCCTGCTGTGGCAGGGGGGTTGGACTAGATATCTTTTGAGGTCCCTTCCAGCTCCTAACATTCTGTGATTCTGTGAAATTCTGGGTGCCCATTAGAAGGCAGCCTGTAGTTTGAGCAGCAGCTATTAGGGTGAGATGCAGTGCTAACTAGAAGTCCTGTCTGTGTGAGAAGCCTATTTTAGTAATAAAACCTCTGACCACAGATCCATTTCTGTAAAAGGTAAGTTCCCTTTCTGTGATTCCAGAAAGCAAGTGTGATAACAAACTATCTAGCAGGTCAGAAATACATGTGGCTAGGCACTGCTGAATGTTTTCATGAGAATCAAGTGGGATAATACAGAACAATGCCCTAGTGGCTTCATTTAGTACATTCACTGACCCATCTCAGGCCAGTGTTTCTATGTGAATCTGCACAGACTCATCCAAACACCAGCCTCAGTCCCTGTCTCGCCACGCACAAAGGGGCTGCTTGACAGTGCTGGTTTGTTCCTGTTCCACACATTGTGGCCTATCTTAGAGGATAATGTTGTCTATATCAATTATTTCCTATTGGAGATCCTAGAACTGAAAGCTGACATTGAGCAATATGCAAGCCTCTGCAAGGCATTTTTCAAACCCAGCCAGTGCCTTACAACAGCCTTTGTGTTAGCCACAGTTTGCACATATGAGAACAAAGGTATGGGAAATTTCAGTGGCTTGATCTGTCACTCCCTCTGTTGAGAACTGATTCCAGCCATGTCAGGTCCCCTTCCCTTTCTGCCTGCACAGGGCATGGACTCAGACCTGCTGTTCTTGAGAATGGGTTTATCTCTTATGAGCTCTTCTAGTCAATGGAACACTGAAATATGCAGAATGGGCAAAAATACATGAAAAACATTTGAATTATCCTGCATTCTCATAGATTACCTTGAAAAGCTTCCTAAGAATATGACAGGTTCTATTATTTTAATTCTAAAATGCATGGCCTATAAATGCCCATATTGTTCTGCTAAAAGCAGCCAGTCTCAGGACACTGTATATTTTGAACCCAGGAATGTATGATTCATTTTTAAAAACATATTTTTCTGTTGCTGCTACTAGTGGGCCTCTTGTCACCTCATCTGTGTATTCATGCCTTTCCTGTCCTTAGCCACAAAAGATAGGATTCCTATTCATGCAGTTTTTCCATCCCATAGAATGCTGCAGTGTAAGCTGTGGGCTTGTCTGTTGAAAT
Source organism: Galbula dea (assembly GCA_013399015.1). Taxonomy (NCBI): domain Eukaryota; kingdom Metazoa; phylum Chordata; class Aves; order Piciformes; family Galbulidae; genus Galbula; species Galbula dea. Next base: position 86,345 of record VWZX01006822.1, on the reverse strand, counting down.
TAAAAAAAAGGTGGCCTGCCCATTTCCTGAGCATCTTGCAGGGATAGCAATGACTGTGCAAGGCTGATGTTTACAGAGTTCAGCAAGCCTGGCAGGCAGCTGTGCATAGAAAAGGAAAACCCAAAAGAATTAAGATCCAGGATCACATTGGGAAAGCAGCAGGGAGAGCAGAGAGCAGGCTTCAAAGCTAGGCAGGGATTTCTAGGCTTACCCAGGCAAAGTGAACTGAGAGGGCATAGCCTTGCTTACCACAGCATAAACACACTGCCTGATGGGCTGGCAGTTGATGGCAGGATGGAGGATACAGATTGTAACTCATCACCAAACCTTCCATTCTCAGCACTTCCCCTTCTACTTTGGCCATGGCTGGGAATGTTTTCCTCTTCCTCTGGCTTTAAAAACAGCTCTATATGCAGTACTGTTCTAACTCTGCACACATGCCACTGTTTCTGAATGTGTCAGAAGCTCTTTCTTTCTGTCCTCCTTCTCCTTCTTCCTCTCTTTCTCCTCCTCCCTCTGCCCTGGCTCAGAGATCAGAGTTTAAACTTGTTTATGAATTGCTGCTTCTTGCCATTTCAGTTCCACCTAGACAGGCTGCATCGATGGGCAGAGGCCAATTGTATGTTTGAATAAGGCCAGGTGTAGGGTCCTGCATTGTGGTCACAACAACACCTTTCAGCACTACAGGCTTGGGGAGGAGTGGCTGGAGAGCTGCCCAGCGGAGAAGGACCTGGGGCTGTTGACTGACAGGCAGCTGAACATGAGCCAGCAGTGTGCCCAGGTGGCCAAGAAGGCTAATGGCATCCTGGCTTGTATCAGGAATAGTGTGACCAGCAGGAGCAGGGAGGGGATCTTGCCCCTGGACTTGGCACTGGTGAATCCTAAGCATTCATAAGATTTAATGTTGCAAGAGGCAAATGGGAAGGCTATAGAATGCTAGCAACTAATAATCCAAGAAGATTCTGTGGCTCCTCTTTGGATGAACATTTTGAGAGCTTCTCCTCTTTGGAGGGACCACTGAAGATACACATTCACAGCCCAAATCACAGAATCACAGAATGTTAGGAGCTGGAAGGGACCTCAAAAGATATCTAGTCCAAGGCCCCTGCCACAGCAGGATCCCCTAGACCAGGTCACACAGAATCATGTCCGGATGGGTTTTGAATCTCACCAGAGAAGGAGACTCCCCCCAAGCTCTCTGGGCAGTCTGTGCCAGTGCTCTGCCACCTCAACTGGGAAAACATGTTTTCTTGTTTGGGGCAGTATCAAATTTACATCTTGGGTGATGCAAGTGAGAAGGAGCAAGAAGAGCATAGCTTCTCACTTGCTTTGTCCACTGTTCAGTTGAACTGCCTAGCTGAAATAACTCCAACACATCTGAGAACCTCTTCCATTTTACTTGTTCTTTTTCAGGACAAGGGTGAGTTGTGAAGGAAATAGAACCAGCTGTTGAATCATGACACCTGATAGAAAATCCAGCCTTTCTCTTGGTGTACAACCTGGGTAAAAATTGTCTTTATATGACATGCTGGACTGCTTTTTGAACTGCTTCAGCACTCCAAGCCAATCTGGTCTTCCAGCACCAAGAATTTATGTCCTTGCTGTGGCTTCCTGCCAGTATCCTCTCCATTGAACTGTATTTACATTAGCACTGTAAAACATGACTTCATTCAAGTGGCTGAAGTGAAACACTTACTCACTCCATGCTCTTAGTTCTTGATAGTTGCCAGCTGGTGAGGAGTTAGCTGATGGCCTCTCCCAGCTGAGCCAGGCTGCCATTCTGAATAAAATGAGAGTTAAAGCCATTGATTTACTGGGGCAGCTCAGGTTTCAGTGTTGGTTTTAGTTGTCTGTAGCTGGTAGAAATGCAAACTATTGGAAAATTAATTTCTTTAACTGAGATTGAAGGGTAAATCCTTTGTTTGAAAGATAAATGCCTTTATCAGGCATTGCCTGGAGCATAAGATCTTGGCATCCTTAAGTCTATATACTGGTAAGTGATCTGAATGGTGGCTTACTGGTTTTCAGTCTGGTTTTTCTTCTGTAACTTTCAAGGATCTTTACAAAATGGAAGTGTTTTCATTTTATGGAAGGCAGAAATGAAGAGAGAAAAAGGCAGCTTGTGTTGTCTAACCTGGTGTAGATCCTCATGTGAAGCATCTCTAGTCTGCTGAAGTGATGGGATGGTCCCAAGGTCTCTCCCTGACAGGACTATGATAACTTCTTCTAGGAATGAAGGACAAAGGAGGTTTGGCTTTCCTTAGTGAGCTCTGGTAATCAGGTTGTGTTACTTCAAATTAAACTCTTCAGAAGGGAGACAAAGTCATATGTTCTTCTATATGTTCTAAAAGGGCTTGCTGAAGGGCAAAAAAAACCCCAAACCCCCACAAAATACACCAACCAGCCAAAAATAAATGTCTCCATTACTGCTGTGGCACCTGCCAGTGCAGCAGTGATAATGATCAAGGCCTCTATAGAACACCTCCAGGGTTTGAAAGTTAAGTTAATGAAAAATTTGGTTTAAATTTGCTTTATAGGTGTTTGTATCTTTATGGGAAGAAATTCTTCCCACCCCTGGCCAACTGTAGACTTTCCTTTAGGCATCTTACCAGAGATGAAGCCCATCTTTCCCTCCTGGGCATACAGATAGCTGCTGCTCTCTCTCCTATTCAGGCAGCTTCCTAGTGCTGTGAGCCTGATTGAGGATGACTCTACCTCACTGAAACAGGCCTCTCTTTCTGAATTTTGAACATACCAACTCTGACTACCTCCTACATCTTGGCAGAAAAGACACCCTGCCTTCCACGTTACCTGATACAGCAGTGCAGGTGACACCAGTGGAGATGTCTTTAAATTTGCCAGGGAATTTGCTCTTATTTCTAATTAAGAATCTGTTGACTTCTTTTGTCTTACAGGGTTATGGCTGGTCAGCAATGAGTTAACGTTAAAGACTCTGGAAGTCCATCTTGGATCTCTCAAAGAATGTGAGTATTTATTTTCTCCTCCCTTCTCTTTGGTGTAGATTAGGGATGAAAGTACTCAGAGAGTGGATTCCTCATTAAGATTTCTAATACCTCCTGGCATGCAGAGGCTGGGATTACCAGATGAAGGGCATTCTACTATTTTTGCCTCTGGTCCAGAGCCTTTGAAGGGACCCTGGAACACTTTACAATCCCACAGATTTATGAGTGCTGTGCAGCCCGCCAGATCCTTTATGACATACTCCTGTAAACTAATTATGGGAAAGTGCCCAAGGCCTCTGTCATTCAAAATACACTGTTAGCATCTCATGAACAAAGCTTAAGTTTCCTCCTTCTGTTCCTGTAGGATATGATCTGTTTCCTGACAGATGGTTATCCTAAAAAATCAAGTGGTTGTTTCTGAGGAAAGTAAGTGAACAAAAGCATAGCATCTTGCCTAGGATGAGTCACAATGTGAATCCTGAACTCCCAGCATGATCTGAACTTTTCTGATGCTCAAAGAAATTGCTTCCTAAGACTTTTACAATTAAAATTAAGTTTAAATTCATTGTAATTAGAGACCAGGCACTTGAAGTCATGAGGTTTGTCCTCAAGCCTTCCTTTTCAACACTGTCTTAGCATGGCTTTTGACCAAAAGCAATTACCCACTCACTGGTTATTTGGGCACCTGAACAAAATGAGTTGATCCATCCAACTGCTTGTGCCTTGCTGGCTGTTAGATGCTCTGACACGAGGTGCCAGGAAAGGCAGACAGATATAGAATAAACAGGAATGGCAGTTGGCAAGAGTGGAGCACTGGCTCATGGAGGCAGACAAACACTGTGTTTGGACTGACAGAACTGCATGTGTGATTCCAGGCCCCTGGAGAGCAGGGTGGGCTGCACGTGCGTGGGCACGTGTGTGCCTGAAGCTGACTCAGGGCTTCTGGACACAGATGTTGATGTTCTTGACATGCACATCAGAAACAATTCCCTTGGAAACACTTGTTCCCCAGCTAGGTAAAGAGCACAGGGCTTAAGTGGAATAGGGGAACCAAATGCAGTTCATAGTCTTACAATCCATCCCTATGGAGAGAGACTGAGGCACCTTCTGGCCTCACAGGTGGTGAGGTTATCACAATTTACCTGATTATCTTGGACCAACTGAGCTGCCAGCACTGTGTACTCTTTGAATTGTCTAACCTGTTTACTAGTGTTAATTAAAAACCTGCTCCAGCCTCAGTGAAAGGCCAGACATATGTCAAGTCATTAGCTTGAGCTGCAACTTAGACTTGTAATTTGGTCAGAGAGCATGGTACATGTAGGAACTTCAGCATCTTGCTGCTGTTTTGTGTGTGGATAGTATGAGCTGGGGTCCTTATTCCTGTTAGGACCTGAACTCCTCTGTGTTTCAGATGTTATGTGAATCTGTACAGTGCTCATGAAGATCTTGATTTTAAAGGATCTTAAGATCCCAGGGTGGTGTTCTTCCCAAGGCTTTCAGTTTGTGTGGAGGTCAAACACCAGATGATCTGCTACAGCACAAGGCTTTGAACTGATCCCTCAAATTCTCCAGCCATTGTCCTGCTATGAGGCTTTTGAGCTGCCAAGTGAAATGCACTGGGAAAAGTAATATGCAGAAGGATGTCCATATTTTCCATCTGTAAATGCTTAAGAGCAAAGATTCCAGAAGAACAGACATGTCTATTTTGTAATTGTATTATTACTTAAGTTCTGATTTAAATTAGTCCCTTCACCCTCTCCTCTTTTTTTTTTTTAATCTCTTGCAAGGAGTCTAGGTTACAAATGGAGGTTAGGCCACAACAGGATTCTTGCCATGCAGTTTTCTGTTGCACAGACATTATTTTTTTTCCCCTTGCAAATGATAGCTCTGAAATTCTCCCACAGAGTGAGAGTAAAGCAGGAAGAGAACCTGAGGAAACCCTCCTCCCCCAGCTGCACACACATGGGGCAGGAAACACGTGGAAGGACTCTTCTGGGGGGTGAAGTCCTCTTACAGCTGCTGCTGGAGATACTGGGAACTGCAGAGAGGAGTTAGTGAGGAAAAGGGGTACTGAGAAATAAGGTGAAGGGACATTCAGGGAAGTCTAAAACACACTGAGGTGTGTTTAGAGAAGGATCAGAGGGCTTTCTTCCCAGTATCTCACCCCAGGAAGCGGTGTGCAGCAGGGGAGAGCCCCTCACTAGCGTGGATGGTGATTATTTCATTTCCTATAACTGAAGCTCTGGCTCTTCACCTGATAGTTTTCTACTCACTCTTTGCATTGCTGTAAGGGATTAAAGAAGCAGGGAAACAAAGAATCAGGCTGTGAGCCCATAGGAGTGCTGGAGAAGCAGCACAGCACAGTTGCTAATTTGAAGTGGGTGAGCAGTAATTGAGGTGTGCAGGGTGGGGAGTGATGTGGTCCAGTAAAAACCTGGCAGAATTAGCTGCCTGTGCATGTGGCTCTTCTGGCTATTTTTAATTTTCTCAGCAGCATAGTTTGGATCTGAGTCTATTCCAGATAATCCTAGCTTTCCCCTTCCTTATTTCCCATAGTGAAGTTGAATAAAATAAAATGATAAACAAACTGTGGGCTCAAAGTTTCCTTTAGGACTTAAAGGCAAAACACTCTCTCCTCTTGCCCCCACCTCCCTTTCCTCAATTTCTCACACTTTTCCAGCTTGCTCTGTGAAAGATTCTTGGGCATTTGCTCCTGGAAGCTGGTGCTGATAGATGGTCCCAGCAAGGAACTCGGCTACCACCCACAGCAGAATGAGGCAGAGCTGGGTGCATCCATGTGGTTTTTCTGGAAGGGAAGATTGAGGGAGAGGAGTAAGCAGCTTCTGAAGCTGGGGTCTACCACTGTGTGAGGCAGTGCCAATTAAAAATCTCATCTTGGGATTTTACTGGGCTTTGAATTGGCTGATAACCATGCCACAGGAGCTCCATTCTGCAAGAAGTCTTTCTGATTCACCCTACCCTCCAAACCCATCACCTGCAAAGAAACATAAACCAAACCAGGCTTACATTAGATGAGGCTGAAAAACTGCACAAGGAGCATCCTTGGAGGACCTAAAATACAACATGACAGAAGAGCTGGGGGTTTTTTTGGTGCCTTCTCTTCTGTCTGCTGTTCTAGAGCCAGCACAGCAGACACCAGCTTGAAGGGCTTCTCTACCAGGTTCCTTTGCACAGGATGGACATGCTTTTTTTGCTATGCTTTTGCTTCACAGGGGGTGTGTGTGCCTGTGATCTGATGCATCAGGCAAAAGCATCTTAGTGCTACTAAAGCTTATGAGCCACAGGCTCCTTAACTCTAGCTTTCCCACTGTCAGAGCACTCTGCTTTCCAGAGGCAGGGGAAGAGCTGGCTTATTAATGACTTCTTTGTGAAAGCAGCTGCTTCCATCTACTACCAGTCCAGAAGACACCAAAGATAGAAACAATATATTTGCTCTCACCTCATCAATCTCTCTTCTACTACTCTACTGCTGTTTGACTTGTTGTAGTTATCACAGTACAAGTGCTCTCCCTTCTTTGTAAGTCTCTTTCACATCCTATCAGACCTCTCTAGTGGATATGCTGGACTGTCAGAAAGATGTAGACAAACATGAAAGAGTCACTACTGGAACAAGAAGGATAAGAGGCTTAGAAAACATGAACTGTGAGTAAAGGCTGAGAGAATCAGATTTTGTTTAGTCTAGGAAAGAAAACATGGCAGGAACAGAGTTGGGAAATATGATAGTCTTCAGACATTCCTAAGGGTGTTACAGATAGGACACTGATCAATTCTACAGCTCAAAATGGGGTAAGGCAAGAAGAAATTGGCCTGAGTTTAGCAAAAATTACTGGTGTTAGATCTGTAAGAAAGGAAGAAAAAATCCCAAACCTCTTTCTAGCTGTGATCATAGCTGAGCAATGGCTGTCTGGAGGCTTGTAAGTTTGCTGCTCTTAGGAAGTTCATGAGAAGGCTGGGTAGGTGAAAACTGCAGAAGCCAGATCCTAAAATTTCCCTGCATTTCCACAGTCACTGTTGCATATTGCTACCAGTACAAATACTGCTTGGCCTTGGCTACGTTCAGCTGCTTGCAATCAGCTGTCTTTTAACCTTCTCCCATTCCTCCCCCCTTTTCTCCCAGCATTTAGTTGGTTTCCTGTATCATCCAGGCCATTGAGCCATTTCATATTGCCAGATCAAATCTGAACATGTGTTTGGTTGGATGGTTGGTTCTTTTTTTGAGATGTTTATTTGTTTTGTTTTGAGGAGCATCTAGCATAGTAAGGTTCTTTTCTGTCTGTGGAACTCTAAAGGGTGCTACAGGAGAAATAATAAATACAATGATAATAAAAATTGCTCTTCTACAAAACCTCAGTTCTATTGGTGGCTGCAGTTAAGTGTAAAAGCAAGACTAGGATGTTTAGTGTGTTGAACAGAAGAAAGTATTGTCTATAATCAGAGGCCTCTGGAAACTCAGTGACAATCATGGCTTGCTCAAAGGCACTTAGTTAACCAGGACACCTAATGCAACCCTCACTTCTGCTGCTTTGGCCTCCAGTCTGTTTCATTCAGGGATGGGGCCTGACCTCATGCAGTCTTACAGAGTAAGACTCATTGGGCAGCTAATGTAGATTAGCTCTGTTCTCAGTGATGGAGAAAAAGTTGAGTCTCACATCTATCTCTACAGGGGCTGAGGGAAACATAAGGCCCCTCACCTCAATGTATGTAGGCATTGTTTGGAGGTAAGGGAGTCAGGACTGGTGACCTATACAGATATTTCCACGGCGGGGTAGGAGGTATCTGGTGATGGCTGCTCCACTTGGCTTAAACTGCTTCTGATGGAAGCCAAAATAATCAGAAGAACAATGGTCAAGATTTGGTTGAATGTTAGAAAGAACTTCTTTACCCAGAGAGTGGTGGAGCATTGGAACAGGCTCCCCAGGGAGGCTGTCATGGCACCAACTCTCACAGAGTTTAAGAAACACTTGGATATTGCACTTAGGAACATGGTGTGACCTTGGGGTTGTCCTGTGCCTAAATAGGAGCTAGACTTGGTGATCCTTGCGGGTTCCTTCCAGCTCAGGATGTTCTGTGATTCTGTCATTCTGTGACTGGGGGAGTGTTTGGTTTTGAGGAGGATAAGGACAATGTAGGGAACATGCTTTCTGGTAATTAAGTGGTTTTTAGAACATTTCAACCTGCACATACAACCTCTTTGCTTTCTCTGCTTTCCAGAGGCCCCCAGAAGTATAACGCCTTCTGTGGTACTTCCTCCTCCCCTTGCAGTTTCCCCCCACCATTGAGGTACTTCCCAGCTGCTGTGCAACTATGCTGTTTTTCAGGTTCTTTACTTGGTGAGGCAACCTGAAGACCTTGGGATTTCAATTAGTCTGTGGGTGTTGCTGACATTTCCCCCTGCTGTGTTTCAGAGCCTGCTGGCTCAAGCCCCCTTGCATCTCTCCAGAGTTATTGCAGACAGGGCAAGCTTTGGCCTTTCCAAAAGTGCAGAAGTGCACGTCTGCCACAATGTGATGTCTCTCCTATTATTTCTGAGCCTGGAACACAATCACATCTTAGAGAGAGCTTTAGAGTTTAGACTGCAGCCCATTTATTTGTTTTGCTGGAGCACTGTCCCATAAGGAAAATCCTAGGCTGGGTTTAAAGAGCCAGACAATGGAGCAGCCGTCACATTTGGATGTTGCTTTTGCAACAATACCCTAATGCTACCTCACTTTGCTCTGCTGGGTTCTGCTTCTGCTTGGCAGGGGTAGAAATCACAAGATCAGAACTGCTGAAAGGGCTTTGGTGATGTTTAGTGCAAAGCATGTTGAAAAGGAAAACATTGACTCAACTCTGCTGAAAAAGCAGCTCTCTGCTTCCTAGGTTTCTTCTTGAGCAGTGGATAGAGGCCTTGTCTCACACTCAGGATGGAGTTGGGCAATGGGTTGTGTGTCTCAGAATTTTGCTAGAAAAAAGTGCTGTTACACTTACAGTAAATACTAGCTGTGTCAAATCTGTATCAAAGATTTAGGCCACTTATTACCACTGAATGGGGCTTGAGACTCCCAGCATTTGTAGGAAAGAAAAAGAGATGTGTCTAGTCTTATTGTCTGAGAAAATAACCTCCAACCATTTCTGGAGTCTCCAGATAGCCTGAAATAACAGCTTAAAAATGTATGACTTGCTTTATTTATACTTGATGGATTTTCAAGGAGAAAATTAAAATAAAAGCAGTATGTTTTTTACATATCTATTTTGTTGGAAGTGTTGGTTCTGAAAAACAGATCAGTGAACAAAAAAATTGATCATGCTTTGCTTGCTCTGTTTGCCAAGCTTCTCCCTCCTCCTCCTGCTCCCAGTTTTGACAAATACAGAAATGGTAAATATAAACAGGGAAAAGCAGCTGTGGTTTTTTTGTTGGTTTTGTTGGGTTTTTTCTGCCAAAATCTTTTCACTTATTAAAAAGCAATTTGGAAACCATGACTGAAGTTGGCAAACTAGCAAATCTGAAAAACCACTGAAATGCAAAGACTTGAAATTGATTCTCTAAAGTGAGCTTTCAGTTCTCATTAGCTTGGCTAGAGCAATTTAGATACCAGTTTTGTTGATGGTTTCCCTGTGATATCAAACACCTCTCATGGGTTACTTAATATCTGAGACATCTTAAGTGATATGTAAGTGTGAGCTAGGGGAGGGTAGGTTTAGGCTGGATATTAGCAAGAAGTTTTTCACTATGAGGGTGGTTAGACAGTGGAACAGGTTGCCCAGAGAGGTTGTGGAAGCCTCATCCCTGGAAGCTTTTAAGACAAGGGTTGATGGGGCCCTGGGCAACCTGATCTAGTGGATGGTGTGCCTGCCAGGCAGGGGGTTGGAACTAGATGATCTTGAAGGTCCCTTCCAACTCTGGCAGTTCTATGATTCTATGATGTACATGGCACTTAAGCATCTCCAGTAAACTTTACAAATCTCAATTGCTCTCATAAAATCAGTGACTTTTAAAATGCAATTAAGTGCAAGGATTTTAGAAAGTGGAGTTATGTGCACTTACATCTGAATGTATCAATCCAAGCCAGATACCAGAGCAAAGGGAATTCTGCATTATTTCTTGCTTTCCTGGTGACTCCAGTGACAGTGTTAGTACTTTTCAGTATTTGTAGACTACTTGAGATCTCAGTCACATCAGATCACTGCAAAACCTGGGAATCTTGCCATGAAAACTAGGGCTGTTTGACAAGGATTACATGTGTTTTTGCTAGTGATTACAGGCACAGCACATTTGGTGAGCTGGATTTGCTGTGCATTACAAGTATGGCAGGTCTAGCAGGGGAACAGGAAGTACAGGGAGTCACTCTCTAAGCTGGGTTTGCTTTTCAAAGGACCAAGTCATCAATACCAGGCCAAACTAAAAGTCTAAACCAAAGCAGCCAAGGCTCCATGTGATACCCTGCCTAATTGCATAAAATAGTTCTTCCTGATTACCACTTTTAGTTTAAGCCCCATGTTTGTTATGATTGTGTATGAAGTTTCTGAGCCCTTGCTCTGAAGGTGGACCCACAGCCCTGCTTGTGTGCAGCTGCAAAGATGCATTTGAAGCTTGCTTTGTCCACAGGGATATTCTCTTGGATCAACTGAGAAGTATCAGGTGATGACAGAAGGAAAAACAGAACACTTACTCAGGGACAAAGCAAAGGCTGTGGATCAGCTGGAGGGCTGAAATGACTAACTTCTGAAGGGTTAACTGGGTGGCCTTTGAAGAGCCTGTACTGCTGAAGCCTGGTATCTTCAAGATCTTTGTGAGATCCCAAGAGTGTAGGTCTATGTGGTCTTTTTATAGAATAGTCCAAAGCCTGAAAACCTTCATCTATCCATTTTAGCAAAGAGAAGGTGAAGAGGTGGCTTGGTCAGAGCCCACAAGACTTTTGTGTGGTAGAAGGTTTCAGGGAACAAAGAACTCTTTTAGACAGCAAAGAGGGGCATAACAAACCCTGCAGATGGACACTCAGCTTATACAGATGGCAACTGAGATGCAAAATGATGGGCTTGAGGCAGGCATCACTGGTAGGACTTCTATGCCTGGTGTTACACTGCAGATCAGCCTAGGTCATCACAACCAGCACTCTTGGCTTTGAAATCTCTGTGCCTGTGATTAACGTGATTCCCACATTATATGCACACATCAGCATTACATTTAGGCACTGAAGAAGAGAGAGAATGTATCCAATTAGCTCTGGGCTTTCTGCCTAAAAAGGGAAAATGAAGTGAGATTTTTGTTTAAGGACAACCCTGAAAACTCTGATAAACACCATGGGATTATTAGCATTTGGGCAGAGTGGACAGGATTTCGAGGTCCAGCACAAAAGCTCATGCAGAAAGAACTCTGTCCAGTGAGCTGTACAGAAGTAAGGCCTGTGCCTACCCTTCTGGGTCTTAGTTACAGCCCTAGGAAGCATAGGACATGCTTAGATAAGCAAATCAGAGGTAGGCAGGGCTGTACTGCTTTAGAAACAGCTGGAACTAGAACCCTTTCTTTTGGTGTGATCTTGCATAAATAGGAAGGAGAATATTCTCTGAGGCTGATTTGGTTAAAAGAGGTGGTAAGGAGGATAGTGATGGGAGGGAACTGCATCCTCTCTAGGGCAGGTTGACCATTGTTTTAAAATATTGCAGCTGTCTTTGCCAAGTGTGTAACTTGGCCTTGGGTTTTCTCATTCTCTTTTCCAGCCACCTTGAGGCAATATTTCTTCCTCCTGCGGAGTCGTGCTTTTGATCTCACCTGGATGGTGCCTCTGTGCTATGCAAATCTGAAAGAACTGTTTTAAAGAGCCCTTTTGTTTTCAGCTTGTTGTTATTGGCAGAGGAAAAAAAAGTGTTCAGAAGCAAGAGAACTTGTTCCTGGCTGATTTGAAGACTGAATGGCTCCCTGGTTTTTTTTGCTTTTCTGAAAGTCCTTTACATGGGGCTAGTTTGTGAGGGCTTGTGATCCTGCATGGAGTTTGCTTCCTGTCTAGCCACAGCAGTTTACCTCCTTTATAAAAGAGTCTTTCAGCACCTGACCCTGTATTCAGGGCAAGTTCTGCAACCTTTAATTGTTTAGTTAGCTGCTGCTAGCTTAAAAATATTTATCAGTGGTCTTCTAGATAAGGAGGTTATTTCAGGCAGCATCCCTCTGAATAGTTCAATTCCAGGTGAATTTCCTGTTTCTTGGCTACTTTACCCAGCACAAGGAAGCAATGGCCATGACCTTTGAGGGTGATCAGCTCATCTTCACATACTTGCAAGTAGCTCTCATCTTCAGAGCTAATGAAAGAAAAGCCTCTACCTGAACCCTCTTATACTGAGGCTTTTTGTGCCTGATGTGCTTTCTGCAGGGGAGGGTTGTGTCTTGAGGTGGTGAAAAGAAAAAGTGCCTTGTATCTTTTCAATGCTTCTTAGTTTGGTGGGGAGTGGGCAACCCTTTCATGTGAAGCCTTGCATGTTCTCTTTGTCTCCACATAACTGTGAAGTCAAAAGTCTAATGTGGTTATAAAGGTATTTTACATAGAGTAACAAATAGAAGAGTGAAGGCTACTTACCCTAACCTGCTTTGTCAAAACAAAAGATGAGTGGAAGTAAAAGGCAGCACTTCTAAAGCTGATTAAAAGTTACCTTTTTAAACACCAGTTAAGTGAGGAAGGTGGCACTGGCAGTGTGTTCACAGATTTTGAGATGATGGGAAGAAAACTGAGCTACTGAGAAGTTTTCTTCTTTTAGAGACATCCAGCTACTCCTGCTGGAAGAAGATGAGTTAGCACTTGTTTGCTTCCTTCAGCAGGTTGGCAGCTGTAGTTCTGGTAGAATTTCCAGTATTTTTAATACCAGAAACTTGACAGCTTAAAAAAAAAAGAATAAAATGCCTATACCTTTCTCTTTTCTGAAAGGGATAAACAAGAGTGAACAGAAAGTACCCCAATATCACTGTTACTGAGCCACTTTTTACACAGCAGCCTGCTTTTAAAGTCAGCATTTCACTTAGCTCCAATAATGAGATACCTTAAATGCTACTCAGGCAGAGCCAGTGCTAATATTTTCAGTGCCTTAGAAAAAAGGGAAGAATGTAAACTAATTCTCCTTCTGTGCTGAGGTTCCTTTATAACATCTGAGCAAAGTCAGAGCTCAAATCAAAATCAAAGGACTTGGGCAAAATATAATTTTTCTACCGTGTATTTAGGGCAGGGAAGGGAGGGAATGGTTGCTGAAAGTCAGCTTCCTTTCCTCATCTCTGCTGAAAGTTTCCCAAAAAGGAGCATAAAGAAATCAGGTGAACTCCCATGGTCAACAGCAGACAATGCCAATGAATACAGATACTGTAGGTTAGTGAAATTCATTATCCCTAGGTGCAAAAACTGAGACAATGGAGACATGAGCCGCAGCTTTTCAACTCCAAATATGTGACTGGGCTAAACTCACCTGACAGGACTAAAAAATGATTGATCTATGTGCTTGTGGTGAATAAGTGAGGCATTAAGAAGGTATTTCTTTTGGAAGAAACATACTGGTAGTTTTCACTGTTCCTCTCCCCGGTTAAACAGGACCTCTCTAAGTAAAGAAATTGTGTATTTAAAAGTGCCTGCTTGTCAGTAGATGTTCATAAGATTAATGGGCTCTGATCAGATGTTGGTAGCTTACTTTTAAAGCTGGGACAAATAAGATGATATCTATATTATAGGATTGAGTTAAATAAAGGAGTTTTTGATTGGACCCTACCCAAAGCACCATGAAATGCTTTGTCAGGTGCTTCTCTCTAGCAGTAATGCTCTGTCATTTTCTGAGTCTGTGAAACTCTTCACACTAGAATTAAAAGTCAGCAAAAGAGTTCTAGAAGGTTGCAGGGGGCTGTGTATTAATTATCTGGTTTTCTCATCTCACACTCATTCTGAGCTGCATTCTGTTTAAATCAAGTAATATGGTTCTTACCACTGAAGGCACAGGACTGCAAGTAGCATGCTAGTCCATGGCTTTGCTGTTGTTTTCTGCAGTACCAGCTGGTTTTTATTGGGGGAAGTGTATGTAGTTGAATTATTTTGGTCTCTACAGGCCTTATTGTTCTGCTTTGGATGGGGTAAATAAGAGAGTACTAAACCCTTTGAAGAGTCAGGAAGTGCCAGTAACTGGTAGGGTAGGTACTCCCCAGCTGATGAAGAACGAGCTGATCTTTTATTTGTTACTGAAAGCATAGGTTGCCTTATGACAAGTTTACAGAGGAGGAAAACACCTAAAACCAACCAAAAAATGAACTTTCTTCTGTTGTTCTTCTAGTTTCAAAATGGTTAGAATGATTAGAACATGGTAGTGCTCTTCCAGAGATTTGCCAGCTGCTCAGAGCTGTCTAAACTGCTCACCTTGTGTGCATTATCTCAGGGTCCCTCAGTTTCCTCCTCTGTAAAGTAGCTTGACCTCTGAACAAAACTTTCTCCTTGTAAGTTACTTGGAGATCTGAGGGTGAACAAATGAAGGTCAAACTGTGAGTACTCAACAAAGCAGTCACTGGACTGACAGTCATTCTGATAGATGTCAAATAAGGCAAACATTTTCTTTCTCTTGGATACCTGTTTCTCTTGTGCTCTGCCCTGGATCCCCTCAAGTTTTGCTCTGTTAGGTAATGGATTTGATACTGAGGGAAGCTCTTTTTCACATGCTGGTGAAGAGCTTGGTTGATGCACTCAGTGAAACTGGTGGCTATCTACCCTTAGGGAGAGCATGCAGGTTGCAAATGCTGTCAAGCCTATTTTGACAGCAGCCATGAACTGACTGGACTTTGGGCCGCACCCCCTACATGGGTCACCTTTCTCTGAGTCAGATCAGTGGGAGGGAATCAGCCTTGGAAGTGGCAGAGGTAGGAAATGTCTCCTCCTTTCCTGTGAAGTCAGTTTTTGGGAGCATAGGAGAACTGTCTTGGAAGATTTGAAAGCAACAAATTGTATGACAGCTCTAGGCTTCATCAACCAGTTTTCTAGTGGGATTTTGCCAAAGCAGAAGGTTTGGTTTGCCTGAAAGGAGCATCCTTCTGGTATGGGAACACTTCTTTGAAAGGAATGTGGCTGGATGGGGAAGAGTAGGGAGGACTGAGTGCAGAATTTACCCTCTTGCACATTTCACATGATGACATCTTCCTTGCCAAAGCAAATGAAGGCAAAAGGGGGAAAAAAAAAACAACAGAGAGAATGAAGGTTTTTATGTGGTAGAGCTTCGCTTCACATGCTGTTCTACATCGCAGAATGAATCCAGCTGTATCCAGCAGACTTTAATTAGCTTTTTGTTAGGAGGAAAAAATCAGCTTTACAATATAGAAGGTCGTTTTAAAAATGAAGAATCTTGGCTATTTTAAATCCCAAAGCCACAAAAGAAGCAGAATACAATACATACCAGTGGCTTGAAATATCTCAACTCGAATAAAATAGTGAAGTTTTTTAGGAGCCATGCAAGAAGACATCACCACATCCTTAAGTTTCATTGCCTTTGTTTGCATTGAAATAAATGGAAATCATTTTGGTTTGAAGAATTTACAGCATGAAGGATGAGACCTTCACTGTGATTTTTGGTCTTGGATGAATATTTAGAACTAAATTGCTAATCTCTTTAAAAACTATTTAGCTGAATGAGCCAAGTCTGTGAATGAGAACTCTGATTTGGGCTTTAATATCAGCAATGCATCAGTCCATGGCAGAAATTACAGACATACAGCAAGAAGTGTGGACTTGGGAGGCTCTTATCATCTTGTTCCCTGTGCTTCAAAAATGGCTAAGTTACTTGTGTGCTGTGGTTCTAACCTACCCTTGCTCAATTTAATTTCCTCACAGAAATTCTCTCTGGTATAATGTTTCCTTAATCTGAAGTAGCAGTTGGGTTTGGTTGTTTCCCAGATGAGTTACTAGGCTATCTTCCTAATCCTGCTTTGCAGTTTTACCTAGGAAACTTTGGAATCCAAGGAAAATCTCAAAGATAATTATTATCCTCTAAGTTTTGTGCAGCTGAGGAGAGGGGGAAAAAGGGTCCCAAGTAATGCCTTTCTGAGGGAGAGACAGAAAGCAAGCAGCCTTTGTTCTGCCACTCAACCTTGTTGGGGAGCACATGAATGTTTGGTACAGGCCATAAGAGCACTGTACAGGGGAGTGCAGTAATGTTTAGTGGCTCCAGGCTTTGGAAAGCCAATTGCATTGTGAGGACATGTGCCCAAAGCAAGACACAGCCTCTGCTATGAAAAGCACACAGTCTGAAACAAGAATCCCTGGGGCCTCTGGCACAGCCAGCTGAAAAAAAAAGAGTTGTGCATGATTTGCCTCCAGCTTGTAACTTCCTCAGTATCATTGCCTGTGTGTCAACAAAGCCTGGAGGCCATTGCTATAAGTAGACAAACTGAACTGGGGAAAAAGGGAAACTGGAAACTCCTGGCTCCCAGCCCAGGCTTCAAACCACACAGCTATCCTATGTATTTCTCAGTGGATCTGAACTGGGGTTCTGTTGGAGGTCATCTTTAAGAGCTGTGTATCCACCCAAGAGCCAGTACTATATATATCCTGCTTGCTTATGTTGCACTGCTGTGCCAGAAGCCTTCTCTCCAGGAGATCTACCTTGTTGACTCATTTCATCAGTATTTTTTTTTCCATCTCTTGCTGCTAAAGGGCTTAGTTATCTCCAGCTGGTACTCTACTGAATTTGCAATTCTTGATATAGCAACTAACTTTTAAAACAAATCTCACTGTTTGATCTTTCCGGTTCCACACAGTCTCCAGCTTTGCACTCCTGTTTCATTCTCATTGTAAAATAAAGTTGTCTTGAAGAAGAGGGGATTTCTTAAAAGAAAACCTGTATCTGTAGGGGAACAGAAAGGAAAATTCCAAGATGCAGTTAACTGAGAGATACATCTGAAACGAAGATATTCAGTTTTAACACCTTTAACAGCTGTTACAACTCCTTTGAGCTATTGTTGACATCAATGCAAAACTCTAGGGTTTCTGGTGTCCTCACAGTGGTGGCCCACAGGTCACTGCAGCATCTCCTGCCATACAGAAGGGGAGCAGGTTTGAGCAAATAAGGAATATGAGGGTAATTCTCATTTGGGGCAGCTCATTGCCCAGCCTATGTTTGTGCTTGGCCCATGGTCAGGACCTTGCACTTAGCATTGTTGAACTTCATGAGGTTTGCACAGGTCTGCCTCTTAAGCTTGGTGAGGTCTCTCTGGAAGGCATCCCTTCCCTCCAGTGTGTGTCAACTGCACCACACAGCTTGGTGTGGTCAGAAAGCCTGCTGAGGGTGCACTTAATGCCACTGTCCATGTTCCCAGCAAAGGTGTTAAATAGTGCCAGTCCAAATACCAACCCCTAAAGAAAGCCACTCATCACTGCTCTTTGTTGGAAGGAGCAGACACAGAGAGGTCTCAGCACTCTCATGGGACGTTTCATACAGAGGAATAAAAAATCAGCAACTTTCTCTGGCAAGAAGTATCAATTTAGGCAGGTGAAAAAGCTGCTGTGGTGAACAGCCTGCTGTGAAGGTCTGCAAAGCAAAGCAGCATGACAGTGCACCTTTGGGCAAGTCATATGTCCCAGTGGGAAAACTGATGATAGGTGAAGTTGTGAGGTTCAGACCATGCTAGAAACAAGATGTTCCCATGCAGGAAGGTCCCAGGTGAAGATGCCAAATCCTGATGTGTTATTCTGAACCAAAAAAAAATCAGTGTTTGTTCATCCTGGCTCAGCTTTAGCAAAATCACATAATAACAGTTCCTGTGTGGTCTAAGATGAGATAAATATCATCTTAAAATGGGATTCTGTTGGGATTCAATTCAGCATCCTTTCTACAATGGACTTACTCTCTGGAGGAGATCATTCTGGAGGATCATTCTCTTAATGTCCCTATGTGTCTGGATGGTAAGAGGAAGGGTTTTAGTTACTCATTTGATTTTGTCCTCAGTTTTGGCTGTGTTTTCTTGCACCTGCCCTTGCACAACTCGCTGTGTCCCTGCTCCACTGTCACACAGCAGCCTCCCTGGGATAAGCAGGTGAGCCAGTTTGATTAACACTGTGCCTGGGCCTTCCCAGCAGTAAAGAGGCCAGTGGAAGGCTAGGCCAGGCAAATGAGCTTCTTTGTCCTTAAAAACGAGCCTGGAGATTAGGGTTGTGACACATCACCATGTGCTGTGTTGGCAGGAGCCACTGCTTTAGCTAATCTTGGACCAAGTGGGAGAGAGCAGGCTCCAGGAACATCAATCACATCCATTTCTTTTAATCAAAGGAAGGAACAAAGGCTCCAGCTTCCCTGGAAAAGGATGAAGAAAAGCTTGACCTGATGCCAGGCTTAGAATGATGAAAGGGAGACAGTCCTTTTCCCCTATTTCTAGAGATGTGTGCTGCCAGGTTCTGGGCCCCAGTCACTGGAGCAAAAGAGTTGTCTTCTGCACTCCTCTCTGTGCAACAAACGCAATGTTCAGGCCGAGGTCAGGTTGCAATTAGTGGTTTTCTCCCTGAGGGGCAACATCACTGTAGTATGCCAGAACACCCTGCACTGGGTAAGGTTCCTTTACTGATTAGCCCTTCCTATCCTGTCTGCCTCCTCATCCTGTGACACCCCCAGCCTGTCCTTATGTATTCTTCAGGGTGCCTGCAGTGCTGGGCTCCACCTGGCAGCTAAGGCAGGGTGACTCTGATTGAGGTTTCAGTGGGCTGTGCTGCTCTCCCTCCCTCTCACCCTAAGCCATACACTTGCTTACATTATGTCCACACAGACACATGGGTACTTGTACAACAGTCTGCTTTATCAGCCTAGACCTTTGCACACAGCAGAGGTTTGCACTCCCAGCTGCCATGGTTACAGCCTGACTTCACTGGTGAGGAATTAGACTACTGGATGGATGGTCTCCTAAGCTGTGTGGGCATTGAAAAGGCAGCTGCTTTGCAGGAAGCAAAATTATTATGTGCAGAAGGAGGCGAAATGAGCATCAGTCTTATCTTATTTTGGGCCTGATCTCCCCAACTTAAAACCCTAAAAATCATTGCACATGGGTAGCAAAGGAGAGAATTTGGACCATGATATTCAAGGCTGTTGCTATAGGTAGGGTTACACAGGCTGCCTGGTAATGACACAGTGAACTGTATAGCAGTTCCTTTCAGCTGTGTTTGGGCAGTAGAACACTTATTTTGGAATAAGGATTCCCATTTGAACTACAGCTGAACTGGTTCCACTGCTGTCAGTGAACTGTTCCAAAGGAGACTTTATTTGCCCTCATAACATGCATCTTGCAGTGACTCTTCCCTTTTGTTTTGCTGGTAAAGGTTGTAAAGCACTTCCTGAGAAGTGTAGCAAGATGCAAGTTTCACTGGATGGGTTTATTTTCCAGTCAGTCATCCCTGTACCACAGAAGAAAGCAACAAGAAGAAACCTGTAACATAATAACTAGTGTAACTAATACCTGGTGAGCACAGAATTTGACTCAGCTGATTGCAGCAATTATCAGAATGTCTTGAATTTTAGCTTCTTTTAATTCTTGCAAAATAACCTAAATCATAGGCAGTCCACTTGACAAGTGCATTTCATACATCACTTATTATACTTCATTTGGTCTTCTGTAAGCTATTTTTTGTTTTAAAACATATAAAAAGTGCCACATGAGATTAGTTAAACCTATTCTAGTATTTTATATCCATACTTAACCACCATTGATTGATTGTTTCAGGAAAGCTACTGGGATTCCAGTAGCAAGTACTAAATAATCTGCTACTGTTTGAAATGATGTCCTTCCACCTTTCCCTCCACTGGGAACAAATTGGTTCTGCCCAGCACAATATACTTCATAGCAGTTTCTGTCAATCACTCTCTCTGCCCCTTGTAGTTCTTTTCCTTATGAAGTTTCTAATTCCTTCCTGTATGCCACCAAATTCCTGGCCTCTGTGACTGCTGGACTTTACCTTTTCAAAATACTCCTTACCCTCTCTGTTTAGTATTAACCTGGGCCAAATTTCCCTCCTCTTCAGCATTCCTCCAAAGCACTGCACATCTGTGACAGTCCATGGAACACAAAAGCCAATGCTACAGATTTCCTCAGCCTCTGTGGCAATGATCAGTAATGGTGCAAGGATCATTTCCTGATTTTTTTTTTTTTAACAGTCTTCATTCTGACCTCACCAGCCTCTGTCTCCCTCTGTACAGAAACCTTCTGCCCCTAGTCACATTCATTACTTGACTCTGCAATGTCCTCTGTGGCTCCTTTGGAGGTGAATGTAGTGTTGCAGGCAAGTGTGTGCCATTGACTCATATGATGCTTCTATAATATCCTTGGCTGGATCAAAAACTGGTTGGATGGCTGAGTCCAGAGGGTTGTGCTCAATGGAGTCAAGTCTGGTTGGTGGCCGGTCACGAGTGGTGTCCCTCAGGGGTCAGTGTTGGGGCCTCTCTTGTTCAACATCTTTACTGATGACTTGGATGAGGGGATAGAGTGCACCCTTAGTGAGTTTGCAGATAACACTAAGCTGGGTGGGAGTGTCGATCTGCTTGAGGGTAGGCAGGCTCTGCAGAGGGACCTAGATAGGCTGGATAGATGGGCAGAGACCAATGGGATGAGTTTTAATAAGGCTANGAGGAGGCTGAGGGGAGACCTTATCGCTCTCTTCAGCTACTTGAAAGGCCATTCTAGGGAGGCGGGTGTTGGCCTCGTCTCCCTTGTGACTAGTGACAGGACTAGAGGGAATGGGCTTAAGCTGAGCCAGGGTAGGTTTAGATTAGATATTAGGAAGAATTTCTTTACTGAAAGAGTGGTTAGATATTGGAATAGGCTGCCCAGGGAGGTGGTGGAGTCACCATCCCTGGAGGTTTTTAAGAAGAGGATAGATGTGTTTCTTCAGGGGATGATTTAGGGGTAAGAATAGTGTAGGGCTATCGGTTGGACTAGATGATCTTGAGGGTCCTTTCCAACAGTAATGATTCTGTGATTCTGTGATTCAATGTATTTTTTCTCATTCTGAGGTAATAAACAGTCTTAATGAGCAAGTAATGCAGCATTTACTATTGTCTGGTCATCCATCACAAAAGTTGTCATGTGTAGGAGAAGACCATTCTTTCATTTGCAGTTCACCCATTGTGTTCTTTGGTCCCATCAAGACTTCCAGCTGTCTGTTGCCCAGCCTCAGCAGCTTGCTTCTCTTTTATTTGTTCCTTCAGAGCTTCTAGTTTCTGACAGCATACTATCTCTATTGTCTGAAGAGACTAACTCCAGAGCAGACTTCACAGCACCCTTAGCTTTGCCAAAGCCAAAGGTGATGAAGGTTTTCTGCAGCCAAATCCCTTAACTCTGCTGCATTCAATATACATGGGCTCCATCCAGCTGGTTTCAGAAACAGCATGAAAAAAACAGCTTAGTGGAGCATTTTGTCCAAGAGAAAGAGTGATGAGAAGGTTTAGTACTAACATATGCAGCCTTTCACCTGTAAGTCAGTAGCTCAAAACTGGGATAAACAAACCTTGGTTAGCCTTTAGTCTCTGTGGTCATTTTATGCTCCCTCCTGTTCTAGCAGGCAGTCCCATAACAAGCACTAACAGCTCCAACTGCAGCACATTCTGCAGCAAGGCAGGCTGTGCCCCGGGGATAACTGAACTCTAAAGGCAGTTTTCAAAGCAGTGCTGGGATAGATTTGCACTGCTCTTCTTTAGCATTCATAAAGGGGAAGAAGCATGTGGAAAGCTGTCAGACTAGTGCTAAACAAAACCTTAAAGAATGCACTTACTGATCACTTAGTTATTCAGGTGTGAATTCTTGTCCTCATGTAAACACTGGAAAAACTCCCCCTGAATTCTTCTGGACTTAGCCAAAGGCCCTGGGAAGATTCATGGGAGTAAACATGGGGAGGTGAGATGGGCTCCTGCCTTACAAAGTGACTGTTAAGTTTTTCAGCTGAAGATATGACTTTGGGTATTTATCATTTTAATCATAATAATTTTTATTGAATTAAATTAATTTATAAATCATATTTGGTTTTAAATTCTCTGGGAGGGAGAAGTCAGAGAGAAGTAGCTGGGGTTGCACCTTAGCTGGATTATAATTTGGAGCCAACTGCTGTTCCTCAGCTCTGAGCAACACCACTGATTTACCAGGATTAACAACAAGGAGACACTTCAGTGGAGTCTGTAACATTGCCCTGACCTCAGCCACAACCTCTCCCTCAGTATGAGCTCATGTGTGTCTCTATGGTGCTTGCTCTGGCAGCTTGCAGGCAAGAATGGCAGTCTAAACTGCTCTCCAGCCTGAAGGGAGAGCCAAGGTGCATTCCATCATGTGTTAGTCATTCAACCAAGAGGCAGTTCTACCAGCACTCGCTCAGTTTCTGGTTTTCTCCCTCTTCTCCTGGGAAGAAAGCTAATTTCTATTATAAAAGATGCTAATCACACCTTATGGCTTTCTTGGAGTGCCCAAATGGCCTGTTGGCCTAAGTGAGTCAGGGAATAAGAAAGTATCATTAAATGGGTAAAAATGAATCATAGAATCATCATAGAATCCTAGAATGGCCAAGCTTGGAAGGGACCTTAAAGATCATCTAGTTCCAAGCCCCCTGTCATGGGCTGGGATGCCACCCACTAGACCAGGTTGCCCAGAGCCACATCCAGCCTGGCCTTGAACACTGCCAGGGATGGGGCAGCCACAACCTCTCTGGGCAACCTGTTCCAGTGTCTCACCACCCTCTGGGTAAAGAACCTTCTTCTAATTTCTAGTCTAAATTTCCCATCCTTCATCTTATAGTCATTCCCCCTTGTCCTGTTGCAACCTGACCAGCTGAAAATCACAGCATTGTAGTCAGAAGGACAATGGTTGACCAGTTTTTCCCCCACAAATGCTCCATGAATAGCTGTCTCACTGTTATATACAATATTTTAAGGCAAGATTTGGATTTGTGTAGATGTTTGCAGACAGAGTCCCTTAGGAGTCTGCACAAGGAGTGAGTTGCTATATAGGTAAATAGATATTACTCAGAGAAAAAGCTAGGATCATTGTTTGTTTTCCATTCTGTGTCCTAAGATTTCACATCCTTCATTCTCTCAGCAAGCACTGACCTTCAGGAATAACTTCCTAACTCAAAGTTTTCAAGCAAAAGAGAGCCTTCCACACATCCAGTCACTAGTCAAAAGGTTGACACCCTCATATTCATTTTTGCTTTATGTCACAACAATGATTAAGAGAATTTGAAATCAGTCCTCTCCTCCATATAACTAACTCACTGAGGCACTGTTCAAAGAGGTCTGTAAATTGGAGTGCACTGATCAGTGAAGCCAGCAGTGTTCTTCAAGATATGAATGGACTTAGCACCTTGTTGAATTTGTCTTTACTTAGACATGCAGGCTCCCTTGTAACTACTTCTGGAGGGTTTTTCAGAGCATGATTAGCACTCCTAAGGATCCAAAGTGGTAGTAGAAAAGTTCTTTTGACGTGACAGAAAAGGAGTGGAAATCTTCTGCAGCCTCTGAGCTGGTTTTATATGTTGAACAGCAGGCTGAATTGCCCATTCTGTGTGGTTATGTCATGAAAGACCCTATTGTAACAAGGGGATAACACAGAGGAAAGGGGTTAGAGCTGCTCTGGGAACCTTCACTCTGAACTTCCTGACCTTTCTGCAATTAAAATTTCAGCCAGCCTTGCATGTGTGCATTCTTTTGACACTGAGAGGGTGGCTGTTTGGATTTTGGGCAAGAGACTTGAAAACACTGTTGAATAAATAAATGGAAATCAGCTGCAGATGCCATTGTGTGGCTATCACTCCTCCTTAAATCTGCTGCAAATACAAAGTGTATGTGTAATGCAAGGAGTGGATGATGTTAAGGAGGTAATTTGAAAGGTGTTAGGGCGAGGTAAGGAAAAACAAAGCAAAGGATCAGTGAAGTTCTTATGAACTGGAGTCTGTTTTTCCTTTCAGTGGCAGTGCAGCCAAGTGCTGCACAAAACACACAATTGTTGCTCTCTTCTTTAACTCATTTTCCTCTACAAATTCCAAGCAGGCCTAACACTTCTGAGTGTTAAGCACAGACCTGTTCTTCAGGCTGTCCAGCAGCTGCCTTTCCAGTTCCAGCTTTCAGTCTCTTGTAACTTGTTAGTTACATGCTGTGCGTCTGAATATGCTGGGTGATTGTGTGAACTCTGTATGACTTGGGATTTCAAACATATTAGCTCCCTCATGAGAAATCACAATGATTTCTCTCATATAAGGTACAGGCATGCCTTAAGGGTAGTATGTTGGAAAGAGACATGAGCCAGCTGTAAGTAACAGCAGTCCTGTGTAGGAAGGATTCTCCTCTTCTCATAGAGGTCAATTAGCCCAAGTGGATTTCCAGGCTAAGCTGTTTCTGAACAGTTATATCTGTATAACAGGGATATCTGCAAACATAACTCTCTAGAGACAAGGCCTGAACAGGGCTGCAGACTTTTCTGCCACCCTTCATACAGCTGTAAAAACTGCAGGCCTCATCTTTATTAACTTAAGGCACTTTCGACTCTTTGGCAACGTTAAGAGTGCAGGAATATGAGAGCAGGAGAGAGCAGAATTTTCTGCCTGAGCTGTACTAAAGGCTTTAGTGTAAATGGTGATTAAGCTCTTTGATACTGGATAATACAGCACAATCTGTGACATTAAGTCCTTGGAATTCAGGGAGATTTTCTTCCCCCCAAAATGAGAACAATCTCCCTCCCAGGTCATGGGCTTCCAAAAGGGGAATATTTCCAGATGGAAAATGGACTAAGCTGTGCTCAGAGGGAGGCCTCTGTGGTATGGAAAGAATGAATAAATTGTTATACATGTCCTCCACTATACTGTAACTTGAGTAAATTCCAAGCAAGCTACAAGCTTTACTCTCTGTGGCACAAGGCAATACATTCATTCATGGGTTCACCTTCACATGCTCTTCTCCCCAGTCTCTCTATGAGGATAAGAAAATGGTTAGAAACTATTCTGGTTGTGAGTCATCCAAGTGTCATAATCAAGGCCTAGTGATAGCACACAATAGCAGAGCCTCATGCAAGCTGTAACTCTCACTGAGATGCTGAACCATGCAGTGTTTCCCTCATTCACTTTCCTGTCTAAATACATTTCTGCAGCCCAGCTCAGGTCTAGACTACTGTAAGTCACAATCCAGAATACCCATTTAATATTCCTAATTTGGGGGGGGGGGGTTGGGAAAGACAAAAGAATTAAAGCTTACTTGCACATGGTCATTGGCACAAAATACAGCTGTTGCCTGGCTGAGGAAGATGTGCTCATGAAGACAGTGTTCTTGAGGGCTGAATTACTCAGACCCTGCCTCTTGTACTCTTTCTAGGGTAAAGCAGTTCTTTTGCAAGTACCCAGAGCACCAGGGCCTTACTGAACTGCACAGGTAGAATAGGACAGGAAACTGGTTTGGCACCAAGATTCCCACATCCTGCTTCCAGCCCTGACTTGGATTCTCTGTATGGAACCTTTTCTTATAGAAGAAGAAAGCAGTATCTCCCTGGACTTGAGAAGCTTAGTTAGTGTTTTGGAATTCTGAGGGAGAGAGGCAAGTAGTGAAGACCCAGGTCAGGTACTGACAGTGACAGAAAGATAATGTGGTGAATGAAACATGTCTTCCTAAAGAAAGATTGCTTCCCATCAGATTTCCCTCAGGTAAATCCATGTGATTAGGTGATCGCAGCATCAGCAAGGATGTGTCACATCAGGGGGTCAAGGAAGTTGTTTTTTAATCTCTGTTCCAGTTCAGGTTTATTTGGAAGTGAAATGGAAATTGTTCCTGCTCAGTTTCAGTTTGTTAACCAGGTTGGTAACTTGGAACTGACTCACAACAGTCAGTTGCTGGAAAAGGCACAGCAGAACAGAGCTCAAGGCATAACAAGTGTTACCTCCCCTCACTGATTAACTAAAGTAAATTTTGTGAGGGTCTAGTTCCAGCTGAAGTTCCAAAAGGCTCCAAAACAATATTCCAGTTCTGGTTCAAACCAGAAATTACACTTGTAAGTTGCTTTGGGTTCGGTCATTTCTCTGGTTGCATTGCCAGCAAGTGTGCTTCTCGCTCAGGTGTCTTAGTCATCTGCTGGAAGATGTGATGGGTGCTACAAACAGAAGAGCTTTCCTGACTCATTTACTCAGTGCCCCTGCTGAGATGGGTCTAGTTGATTCCCTGTATTTGTGATTCCTTAGCCCACTTTAATTGTATTTGAAACAGTCAATAAACCTTCTGTTCCTTACAGAGACTACTGTTCCCATTAACAGAGTTTCCAGTCAGCGTGACCTCTTCATTTCCTTACTGTGTCTTCTAGCATCACTGTAGATCATTTTTCTTCCAAGGAGGCCAGACCAATTAAAGTTTCTGGTAGCTTTTTCTCCCTCTGTGTGACTCCAGAGAGAGGGCCAGATTTGCTCCTCCCATCCCCATTGATAACTTCCTCACATGAGTAGTCCCACAGAAAGGAACATCCTTGTATGACTAATCTGCTCAGCAGCACACAAAGTTCACTGTCTGGACTAGAATAAACTGACTTTTCTGTAGAATGCTGAAAAGGTTGCAGAAGGACTGGATTCAAACTCAGAAGTCCCTAGTGGCAAATGCCATACTTAGAGAACCAGACTGTTCTTCCTGTCTGGCTAAACTGAGTCTGGGCACCAAATTTTGTCTCAGATTTTTTCCTATTTTCCTCCCTTAAAAGTGAATAAAATGCAAAGCTTTTGAGTGTTTCACTAAGCTGTGTATAAACTGAGACTTCTGGTGGGGTCCCCTCAGTTGTGCAACTCTTAGTTGGATTAAATGCCTGAAAATGTTGATGGGCTTGTTTCTCCCAAACATTTTCTTACCAGATTTGTTGATCCAGAAGAAATATTGCTGTATGTTGGCACATACATTACCTCAGCTTCAACTAACTTATGAGATGTGGCACTTCTGACACAGTTCCCCTCTTTCAAACAACAGTCTTCATCAGTTCCACTCAGAAACATGTCTAATGCTGAGGAGCTGTAACTCCTAGGAGCTTTTCTCTTGATTAGGACTTTGGCACTGGTCCATTATTCAGCCTTCTGTGAACCAATGTGTGCAGCAGCTCACTGAAGCAGAGATGGCATTGGCAGATGGGTCAGTGATTTTCTTCTGTCAGGAAGAACAAAAATGTGGTGAGACAACTGGGGGGACAGTGAGAATCATACAAGAGAAGCCAGCCTACTTCCTTCTTAAACAAAGATGTCTGGAGGGAGCCTGCACTAGCCCATCAGAGCATTTATTTGTTGTTTCTTGAGATGCTAAGGAGCACAGAGCTTACTGAGGTAGTGGAATGTCTCTGCAGGCACTTTGGAAGAAAGGGATTCTGGGCCTGGCTCTCTCCTATGCCTCCTAGAAAGCCTTAAAGTAGGAACAGACTGATAGAGGGGAATAAAAGCTAGATTTGTGCCACTATGATTCCTCTATTATCAACTTAAATACCTCAAGGTTTCTGTGGCCCTCAATATAAAGATACCCAAGGGGCATCAGACTAGCAAATGACATATCATAGAATCATAGAATTATCTGGGTTGGAAGAGACCTGCAAGATCATCAAGTCCAAAAAACAAGAAAGCTAAGAAAGTGGTCAACAAACCCAAACAAAACCTTGCAAGTTTTAGCTTTTTCACTAAATAACTTTTAACCTTGAAATAACCAATCTCTATAAAGTTTGATTTGGCCTTTTTTCATCCTACAATGTGTTGATGCCCAGTAAGACGAATGCCTCCTGAGGTAGGAAGTTATGTGCACCATAGGAGAAGGTGCTGAACAAGAGCCCCACGGCCCCCCCTGAGAATGGGCCCTGCTGGTGGCTGTGAAGCAAGCTTCTTGCTAAGCCAGCATAGCTCATCCTCATGGCTAGCAGGTATTGCCTTACTTTGCCCTACAAAGGATGCCCTGGAATACCAGATGTTTCACCCTGATTTCATGTGAGACAAAAAGCAGTTTAAAAACAATAAGGAGAGAAACATGGGATCTGGATAAACTTGAAGAATGGGCCCAAGAGAATAGAATGGGGTTTAATAAATCTAAATGTAAGGTCCTGCACTTGGGTAAGAGTAACCCTGGCTATGAGTACAGACTGGGTGAGGAACTCATTGAAAGCAGCCGTGCAGAGAAGGACTTGGGGGTCACGATAGATGGAAAGCTGGATATGCAATGTGTATTCGCAGCCCAGAAAGCCAACCGCATCCTGGGCTGCATCAGGAGAAGTGTGACCAGCAGGTCTAGGGAGGTGATCCTGCCAATCTACTCTGCCCTTGTGAGGCTCCACCTGGAGTACTGCATCCAGTTCTGGGCTCCTCAGCACAAAAAAGATGTGGACCTGTTGGAGCGAGTCCAGAGGAGGGCCACAAAGATGATTAGAGGACTGGAGGACCTCCCCTACAAGGAAAGGCTGAAACAGTTGGGGTTGTTCAGCCTTAAAAAGAGAAGGCTTCCAGGGGATCTCATAGCTGCCTTCCAGTACCTAAAGGGGGATTATAGGACAGAAGGGGAGAGACTTTTTAGGTTCTCAAACTGTGACAAGACAAGGGGAAATGGTTATAAGCTGCAAGAGGGGAAATTTAGGTTGGAGATTCGGAGGAATTTCTTTACCAGGAGGGTGGTTAGGCACTGGAACAGGTTGCCCAGAGAGGTTGTGGATGCCCCATCCTTGGTGGTGTTCAAGGCCAGGCTGGATGTGGCCCTGGGCGACCTGGTCTAGTAATTGGGACCCCTGCCCATGACAGGGGGGGTGGAACTAAATGGTCTTTAAGGTCCCTTCCAACCTGAGCCATTCTATGATTCTATGATTTTATGACTCTGTCCTTGCTTATTTTTGTCAGTCTGGGTAGGGCTGTGTTGCTAGCAGTATACCAGGCACAGGAGCTGGCAGTGGACCACACTGAGCTCAGCAGTGAAGAAAACAGAGCTGCTTTCAGGTGTTCGTGAGTTTCTCCTGCAAACCCACCACTCCACAATGCAGCAAGGCCTGCCTTGACCTTCCTGCCCTGCAGAATAGGCTATGCTGCCCCACCCCAGGGCAATGACTCCACTGCATGAGGTTTCAGTCCACTGCTTAGGATGTGAGTTACTCCCCAGGGGGCTGCAGAAGGTCCCTGAGCATTGCAAGCTTGCTGCTAGGAGGCTGCTGCTTGCCCTGCCATGGCTGGGGCTTGCCCTGGGGAAGGAGTGGGGGAAGGCTGGAAAAGCCCTAGTGGATACATGCTGGTGTTTGGCTGGTTTTCAGTTCAGCTGCTGCCACTCAGCTCTCTTGCACTTATTTTGATCTTCCCTGCTGTGAGCTCCTTCCTCTCCTCTCCCTCCAATCCACTCTTCCCTATTCCTCCTGCTTTTACTCACAAATTCCTCTACTGACTCCCCTCCTCAGCCCCCAAGAAAACCAGTAGAGTGGGACCCAAGGGACACTACACAGCCAGGGTCCCATTTGCTTTTCCTGCCTTTTACAGTCATGGTATGTCCAACTTAATTCCTAGAGGTCAAGCTACCCTGCAGTCAGGCTGTAAGGGCACTTCATGTGGGTTTTGGGTGAGGCTCAGGATATCTGAGTGAGGAGGTTCATCCTGCTGCTTCTTTCAAGCCCCATGCAGCTTGATCTTGTTTTTAGGTGTCTGACAAATATCCTACCCTTATGTCACCTCCACCAAAGACTAGTGGAATGTGTAAGTGTCTGGAGCAGTTGTTGACTGTGTGTATGCCCTGCTTGCCTGAAATAAGGAGGTTTTTTACTCATCTAGAAAGAGGTAGGAAGAACAGAGTGGACAAGATGTGATTTTTGAAAATACAAATAGGCATAGCTGACTCCATTTTTCTCAGTGAACAGTGTCTAGTCACCTGAGAACTAAAAGAAGAATAAGGAAACTGTGCAAGAAAAGCAGTGACTGGAAGAGAGGTGTGAAGTATCTCTGGTATTCTAGCTGTAACCTTTTAGAACTGCATCCCCTTAACAACCTGCAACCACCCTTCCCATCCCCCTGCTTTAATGAGTTTAAGGCAAATGCATTTGATTGTGTACTACAGGCTGAAGAAAACAGAAGACAAAAAAGATTGTCAAAAGCCAAAAAGCTTGGCAAATGTCAAAACCCCAAAGTCTGTGAGTTAAACTTTCCCTCAGGTTTTTGTTCCTGTGCCTAACTTCTCTGTGTTAAGCTAAGTGGAACTCTCTTCCTCTCTGGTAACTGGTAAGGAGGACCCTCTCTGGTAAGGAGGACTGAGAGACTCAGGACTTGCACCTCTAGGCTTGTTTCTTTCAGTACACCATGCTTCTGCCTGCCAGCATCCCATGAGAAGCAAATTGCCATGACTAACAAGTTTCCATCTCACACTTCACATGAAGAGAGGTTGGGTGGCTCTTTCCAGAGCCTTAAATTGAATCAGGGATAAGCCAACAAAGAGATTACAGACCTATCAAGAGTTTGCTTTGCCTGATTGCCACACATTGGCTGCCAGAGACAGTATCCTGTTTTCCCTCTGCACTTCACTTGGAGATCACATCAAATAAATCTCAACTTCTCAGTTATGTAGAAATAAAGCAAGCTGCACTCCAGTTTGAAATGCTTTTTAGTTAGCAAGAAATGAAAAAAACAGGCATTATGCTGAGGGAATTCACTGTCATTTGAGAGGAGCTCACAGGGAAAGGTTTCTTCAGTCTTTTTTGGGAGAGGAGCTGTGAGCCCAAATCATAACAAACAGGAAAGAGGAAGGGAGGAGGGAAAAACAACTCACTGTGGGTTTTTTCCCCTTAAAACCACTTTGGTTATTTATTGAGAACTTTTCCTCTGAGACCTGACCTATTTCCACCTGCTGCATGGCATTTGATGAAGCAAATTACTAGAATGAATCCATTGTTACAGTTGGAAATAAATTTCCTCATTGGNCCGCGGCTCTGCCCTGAGACGCTCCGCAGCCTCGACACTGCCGTAATTACTCGTATAGGGGGAAGTGGGTTTTGGTGTTTGGGTCCTGTATATGTTTATATTCTTTTTGTTTATGTTTGCTTTTGTTATTAAAGCAGTTTCTAGTTTTTAACTTCCAATCCGGTCTCTCCTTTAACTGCCGTGTGTGGGGGCTGGGAAGAGCCCTTAAACCCACCACAGCAGAGGTTAGATTTTAGGATGATTTTTACAGCCTTAGACTCAAGAGTAAGCACACATTGGGGGAGATGCTCAGGTTTCTGGAGTAGGTCCTTGTGCTGCCTCTTCTTTCAGGCCTCTTGAAGTGACTGAACACAAGGGACCTTCCCTTTTTGATCTAGAGAAACCAGTGCTGGTCTCTGTAGCAAAGCCTCTGCTTGTTAGCCAGCAATGGTGAATTCAGGGGAGATGCTTCATCCTTTGCCTGTCACAATGAAGTCCATTGTGTTCAATTGCCAGTAAAAACCCAGATCCAGGCTAATTATGCCCCAAACATTGGGCTATTTGGAAAGTTTAGCTTCCTTTAGTTGCAGTTGGTAAATAGGAGGACTAAAATGATCCTGCTGCTGAATGCTCCTGCAGTAGACAGGTGCTGGTGAATTGGCATTGTTTAATCCCAACCAGCAGCTAATCCATACCCAGCTGCTCACTCCCTGCCCCTGGATGGGATGGGGAGAGAATCAGAAGGGTAAACATGAGACACCTTGTGGCTTGAGATAAAGACAGCTTCATAGGTAAAGCAAAAGCCACTCACACAAGCCAAGCAAAACAAGGAATTCATTGACCTGTTCCCATCAGCAGGCAGGTGTTCAGCCATCTTCAGGAAAGCAGAGCCTAACAGGTGAGAGCTGGGCACTCCTACTGAAATGCAGCATCCCAGTGCCATCTCTAGAAGAACCAGCAATGGGTTAGGGCCACCACAAACTCAGGCAGAGGGAGGAAGACTGGAGCAGCTGCCCTTGCTCCCTTTGGTAGCTGTGCTGTGGAAATCTCTTCTGGCCTGGCTTTGTTGTGACAGATGATAAACCTATGTGACTCTTGTCTTCACAGCCCAGAGTTTAGAGAAAAAGGTTGAAATTCAGTGGTAATCTGAGTTGGTTGGCTCTGACCCAGCTGTATGAGGAATAAAAGCCTTGATGGATATCAAACTTGAGGAGAGGGTCTTGGTGGGGATTGCTGTGGCACACTAAGGAAGCTTTCACTTGCTCTGACACATCACTTTGGAGACCTGCTGCTTTTTCACTGATTGTATAATCAGAGAATTTCCCCATTCTCTTCAATGAATTCTTTTTATGTTACCGAAGTTATTTCTGTTCTAGATGTCCTCATATCACAGGGTGAGGGCATCTTGTTACATGCCCTTAAACCCAGTTCAGCTTTGTTTAGTCTTACCACCATGGTGCATAGATTATTACCAGGGATCTGTTGATTGGCAGGTAGTGATCTCAATGAACTACCTAGAGAACAGTTGCTGTCATATTCAAGGTATCAGCACAGCAATAGACTCCAAGTACTGTTGGCCAGCAGAGGTTTGTGGACTCTGACAACCCCTTGCTAAAGTTTCTCAGCATCAGGCAGGGGTTGCTGAAGAGGACAGAATGAGAGAGACTATTTTTTTCCTGATAGGAATTTAATGTTTAGAACTCTCAAGCAAGCATTAAATTCATAAGAAAAGAATATTGCCATTTTCTTACAAATGTTTTATCTACCTCCAGGCCAGAAACCTGCTTTTCTGGAACCTGAACTGTAGTGCTTGAAGCCTGTAGACTTTGTGAGCCTACACTGTGTGTGGAGCAGCACTGTGGCTTGCCAGTGAAAGGTAGAGGAATTTGTAGTTTACAAGTATGTAGTGCTTGCAATAACATCATAAATATTGCATTTCACATCACACTTGCTGTTCCCAGCACTGTTAATATAGCTGTATTGTCAATCCCCAGCCAGTGAGGGAGGAGAGCTTGTCTGGAAACTGCTTCATTCCTTTACCGGAAAGCCCATTCCTTCCAAAAGTCTGCAGTGGGCTAGCTGTACAGTGTGGGCCCCTGCTTTCCCTTCCAAACACAGGGAGATTAGTTTTGTTATTTCTTGACTTGTAAAGACTCTGGAGTCTCTCTTCTGACTTCCTGACATGTTTGTTTACCCTGGGCTTGAGTAAGTCCTCCACTTTTTTAAGCCAGAGACAGAAGAACCATGTCTCAGTGCAATATCTCAGTTTCCTTAACTCTTTTGCTGGATAGATAGATGGTGGAATCACTTTTGCTGCCAGTTTGCTCAGTAATGGCATGTAAGCAGGACTGTGGCAGCAGTAAAACACCACTGAAAACCAGGAATATTTTATTCTTGCAAGGCAATATCTATATATACACATCAGAATCCTAGCAAACTTCCTTTATCCTTTTGTTCTTGTGTCTACCTTAACATTTCTAGAAGTGGTTAGCCATGAAATCATCTGAAAAAGTAAACCAAAATATTTATCTAAGAAATGAGCAAAATTTTATGCCTTGTTTTATGTAATTATGACAACATAAAATAATCAACTCTTTGCATTGAATCTGAGCAAAAAGGGAATATCAAAAAGAAGCTGATTTTGCTCTTGAAAGGTTTTTTGTGTCAGTGTGATGGTGTATCAGAAGAGGGTGGCAAGATCTGTGAGAATCCAGGTGTAGACATCAAGGCTCTTTCTGCACTTCTAGAGAGATGTGTGTCCCTGGATGGCTCCATCATCATCTCCAACAGCTGATTTGACACTGAGAAGCCAGCAGTGAAGATTTGTACTGTATTAGGTTGTACTCCATGTCAGATAGCAGCCCAGAAATTTTACCTGGCATGGTCCAGCCCAACAACAGCCATGACACCAGATCTGGTGGGGCTCAGCTCAGCTGGAGCTGCACTTGAGTTGCCAAAGCTCCATGGAAATGAAGAACAAAGATGGTGATGATGAGATAGGTTTTGCCTAAGAGCTGGGGACCTGGCTTCAGGTTAATATTATACAAGGCAAATAAAATTCTAGAATATTTGAATAATCTTGAATGCAGACTTTGGAGCCTGCTGGGCCTTCTTTTGCCAGTGTGTCACTGAATGAGCCCATTGGCTTTGCAGCTGTAACCTTGCAGAGCTTCCACATTCCATAGGGTGCAGAGCCACAGCTCTCACTGAACACCCAAACTCTACCAAGGACTTAAAGCTTTAATGCACCAGTTCTTCTCAAACCTGAATGAGCAAAATCTTTGGATTTTGGATTTTGGAGTGGAGTCCTGCAAGGGGGATGTCACAACACCTGACTTAAATGCTTAAGACTTGGCTATCATAAAACTTCACTGTCTCTGAAGAGAGCATCATCCTTTCTAATAACACAAACCAGATGAGGTATCTTTGATGTTATCTTGTGTATTTACAAAGTCTGCAAATGCAGGGACCAACACAGTAGGAATCAAAGTGTCTCATGTTCACTTCTTAACAGTTCAGTGGCAGCATGCTGGATCCTGCCCTTTCTGGACTTTTTCTCAGAGTTCCAAGTTCTTCTACTGATATATTGAATGCTGGTACTTCTTTTTTGCTGTCACTTGCACATCTCCTTCCCCCCACTTTAATCTACATAAAAGCATGCATGCTCCTGTGGTATAAGTAAGTGCCTAATGAAGCTGCTTTGCTGACGGGATTGAGGTTTACAAATTGCCTTTCATTTGCCCATGTTTTGGGTGGTTAAGGGACCTGTGGTTTGAGCTTCTTATCAGCTGCTCTTTTTACAGTTACCACATTTGGATAGTTTTGAACTGAATGATTTAATTTTAATGATTTCATTGTGTTTAGTGACTCTCCAAAGGACTCAACAGAGCTTTCAGCCAGATTTTAAGAGCTCCTTTAGTTCCACTCTTTTCCCAATCCAGACACACAGATTAATGAGGCAAATACTCATCTCTCTGGAAACACAGCTGGATTTTTTCTATCCCTTCCCATACATAATCATCAAGAAATATTCTGTTGAAAGTGAGACAATAATAGTTGTTTTAGCAGTGGCTGTTCAGACTATACCCACCTTCCAATGGCAGTGTGGTTAGAAGTGTAAATTTACTTACCATGAAACAGAAGGGTCAACAATCCAGTCCCATGGGGAGTGAAAACATTTCTTGCACAGAGAGAAGCAGAGAGCTGACACCTCCCCTTGCACTCTTCACAGGGGCAAACCCATGTCAGTTTACTGTTTATTTCATTGCTTTTCTACAAATAACCAGATTTGGAGGGAGAGCTTATTTCCTCTCTCAAAGTTTGTATATTCAGAGTAGTGTTTCCTAACACAGCCTCTGTGCTCTCTTGTGTTCTTTGTCCTTTCATCTCCAGCATTCCAACATGGATATTTTGGTTCTGTGGTTTCCTGCCTCTGCTGTAGTATTACCCATGGATGCCTCCAGTTTAGCAAACAGCATGTGCTTTGAATTAATATTAATACTAATGTTTCTCTCAGAAATATAGACCCCTTAGACAGAATCAGAGCCTTACAGCAGCAGGGCTTTGTACACAAACACACTGTCTCTAGAACACATCTATTTTTCTGCTTCAATAACTTCTAACTCACTTGCAAACCAGCAATCTTCAGTATTTCCTTAAGCAGACATTTTGTTCTTTTTTATTATGAACCAGAATTTTTCACTGTTTAGTTGCTTTTTAGGGGCTCATTGTCACAGAGGTCTGCTTTTGTACATTATTTTCCTCATCTGCTTAAGTCTCATGGCATTTCTGGAGATAAATTTTGTCACTAGTGTCTTTAAACTTGTTTAGGGAGAAGGCCAAATGGGAGGGAATAAAAATGTTCTTACACAATACCAAGTATAACATTTGTCTCTGAGACTTTGCACAGGCTTTTGTGCACGTGGCTGCTGGTACTTGCAGCCAACAAACTTCTTCTGTTTCATTGCCCAAGACACAAAGAAGCAGCAGCTACACAAAATATTGTAGTGAAACACCATGTGGCTTTGCCTTCTGTAAGTCAAGTTGAGCTTAAAGCAGATCTCCAGCTCCTGTGACCCTAAACACTGGTGACATTTTGGAGCTGGCTGTGAATTCTGGAGCTCAAGCTGCCCTTTATCATTTTAATTACTGGGTATTGCTAGGACCTGATTAGTACCTGGTGGCTCAAATGTTGACAGTGACTCATTTTCTGCTTGCTGCCACATGAAATGAGGCACAACATAAAGAAACAGGGAGGAAGAAAGGATAGGAAAAAGTCAGCCTATAGCCATTTAATAAATGGCATTGGACTCAAATCTTTTGTCCAGGGAATTGTTTATAACAATGCATGGTCTGTGAAGACTAAGCTGGAGAATCTCCATGTTGAACCTCTCCAGATCAGAGCAGGCTGTGAAAGCCAATAACAAATAAACCACAAAGCTAGTTTTAGCCAAAAAAACAAATTAAAATAAAATAATAATTTCTTTTAAATCTACTCAGGCTTGTAATTTAACACAGAAAAGTGCAAAATTCATTAGATGTACTTTTCAAAATTACAAAAGGCTAACTAACTGGTGGCAGTGACCCATGACTTCTATCACTCCTCTGTTCTTCCAGTGAAGTGGGATAGATTTATTTCTAGTTTTAGAAGAGAGGAAAGGGCAGATTCTGTCTTAGATCAGTCTGGTTCAGAGCACAGTAACTATACTTATCATCACTGGATGAAACAGCATTTCTGATGTAGCTCTACTTTCTGCCATCAGTGAACAAAACAGTTTTTCCATCACACACAGAGAAATGAGAACTGCTAAAGGGTGCTGCTTTCTCTCTTGGTGGTTTCCATTTGCTCTTTATATTCTTCTAGAATTCACTCTTCTTCCTGGCAGAGCATCCTGAAAGTGCTTATGCAGATCATAGGCAGCTCTTTCTGTCTCAGGCCTGGAATAATCACCAAATATCCTCAGTGCATAATAGCTCATTTGCCCCTTGAAGTCAGCCAAAAAAGCTCCTCTTTACTCTAGTGATCTTTGGCTCATACTCTGAACGTTGATTTGCCAATGTCACACTAACAAACATGATTGGAGCTTTGTGAAAAGCAGCTGAAGGCTCTGTGTTTGTGTTCCTTAGCTTACTTTTCTCTCCAAAGAAGACACACACATCCTTCAGCCATGCCTAGCACACATTTACTGCTGTCAAAGAAAACCTGACAACAGTAATGTTGTGCTAAAGCAGCTGCATTAAAGGGAGGAATTTTGTAGTTACCAGAATGTTGTTAAATTCAGACCTCCTATTTTGAGAGGATGTTGTACATCGCATTTTGACTAAAGCATGCTAAAAAGCTCCATCAATTAGCACTATTCCCTTTCAACTGGCTCTTCTCACTGCTTCCATGCTCTTCTTCAGTAGAAGAAATATATCTGACCTGTAGTTGTACTCTAAATATGTTTTCAGGCACCAGACAGGTGCCTTAAGATACAGGTCACTCATAATTCTTTAGAGGACCTTTAGGAAGAGCAACTCAGAGCCAACAGCAATTAAATCTTGAGTCTATATATTTATATATTGTACCATATGCAAATGCCATTCCTTTTCAGTTCTTGAACAGAACTCCTACAATACTCTCTTCTAAAACATGAGGGAAGATTTACTGGGGAAGAACAATTGCAATTCAGAAATGTGCTTGATGCTTGTGATCAAATGTGAACACATGAAAATATTCCTAACCTAGGAGATAAACATAAGGTTCTTTGTGTGAATCAGGCTCACAGTTTGGTGATAAGATTTTGTGTGATGACTTTGTTGCTTTTACAAAGTAAAGAATGTTGCCTGTCAGTTTAGGGTGCTATAACAACTTAGCAGTGATTGCCAAAGTTCTTTTTGTAAGGAGTGAGCTTGGTTTATATTCTGCTGGCATATTTATGTAGTGAATATTTTTATTTTGACCTTTGTCTTCCTGTCCTTGTGGATTAATGAAATTCTGCTCTGTCATGGGGATTGTCATGTACATGCTCATGGGGCTTCTGTTACAGGTACACATTGAACAGTTTACCTCTGCCTCTAAGTGATAGCCAGCAAAGGGTTCTACTCATGGGACTTCTAGTCCTTTCTCAAGAAGAACATTTCTTGGTAATTCAGGTACAGAATGGGGGCTGTCACGCCCCTGACATTGAGTTCTACAGCAGGATCAGGCCTTTGGCTTTTGTTCACTTGGTTAAGCACTTTCTGTAGGGAGTCTACATCCTGAATCTAACCAAACAAAATGCTGCAGGGGAGAAACATAAAGCTCTGTGAAGTGTTGGGATGATGTTTCAGCTGCCTTCAGCTGAACTAAGTTCCTAACAGATGAAAAACATTTTTGTTCATTTGAGATAACTGCAAGGCAGCCAAATGATTACATTCAAAGTTTCCAAAGCTTGCAAAGATTTGCTTTTTGAGTCAAAGCCAAACATCAGTAACTGCTGCCCAGAAGGGATATTGTTGTTTGGAGAGAGACAGCTCTAACTGATGGCAATGCTGAGCCTGGAAATTCCATCATGACCTTATCTTCAGCATCATGCTTTTGCAGCTCTCTCACGAGCTCCACCACTGCTGAAGCAGCAACCCAGGAGCAGCAGATCTACCTTTATTATGCACTGAACTATCCCAACAAAAAAGGTGTTGAGTCCCTGCATCAAGATATAGTCCAGTGAAACAGAGCATCACAGTAAGCAGGTAGCCTGAAGAACAGAAAGCAGTCATCAGTGTTCCTTCCAAACCCCAAGCATATGCTGCATCAAATTCAGCAACAAGTCTTTTTTTGGTTTGAAAACAAACCAGATACTCTGCCAGGATTAAATACATGATAGCTTTTATCAAATAACTCTGACTAGTTGGCTATTAACAGAGAATTTGGGCCTTCAAATTTTGGCCTACAGAAAAAATTTGGTTTTGTTTGTGTTGTTGATGAGATTTTATCTGTTGGTTTCAAAAACAGTTGCTCTTCCAGTCAGAACTCAGTGTTCCAAGGAACTGTCATAAATGAAAAAGAAACAAGTAGAATTTCTGAAACAAGTCAGCATAAGAAATGCCTTCAGAACAGTTTAGTATTGAACTGAGAGGATATATCAGTTCCAGGAGACTGGTGAATCAAAAATGACATACAATATTGAGTTCTTGACCCTACTTAAAGGCACCAACATGTCTGTATTCAATCTTCCCCAGGAGGGCTTTCCTGAAGACCATAATAAAATCATCCCTTCTCGGGCATCCTGCCATTTGTAGTGGAAGAAGGAATTAACACTAGAAAACAGACCAAAAACCCCACTCCCACCCTGAAAACACTGCTTTTTCTGTGGTGCTGTTCTGTCTATGGACTTCATTTACCACCAACCAGAATTTTCTTTTCCTAAGGGGTAGATGACTGACTCTTGTAAAGGATCTAGAAGATTCTGGGCATCTGGGGTCTCACCTTGCTGCCAGTTGTTCAGTTAAATACAGTTGCAAGCTCTCTACTTTGTATAGGGGGATAAAAAGCAGGTGTCTTTCAAATCCCATGTGAAGTGTTTGTAACTGTCATTTAACAGAAAACACCTTTGACTTGTGTACCAGGCAAGTCTGAACTGAAACCACAGGGAGAGAGTAAATATGATCCTCCTGGTGTCATTTTTAGAGCTTCTTTTCTGTCCATAACTGCTCTTTAAATGTAAATAAACACTGTTCTCTTAATATGTGAATTTCTGCCCTAAGCACACTATTAGGGTTTGCAGAAATATTACCTCAGTGTATATTCAGACATTATTAAAACAAATCACTCTGCTGCAGCACAGCTAAGGCCCTTTCATTCACTCATAATGGTGGAGGACTGTGTAATGTCCCTGAGGGATGCCAGAAACAACCACTCTGTTGTAAGCTTACACACTGAGTTATTTAAAATTGATTTATTTTGTTAATATCATCTAATGGCTCCCAGGAGGAGATGAAAACAAACAGATCAGAGCTGATTATGCCTCCAGGTTATTCCCTGAGACAAGGCAGTAGCTCTTGAGTCTAGAACTCACAGCTACAGAAAGATACTGCTTTGTGCTTTGTGGGCTTTTTTCCTCCCTGCATCCCTTTGAACCTCATAGTGTTCATGTGCCTCAAACCTTCAAGCACCACAGGCCTGCATTGTACAGCTTGCTCCATACTGTACCTGGCAGAGGTCCAAAGGGGTCTTGTAC
This sequence comes from Galbula dea, assembly GCA_013399015.1. Taxonomy (NCBI): domain Eukaryota; kingdom Metazoa; phylum Chordata; class Aves; order Piciformes; family Galbulidae; genus Galbula; species Galbula dea. Next base: position 46,319 of record VWZX01006822.1, on the reverse strand, counting down.
ACACAGCTAGAGTTAAGTTTTAAACCATCCAACTCTCCTGTTCTTGGGTTCCTCTAGTCTTAGGCCACCCATTGGCATGGGATAAAACTGCCCAAAGACAAAGATTTCCAAGAGCTGGGGATTCTGTGTGACCTGGTCTAGGGAATCCTGCTGTGGCAGGGGGGTTGGACTAGGTGATCTTTCAAGGTCCCTTCCAACTCCTAACATTCTGTGATTCCCAGTGGACAGAGACAACCAGTTTGTTCCCCCTTTTATATTCTGTCTATTCAAGAAACAAAAGCCTAGACATTCATGCCAGCTAGGAAATTTGGAGGCATGTTCCAGTTTGGCTCCCAAGAGGAGTTTAAAGATCTAGCTATGTCTCTCTTCTCAAAACCATTGTTCATGTGTTGTATTTTCCTGACCCTCCACTTGTTTCTGTTTTCCTGCCAGATACAGGTTTCTGGAGTGTTTTATCTGCAGGTCAGTGCTATGACTGTACAGTAGCTTCCTCTTGCCACAGGGGAGATCACTTCTCATCTTGCTGCTGAGAGGCAGGGAGTAAACAGCCCAGGAATTAGTTTTGCAGGAACACAGCAAAATGTTGGAAACAGGATGGGAGCAATGTGCTATGTCCTGTGCCCACACACACTCTGAAGCCCTGTGAATGCTATTTCTGTCAGTTGAATATGGCTCACTAGAGACAGTGGCTAAGAACCAGTACAACTGTTACACTGGCTGCTGTTACCATTACTGTAGTGCCTTCTGGTTGCAGTCATAACTGAAGAACTTTCTGTAGTGGAAGCTGCTTTGCTCATGTAGAAGTGTACTGCAAAGTGGTATGCATCCTACATACTATTCCCTATCCTAACAAAGCTGTTGACAAACTGTCAGATCTTTGCTCTAAACACGGAATTCAAACCTTAGAGCTACTTTACTGCTGTTCATCATGCAGTTCTGAAAGAGTAAATCCTTGGGATTTTGTTGCCTGTCTGTGCTTTCCTCTGCAAGCCATGTTTGAAATAGTCCCTGAGCAGCAGAAGCTGCTTGGCCTGAAGGCTGATAGATTGTTGAAAGCAAAGTAGCCCCCTATCTAAAAGAGAATCACAAGTTTTTGCTTATCTTGGTGGACCCCTGGGGCTTCAGAGGATACAAAGACCTTATTTAAATCCCTTGGCAACAGTCTGGGGCTCTGTCCAATAAAACAGTTGTATCACTTCCAAAGAAGATGAGGCCAGGACAAGGATACATTTCTGGTTTCTTAATGCCTACTTTACCTGTTGCTACTTTAATACTATGTTTGGACTTCAGATTTAGGCCTGATCAAATCTCTGAGGTCTGGGCTTTCAAGCCATAGTTGTCCTTGCATCTCTTGAGTAGCTTCACCAAGCTTATCTACATTAAACTGGGTAAGGCTGACACAACTTTGACCCTGGAACATACTTACACCTGTGACTGGCACTGGATATTTCTCTGCAAAGCATTTTTAGTGGCACTGGGGTTCATCATTTGATTGCAGGGAACAAGAATGTAACATGCTGCAGTGCTGTCTGTTTAGAAAAGGGGCAAGCCCTAGAGGTGACTGCACCATCTCCTGGGAGTGGGCTGCCTGTTGTGTGGCTGTTTCCTCTCTTAGTTCTGCTGTAAGATCACTACATGAATGGATAACTGTAACAAATAGTGATGGTAGTCTGGGGATCTGATCCTGTGCTGCTATTTCCATTTACCAGTCAACCAAGGATGAATGGCACAATTTATCTCTCATTAGACTACAGAATTCCTCAGGCTTCCCATTTTTGTGAGTTTAGATCTTCCTTTTGTGCTAGTCCCACTTCTTTCCTATGGCCAAACACTGCTATCTTCACTTGATCCAGGAGAATCCTCCAGTGACAGAAGCAGGTTGTCAGTGTGCGAACTGCCAACCTGGGATGCTGCCTTGTAAAGAGGGACAAAATATTCTGGATTCAATCAGAACTTATTTAATTCTAACACATCTGTGCTCCAAACTTAAGGTTAACTCCCTTGGTGCTGGTAGAAATATTTTTAAAATAATTGAAGTCTATTTCTGCTTTGGAAATTGCAAGCAGTAAATTGTGATAGGAGCCTGACTGGATGAGAGCTGGAGACACTGAGCAAGACACTTCTGAATGAGGCTTATTCAGAGAAGACCCAGACAACATCTGCACACTTAAAAGCTGTTGGGAGTTGGTGCATAGTCTGAGGTCTGCCAAGCCCTAGTTAGAGCCTTACAGTTTGTTTTAATTATGATCTTCCTTGCATGGGTGCAGGGGCCCTGATGCACTAATGCTAGTGCAAGCTTCTAATGCAGCTGTGTCATGCTTTGCTGACAATGGCTTCATTCTTTGAGCTCTGCCTATTGCAAGATAAGCGGTATTTTTTTCTCTGCTGGCTATAAAAATCTCTGTGGTATTTAATTTGCAAGTTCCTTTTGAGATACATGAAAGGCATAGGTAAAAAAAGATTGAAAGTATAGACATGTCATGAAGTCTTGAAGGTATTTTGTTCCTCACTTCGCCTATTTTGATTTTTTTAAAATATTTATTCAGATTATAAACTACAAAGGAGGAGCTTTTACCCTTAGTTTTCACTAGTATCTCTAAATTTGCCATTGTAATGTTACACACATACCTTTGTAAACAATCCAGTATATATCCAGTATAAATCTGATTTGTAAAGATCAATTTAGGATTCTGCTTTTTTTTTTTTTTTTCTGGGCTTTTTTTCAAGGTAAAATTTTTGGGGTTTTTTTGGTTTTTTTTGGGTAAAATTTAAAAGCACATGATATTTCCAAGAAAAGCCAAACCCCAGAAAAATAACAGAGCAGGGATAAAGACAGAAAGGATGAGCAAATAATGAAGTTTATATGTGGAGCATGGGTCAGATTTCAAGAGCAAATGGAATAAATTTAAACAAACCAGCATGTATTCCAAATGGGAATCAGCTATAATAGTATGAGAAATCTGTGTACCTCCTATTATAAATATTTATACTTTTGAATTTCCTTAGTAAACTGCCAGATATGATTCCCCAAAGAGTATTATTTGCTTGTTTTAGATTTTAGCTAATCTGCCCTTCAGTTATCCTGTGAGATCAAGTTCTCATATTACTGAGTGTGGGAGGTTTCTGTATTGCAGATCAGTTGCATCATGCATGCATGCCAGCATCATCTGTTAACACCCAGCAGACTATGGCAATTTGACTGCACAGAGTATTAAAATCTGAATATGATGCCAGAAAAAAAGTGCCATAAACCTCCCTGGAATTGAAATCCACTCTTTACCTGAGTAAATTCTGCACAGCCTTCCCCATCTTAATTCTCTGCCTGGACCTCAGCACAACTTCCAAGGGAGAACTTCACACCCCTGAAGATGGGAGGATTATTAGTGCAGGAATTATTCTACTCACAATGACATAGAATTTCCTCTTCTGTCTCAACAGACCTGCATTTGTTAGCTTTCTGACAATAGCAGTCTTGCTCAAGCTGATGGGACAGACCCTGAATTCTTTCCTACCAATCCAATACTGTTCTTGTCTATCTGTAGTTAATCCTTGTCTCAACTTCCATGACTTAAAATCCATCTTCTGCCTAGTTGCCCCATTCCACAGTAGGAATACAGTGAGGTTTCAGTGAAGAGTGTCTCAGCTTGCAGAGTTAGTGATTAAAGGAGAGCTTTCTCACTGCATTCAGGTAACTCACACCTCTCTTGAAAATGTTAACTTTGAGCCAAGAAGGTTTAACTGGGCATTAAAATCCTGAACATGCAGCCACAATTGCATGTGCTTTCCAGCATCACTGATAACATCCTGCTCTGTCATGTTTGGCATGCCTGTTTAAACTCTAAGTTCTTTAGGTCAAGGACTGTCTACAGCTCCCTGGTTGTACAGGGACCACTAAATCTTTATCCACCTGTTTAGTCCCTAGACTTTACAAGAATAAACAAGGCAGTTAGGAATCTTCAGTCACCTCAGGTTCAAGCCAGCAGCATAAACACAAGGCCTTGTTATTCTTTGTGCCTATCCTTCAGTCTTTTGAAGACAAGTTCTTGAACAGCACAAGTCATTTCTCCCCTCTGCCCTCCCAGCAATCCCCACCTCCTTTTTCTTCATGTCTTTAAAAAACAACCTCAAAAGCTCTTGGGAACAATTTTTCTCCTGAGGCCCTCCAGGTCCTGACACCGCCACAAACCCTGAAAAGTACAGATCTGATCAAAACAGCTGCAGTTTGCAAGGATTAAATTTGGTCTGCAGTCCTGCAGAGGTAAGAATTGGACAGTGGCTCTTTATGATTTCACAGCCTTCTGTGGAGGCTGCCAAAATAAGCATGTTTTGGATGAAAGGCTGAAAAGGGGGAAAAAAAGAGCTGGCATCCAAAAAAGTTTTGGTGTCCACCTCCAGCCCTAAGAGTTTTCTTTTAATCTCTAGCCAGGGCATGGGAAATACAATCCTCCTACATTAAAAACACTCAAGTGATCATATGTTGGACTGTGTGTGACTTGAGATTTGCCACCTTTATGGGATGAATAAGGCTCATGGAATCTGGTTATAAGCTGAAAAGTCACCATGGAAATTTTGACAAACTTTCTCTCTTCTTTACCACCCAAAAGTGGCTTGTTACCTTCTAGAATCTTCTCCTTTAGATGCCATGTGAGGAGTAAAGCAGGGAGGGCATATATGTAGCTGGAATAATATCTCAGTATTCTCCCAAGGTATCCCACTGCTCCTTAGAGCTCTCTTTCACTGTCTTGTGGTCATGCAAGTGATTTTTATGTGTTCTGTTGTATGGTTACATGCATAAATTATAAATAAGGAAAAAAATGTTTACTTTCAGCTAGTGCAACAGAGCTTGAAGTAGTAAATGCAAGCAGATGGTGGGCAACAGAGTTCTAAATACTATACACTGGCTTTGTATTTTTTTTCCTAGTTTTTTTAAAGTTGATCCTCCCACCTCCACATATGTGTGGCAGTGTTTATAGATTTTCATCCCTGGGAGTGTTAACAGCTGAGTCTTGGGTAACCTTTCCACTGCAGGCCCTGAGCTCATCAGCTTGTCCAAAGAAACCACTGCTGGGCACCTGCCAGTGTGAAGTGAGGAGACCAGGGGAAAACAAGCAAGCAAACAAAAACCAGTGGCCTGTGGAAAGCATTCCCTGAAAAACAGACAAAAGAGAGTGATTCATTTGCTGCTACATGCCATCTTAAATCAAAACCCAAATGACATTAACATTTTATCCCTTAACTAGTCCCTAACTGCAGTCCTTTGAATTCTCATTATTTACTCCCTCATCTTCTTCCCAGTTTGCCTTTTACTACCCCTGACCTACAGATCCCACTGGGTTTTCCCTGTTCTCTTCTCCGTACTCTCAGAACCTACTCACTGTAGTACATTAGAGTGTTGTGTAGACCATGGAGATATCTCCAAGGTGTCTGAATGAGTTTCTTGGTGCATAGTATGTTATTTTTGTTGATTTTCCTTCCAATTGCCTTAGTGTTTGATGATGTCCTGCACGGGAAAATGCCTCTTTCTGTGAGAACATCCTGTCACAAATGAATTACCACATGTGAGAAAATGAGTCACTAGAATCCCAAATCTAATAAGAGTGTGTGGAGAACTAATGCTTCTCCTATGGCAGTGTTTCTCATAGGGTGAGGTGAAACTGTCATCTAGTGGTCATAATAGGTGTTCCTGGTTTACCATTTGCAATGGCTATAGCTAGAATATTTCTTCTTCCCAGAATGTATCAGCTGATAATACAGAGTTTTATATATATATAAACACACACACACATACACAGAGACACACACTCAGCTCTGTATCTAATCTGAGAGGCTTTGAGGTGAAGGGAAAAACCCTTCAGTCTTTGACAGAGAATAAACAAATCTGACTTTGTGCAGCAGGGCTGTGAACTCCCTTTCTCCTCTTGCTCCCACAATTTACCACACTGACATATCACCTTCTGTCTTACTGAACATCTGGGAGAGGCTGAAGATCAAGAGAACTGAAGCTCAAGTAGGTCATCAAATCATATCTCTTGTTAGGTATCCTACTACAATCATTCTACAGGTCAAGCTCAATTTCAAATTGACTCTTAAAAATAGGAAACACTTCACCCTAGCTCATCCAAGAAGGTCAAGTTTTGTTACAGCACCAGTACAATGCCAGTGTTTTCTACTGAAGAAACATAGGTTGTAAGGGAGAATAGCCTTCAGCCTAAAGATCTTCTGTTGTGCATTGACTTCAGCAGCAGTCACAGTCCCTGGAGGTGTTCAAAAACCATAGAGGTGTGGTACTGAGGGACATGGTTTAGGGACATGGTGGTGATAGGTTGACAGTTGGACTTAATGATCTTAAAGGTCTCTTCCAACCTTAATGATTCTGTGATGCAGTGATTTAATCCAGTGTAATAAGCCTGTAAAGGGTCATAAAACCTCACAGCTATACAGCAGCTATTTTACTTCTGTAAGTATAATATATCACACATGAACTGGCAAGAGTCTACCTTCAAGAGCTGCTGTCTCATAAGATGAGCCCCACTTCATGGACACTGAACAACATAAATCACTTTCCAGTCCTCAGGAAAAAATGTCTAAGATGTGATGGCACTCCATGGGTGGGAAGAAAGATCACTGGACAGCATTACACCTGTTTGTAGTGGGGAATTTCAGGGGATTATGACTAAGTTGACTGATTTTCATCCTTGGTAAGTCACTGGAAACTAACATTCCTTTAACACTTGTTTGTAGCTGGTGGATATTCATCTTGAATCTCTTCTGTTCTAAAGTGATATGCAGGAACAGGGACGAGCAATACTTGCATGCAGAGAGCACCTGGATGAAAGTGGCTGTTTCACAGCTGCTAGAGTGAGAATTCAATAGCTGATTGTTTCAGATTACATGAGGAATGCATTTAGGAACTGCAATCAATTTACAAGTTTGTTTTCCAGCTGGATCCTAACCCTTGAGAGGCTTATCTCAAAAGAAGGCTCTAGCAATGTGTGGCAAAGACACTTCTGTAGTCTAAAGAGAAAATCTAATTCTTCTGATTCTGCCATCAGCCCAAGTACTGAGTCAGTCTTTTAATACATTGAAATAAGAGGTAGCAAGCAGAGATTTACAAATGGATTTATTTACTCTTGCTGTAAAGTCAGTCCATACTTTAGCTAGTAAGTCATCAATCCAAAAAGTTTGAGACCTGCTAGTGTATAGAGGACAGTTCGTTTGACTTATTCCCAAAGGATATTTTGGGAAGGTGAGAAGAAGTCAACTCAACATGAGACACATTAAGATATCCAACCTAATTTACATTCAAAAAAGTGAGCTTGCAAGTATACTTAAAAGAATACCAATAAAACATCTAGACATAGGAATGAAAAAATCTTCAGTTGTGGTAGCTACAATAAATATGACTAGAAGTAGCAAGCATTGTATCCTTTTTTGTATATTATTGCACAATTACAGAAGATATGTTTGAACTTACTTGGTTTTGTGAAATGTTTGATGTTTGTTTCTGTTAAAAGTGCCTTACCAGATTGAAGTAACATAGTTATTTGACAGTATCTTCAAGACAACACTCTTAAGAAAGGGAGGAATACCTTATCTTCAGAGAATCTCTTGGAAAAGTAATCATAGCAATCATCTGAAATACAGAATGCTACTGAAGTCTCTTTCTTAGTGGGTGACCTTCTAAATTCATCACTCCTTTCCATTTTCAGAACTGGGGCATTCAAGATCTTCCATACCAATATCTTCAGCCATTTGAGCTGTTCTCTGATGACCACTACTCAGGCTACCATATTAGCAATTTGTGAACTAAACCAAAGTGGCTGTTCATTGAGGAGGGTTTCATTTTAGTTCAGACACAACACTCTTCCAGTCTCCCAAATGCATATAAGATAGTGTCAAGTGCACCCAAGTAATGCCTAGAAGTGACTGACAAACCTAGGATCTTCAAGGCAAGAATAACTTTTCCAGGAAAAACTATGGCATGGGTTCAGTCACATTTTCCCAAGGATTAACAAGAAACTTGCTTCCTTTTCCAAGAAAGAAGGCAAAACAGGGGAAAAAAAGAACTACCCAGACTTATAAGTAGACACAGGTGTTTGAACAGACCTAGCAAGCTATGTTGCCCCAAAATCCGAAGAAATCCTCTGAGAGGTTTCTTTCTATAACCAGTCTTCTGTAAAATGTTTCTTTCCCTTTCCAGTGTTGCTGAATCATTTATGTTGCTGGTAACACTCCTTGTGGAAGATTCTCTTCCAGTGTCAGATCAGACACTGAGTTGTAAATAATGTTTTCCTTCTGCACATAAGTAGTATAAGGTTCGACTTCCATTGTGTCATCCTAGTAAAACAAAACCAAAAACTGTAAATACAAGGAGTAGTTTAGTTTGGCAAGACCCTGCAAGCCTTTCTTCTGGACTGAAGAATATAACTGGGAAATAGTACTCCCATATTTATTCCTCTTGGACTCAAGAAAAAACCCTCTGTGGCTTTTGATACCAAACAACGTGTATTGCTGTTTCTGTCAAAGATTTGGAGGGTAAAGGTGAGGTATTGGCTCACCTGCCTCCTTTTCATACCTTTTTTGGCCTTAAAAAAAAATGTGTGTTAGGCTTTAATTCTCTCTGAAGAGCAAATAACATGCCAGAGTCTTGACCATGACTGATTCCTCCCTCAGTCCACTACTTCAGTCCACAGACATGTTAATGAAAATTGTGTGGTGTTCTAGCAAGAACACTGGTACTTGTCCCTTTATTTTATGTTTATTCAACTGTGCCTGTCAGCAGCAACTGTAAGGTAAGGCAGCAAAGCAGGAGGAATAATAATAATAACTAGAATTAACTAAGTCTTCTCAGAATTGAAACTGAAGCACCTTTTTGAGTTGATGGCAGAATTGGGGCCTAGTGTCTGCTGTAGGTGCGCAGATATTCACGATGAAGATGTAGCATGTCTTGCCCACATAGAAATGCTGTTATTTGTAGTTGGTAGCAAAGAACAGAGACACACAGCTGATGTGGGAATTGCTCAGCTGCACAGGAAGGTTGTAAGAGCAAAGGGAATTTAAGAATCCCTCCCAGCTTGCAGGTCAGCACTCCTTCCATTAAATGTTTTGTCTTGAGTATAGTTGGTTCTTTGATTGTGGATGGATCATACAAGGTAAAGAATGCACTTAAAAACTAGAACATTTTCATTCTAAAAACCAAAGGGAATTTCTTTTTTCCCCCTGTCTCTGTTAATCTTGTTGTTTAATCCTCTTGTTTACTAGCAGCTTTCTTAATATTCCCCAACACATGAGTACTCCCTGAGTACTGTCTGCACAGCAGTTGTGGTCAGCGTATCTGATGTGACTAGGGAGATGTGGTGGAATTCATTCCTAGCTAACATAAAAGATGGTAATTGCTGAGCCTTTACTATTGGAACATGCCTGTAATGTTTGCTTCAAGTCAAAATTATGGTGATGAGAGGCTTCGTTTTGTCCTGAGATACAGCAAGCTTGTAAGACACAGTAACACCTGCTGAAAGCAGGGAGTAAAAATCTAAATGTTTCCCTTCAGTGACCATGTTTTCAGGGCTACCAGAAGATCCCTGATTTAGTGATGGTCTATTTTGCACTATTCTCCTTACCTCTAGGGAAAATGTAGGAGCAGTTTCAGGAGGTTTGGTTCTGTGACACAGTCTGTGAAAGAGAAAACCCGTATTAGAGCAAATTCCTTCCTCAGTCCTAGATTTGGCTAGATCACAACCTCATTTTTTTGGTCACAAGCTTAAGAAACATTTATTTTTCTTGTCATCAAGATTAAAGTCCAAAAAAACCTTCTCATGTCTCTCTCTCCTTGACTTCTAATGCTGAAATTATAGCACCCTGACTTTCCTGAGAGGTCTTTTTCTCATGTTTATGGGAGCATAGAGTCTAGCTTCACCCAGGAAGCTTTTTCATAAATCCAGATACAATCTGCTGTCCCCTTTGTTGATTATGGCAGAATAGTGCTGATCTGTCCACTGACACCTGATAGAACTCACTAGGCAGTAGAACCAACCCCCTGAACTAAACAAGAGAGACACTGGCAGGCTATCACAATACCTGAAGAACAGTTTTCCTTTCCCAGTTTATTCTAATAGTAGATTGAAGAGCTCCCCTTTAGAGTAGCAGGCAATGCAATGAGGATCCTCTCTCAATTTGTGTCCATTTATGTTTTACTCAAGTGCATTCAGTGAAGTTGAGTGTAATGCACAGTGTATGCAGTATAGAAATAGTGGATGCAATTAATTCATTTGATCATAGCAGCACAGACTAAAAGAATTATATGATTCCAAGACACAAACAGTACTTAAAGATTTCTTCTAGCACAAGAGAGTCTTCCCTCAGCACCCTGTCATACATACCTGTCACCACGGAGCTTAAAGTAGTAGATGGCAGCCATGAAGGTGATAATGCTCAGGAAACAGAGAATGATGGAGACATCCAGGATAAAGCTGCTATAGTCTAAACACAAAGAATTAGTCTTAGGTATATCTTCTTAATGCTCAGTATCTTGCTGCTTTAGCACATACCCACATTTCCAGCATGCTGGTAAAATAAATACAATCCCCTTTAGGAGAAGGGAATGTCAGTAATGAAATTTGTCTGAGAAACACAAACACAGTCTGTGTCAGAGACAAAAGCAGATCCCACAAATCCACAGTGGACACACATGATATTTTTTCACTAAGCTATATCTGAACTCCTCTCAAGGACTCAGTATATATTGGTACTCCAACTCATGTGTAGTTTCCAAAAGCAACAGAAAAAGCAAAATGCAGAAATCAAATGTCATACAGTGTCAGACATCCACAACTCAGAATCAAGTCAGTTATTTATTTCTGCTGGCAACACAAAAGTTGATTCTCTTTCTCTCTCTTGTTATGATCTGAGCAAGAGACTTTACATTCTCATCTAAAAGAATATTGCTTGTGTTCTGCTTCCAAGTGATTATTTGAACACTAAGGTCATGACTGCTTTGCTTCTGTTTCCAACAACATTTCCACTACCTAAAGAATACATGCTTATATATATCTCTCCTAGGGAAGGAAGCATTAGAAAATATTGTCTAGAACACAAAGTAGCTGGTGATATTTCTGTGTAAAGGCAGCTAGGGATCGTACTGTTTTTCATATAGGACTTGGCAGAACACTTCTATAGATTTTATAGATTTGCTCTCCTAGAGGGAACAAGACCTAATCTGGATTTTGAATGCTAAACACTCACAGGGAAGCTTACTTGAGGGAGGACAGGCTATGGACTTGCTCTGGTTCCCAGCTGGGTGGGACATAATGCAGGTTGTATTAGTCCCATTGGTGCTGTATGCTGTGAACTTGCTGAGAACAGTCACTGTCCCATTGCCATGAGCTTCTTTCCTGGGAGTGGAGCCGCTCTCTGGGCCCCAGGAGATGTGAGCAGCTGGCTTCCCTGCCGCTGCCTTGCAAGCAGGGTTCCCGTGGGCATCACAGTACAGGGTCAGCCGAGGTGGGACTGCAAAGGTCAGGAAGGGGAGAAGCATGAGGTAGTTTGCCACAGTTGGGATAGGATGTTTTTGTTCCCTACCCAAAATGAAGAGAGAGGAAAGAGGAGAGCAAGGTGGGAGGTGCCATGCCATTAGAGCATGTGGGCCAGAGTCACAAGAGCCACAGATCCCTCGTTTGCTTTTGGGCAATTCTCCCCCATTCAGGTGAGCTACCACAGCCATGTACAATGAGAGGAGGCATCCCTGGACATTATGGCAAGGAATTATCCCCCATGCAGAGCTGAATTAGACTTTTTTCCTAAGCAGCCATTGTGCACATGGTTTACCATGTATTTGAATGCCAGCACGAGAGGAAGTGGCTCTGTTGTTCCTGCCTGGGTAAGAACATCCCATGTTTGACAGAATGTCTCAGCACTTGGAGGTGTTACTGTCCCATGCTTTAGTTCCTTAAATGAGTGCATTAAGGGTTGATTCTACAGGATAACTGGAAGCATATCCAGATCCTCTGTTAGTATATTGGATTAGTATATTCCTGCTGCAAGGAGAGAGGAGTTTTTATGTCCAGAGCTAGACGTGGTCCTTTGGAGAACTGTAAAATGAGGAAGGAGTTCCTTACCCAGCACAGTCAGGATATAAGTCCTGTGGAAATTCCCTTCTGTTGCTACCACTTCACAGGTGTATTCTCCCTCATGGGCTATTGCCACTTGCTGTATCTCAAGGGCAGGATCCAAATCTGGTCTGGATTTCCAGTTCATGCTGCCACTGCAGTTTGTTCTGTCTGTCATGTTCTGATCAGCTCTGTATCCCAAGGTGCAAGGGCCTCCAATCCTGGGGCTTATTTTCCATGTTACCATAGCTATGTTAGATATGGGAGGACAGGTGAGCACAGAGCTGTTACCTACTGCCACTGCCACTCTGTGGTTCTCTGGAGGAGAGAAAGAAGGCAAAAGACATGTGAGAAGTTGCCTGTGGATGTCACTCGTAGCCTTGGAGTTCTGGTCTGTGCCTGATAGGGAAATGAACCTCTCAGATGTGACAACACCACAAAAAGTCACTCAGAGATCAGTGGCTTACTGTCCCAAAGTTCTGTGTTAACCTATTAAAAGAGGAAATCAATGAGGTGGTTGCTCTTTCTTGCAACTTGCCCAGGTTGCACTTTCTTTGGACTGAATGATGGTTTTAGTGGCATTCTGAGAGGTGTGTGTGAGGAGAAACTCAGAGGACTACTTTCAAGTTATGCATTAATCTGGAAGGACAATAAAAGTTAACCAATCTGGCTTGTACTGAGATGACTTTTTCACTAGTTATTCCAAGCTCCTGACACCATTCAAGCAGATATACTAGAGGGCCCATTGAAATTTCAGCTGGAATATGCAAAGAATTAGAAGACCTAAGTTTTGGGTGATTAATAAAACCTCTGTCAAAGTCTTCCTTAGAGGTCCCAGACCTGGCTTTGTTGTCTTCCTCTATCCCCTGCCCAGCACTGGAATTCTGTTACCTCTGCTGGCTGCCACAATGTAAAGCCCAGTTCCTGAACATTCACAAGGCTTTATAACCTTAATGAGCAACAACTTCAAAGTATTAGTCAAATCATTAGCATTAGCCTCTTTGAGAAAACTACAGTTGGTTTTAGCTTTGTAATGTTGTCTGAATTCTCATTGTCTTCTGGAATCTAAGTGAGTGAACCTTTTGAACTCAACCTTTTCATTTTGTTTAACTATGTTCTTGGGAGATGGTTTCTGATTTGCAAAATGACCCCAGTTCACTGCATTTGAGCTACTTACAGATTCACAGAATCACAGAATCATTACGGTTGGAAAGGACCCTCAAGATCATCTAGTCCAACCGATAGCCCTACACTACTCTTACCCCTAAATCATCCCCTGAAGAAACACATCTATCCTCTTCTTAAAAACCTCCAGGGACGGTGACTCCACCACCTCCCTGGGCAGCCTATTCCAATATCTAACCACTCTTTCAGTAAAGAAATTCTTCCTAATATCTAATCTTAACCTACCCTGGCTCAGCTTAAGCCCATTCCCTCTAGTCCTGTCACTAGTCACAAGGGAGACGAGGCCAACACCCGCCTCCCTAGAATGGCCTTTCAAGTAGCTGAAGAGAGCGATAAGGTCTCCCCTCAGCCTCCTCCAGGCTAAACAAGACCAGCTCCCTAAGCCTCTCCTCATAAGGCCTGGTCTCCAGACCCCTGACTAGCTTAGTTGCCCTTCTCTGCACCCTCTCTAGTAGCTCAATGTCCTTCCTAAACTGCGGTGCCCAAACCTGCACACAGTACTCGAGGTGTGGCCTCACCAGTGCTGTGTACAGTGGCAAGATCACCTCCCTGCTCCTACTGGTCACACTATTCCTGATGCAAGCCAGGATGCCATTGGCCTTCTTAGCCACCTGGGCACACTGCTGACTCATGTTCAGCCGGCCGTCAATCAGCACCCCCAGGTCCTTCTCTGCTGGGCAGCTCTCCAGCCACACTAAAGGTTTTTGCATTTTCATTTGGAGGATTAAGTATTCTTTTGGATGAAGACCTTTCCAAACCTAGACCTAGCTCCTGCATAGGAGGGGATGTGTAGCTGCAATATTGCCCCACACCGCATTGCACCACACAGTGCTGTAATGTGTTAGTTACTCTAGCTGTATAACACAGAAATCAGAATGGCATTCTGAGAAGTTGTTTTTGCTGGTAGAAGAGAAAAATTAGGTGAGACTAGTATTCCACTTCTCATTTTTGTTAAATAAATGAAATAATGCTTAGCTTCCTGCTGGTCAATACTGGAGGATTCATCCATCAATGTTTCCAAGCAAAGCTAATGGAGAAAAATGCCATCTGTTAACACCATTTTCTGACACCTAAATTACCTACCAGCCCCACAAATACTTCTTTCCTTAATTCAATTTTCAGCAGTGTTCTGTGATACATTGTTACACTGGAAGTGTTTTTAAAGAAGAGTAGATTTAGATTAGATATTAAGAGAAAGTTCCTTACCTGAAGGTAGTGGAACACTGGAACAGGTTACCCAGGGAGGTGGTTGAGGCCCTGTCCCTGGAGGCATTCAGAGTCAGGCTAGACAAGGTTCTGAGCAACCTGATTCAGTTGGGGATGTCCCTGCTCACTGTAGGGGGGTTGGACTAGATGACCTCTGAGGTCCTTTCCAACCAGATGATTCTATGATGGCATTTCAAGTTGTGTGTTTTAAGCTTAGATGATGGTACCAGGAGAGGAACTGAAAGAAGCCTTTTGTCTGATGATGATTTCTGGGTGTATGTTCTGTGACCATCTCTGAAAACTGGAGAACAAAGCATTTCCTCTCCCAGTTGAACACTGCCTAGAGCCTCGGAGCTCCTGTCATCAGTATGGCTGAGCTCATCTGAAAATGACTAAGCAAACCTAAGCATTCAGACAGCCTGTGTTTTGGGGCCAGGGCTTCCTTGGATAATGTTTGTAAACATTGTGCTGGAAGGACAATGTTGTGCATATTTGAATGTGTCCACTTTCATATACATGTTAAAGCAGTACCATTTTACTTGTCTTTCGACTTTGCATCTCCTAAGCAGCCTATTGCAAAGTACAAGCTCTCCAGCATAATGGCTTTCATGCTTCAAGGCTGTGAAGAGAGGTAGAGTGAAAGTGATGTCTTCTGCTATGCCTTTCTGTCTTATTCTGCCCTGAATGAATCACACACTCTTTGCTTCAAGTGATAAGCCACATCAGTCAGCTTAATATCAGCTGAATCCTGTTTAAATACAGTTTTAGTTTTACAATAGATTTGTGGAAAGATTCTGAATTCCCTTCTATCTTCTTATCAGTTTAGAAAGCTTTAACTATGGGATCCACCAGCATAAAGGCAGTTCTTTAAACAGAAATTATCCTTGTCCCTATCCTCTCCTTCCTTGTCAGCCATAGCATTTACTTCAATTTAAAGATGTTGATAGGACCTCCTGTTGGCTGAGGGTAAACATGCCCTACTTTCTCTTTCTAGTGAGCATACCAAAAGCCATCTAACCTCTGAATAGATGTTTTATTTTAACATGAATCAATATGCTAGAAAGTGACAGCCCTTTAGGGAACACAGAGTTGCTAACTGTATTCACAACAACAAAAGGCCTGGCAATAAATCTCCCTTGCTCTCTGTGCCCTACAAAACAGGTTCTTTCCCTCAGTCCTCTCATCTACTCCAGCAGCTTTCAGTGACTTGTCAGGCTGCACTGATTCCACGTGCTGTCTTCTGAGCTCCTTTTTCCATCATTTCCATGACTTCTGGGTCTGCTCCAGCCAAGCCCTTTGTGAGGCTCTCACCATCTGGTTTCTTTGCCCTTCTTATGCTGCTTGTCCCACACAGCCTGCACTCTTGGGTAGGTACCCAGCAGCTCTGAGGCAAGACACAATCTCCCCTTTCCTCTAGACATTTTACTACACCTAAATAGTGTGTGTCTACTCTCCAGAAGAACTAACCAAGCAAAAGTATTCTGCTCTGTTAAGGAGGAAAGGTTCAGTGCTAAAAGTGTTTTAATTCAGATCTGTCACTGAACTACTGTTTTCTGGAATGGTGCTTTCATACTGTAAAATGGCTAAAAGACAGTGGCTGAGGTTTCCTCTGTGATAGCTGATAGGTTTATGACCAATACATTACGGCATATATACCATACATGTCAGCATGCAGCTATTCAAATGAAGGCTTGGAAACAAGCCAGGGCTTTGCACTGCTGCCTCTCTCAAGATGCAATCCTATCTTACATCTGAGCTGAACTGACAGACTGCTGTAGCTGAAAAAAGGGGATAACCAGTGCAGCAAAGACCTCACTCTCTGTGGGCCTGCAGAGAACAAGAAGTTGGAGGAGGTGTAAGCTATCAAGGTCAGCTCAGTGCAGTGATAACCATAAGATGATAACTAAATGTCATTACTGTTAACTATCTTACTGCACACAGGAGAGATGAGATGAAGGATCATGTATCTACACATTTATTGTACAGCACTTCTCATTTTCAGTCTTATTATTCACAAATAAGTGGACTCTGGAAAATGGCAATCATTTTTTCTGTTAGCCAGAAGGAGGAGAACTCAGGATGGCAGGAGTATGTGCTGTGTGTCACACTGATGTAGCAAACAGGTGAGCCAGGTTCCAAGGGTTCTTTACAGCTCTGGGCTGAACCAGATTAAAAGTAGGATTACTTTGGTTGTGGATGCAAATCCACTGTGACATGGTTCAGCTTTGAGACTCATCTGACAGGAGGGTAGTGTTATGAGGCCATTAGACTGAGATTCTCCAGTGTGACATCCAGAGAGGACCCTGTTTGTTCTGCCTCCCAAACCATGAGTTCCTGAATCCAGTTCCAGAATCCAGCTTCTGAATCTGATTCTTGTCTGCTTCTGGGACGAGTCTGGGACTTCTGCCACATCATCAGTGTTGACAATGACTAGCTGCCATCAGGGGTGTTGGGTTCAATATTGAGTTTGTATGTATTTCATTTTATTGTTATTATTTTCATTAAAGTATTTTTAGTTTTCCATCCCCTAACTCTCTCTTGCTTATTCCTTTTCTCTTCTCCTTGGGAAGGGAGAGTGGTTAATAGGGAATGTCTTTCCCTCATTTAGAAGCCAGCTCAGCCCTAACTCTTGACACTGTTGAAGAAGACTTTAAGCCATGTCTGAGGAGGTTGTTAAGTTCTGTTTGAGGACACTGAGTGCACATTCCAATGCACTGATGGATTCCACTTTCATGTTTGGAAATGGACATATAATTTCTCAGGAAAAAACAAACTCAGTTGAAGAGTTTGGGTTTGTGTTTCAAAAATGTGCTGGTCACTGTTGTCATGCTAAGATTACTGTAACTGAAAAAGATTGGGGGTGAGACTTGGTTTATTTTTTTAAATGTGGTTTACATAGTGTGTATGACAGCTCTTTGCACCAGTTCCTTTGTAGTGTCACTGATTTAGTCATTTCTCCTGTTTCTCAGAGTCTTTCTCACAGTAAAAGGAGAAAGAAAGATTTTAAAACCAGGAACATTTGATTGTGAAGCCAATAAAATTTTCAGGGGAATCACAGCAAAATCAGAGACAACTGCATAAAGCTACGTGAAAGTGCTTTTGACTGCTTTCAAACAGGAAAGGTTTCCAGCCTGTTATTCTTTATAGCAGGTTTTAACCCACAGTAGAACTTTTTCTTGCCCCAAAAATGACTTGAGTTCCATGACAGGCTCTTCAGAAATTTGGCTGTTGAATAATTTTTCACACAGTAAAGAAGCTGCTTTACTTTCTGAGCCATAATCCTATTGTGTCTTTATTTCTTGCAATCTACCACAGTGTTTTGGTACCTCCCCCCCCAGCACTCCAGTGTGTGTGATGTATTAAACTTAGAAGTGTAATGAACTAAAAGAAGGATCATACCACAAGTAAATGACTAACTGTATCTTAAAATGAATATATCCTATGAGTCATAGCAAGTCATGATCAAAAAGGCTTCACTGGATGCTTGGAAAAAGCCAGGTACAACAGGCTGAGCTCTGCATCTGTTTTCCCCTCCTAGTGCCACAGACTGCCTGGGACACTAAGCCAGGCTTGTGTGACATGAAGTGAGAGAGAAAGAAATAGAAGTGCTTTCTACTAGAGTAAGGATCTCTAAAACACCGACAGAGTTTTATATATGGTAGCTTTGTGACTGAAACTGTAGCCACAACAACACAGGACAGAGCGTGGGCATGGCAGGTGGGTAGTAAGCAGTTAAACTGCTGGGTAGAAACACATGAACTAGCTGTGTGAGCTCATAAGACTCTTATTTCTTCAAGCTGCATTCACAGCTTTAGCAGTGTGGAAATACCTTTAAAAGGACACAATAAGAAACTTGCATCTTTATTGTTAGTCTCCTATTCATGCTCTTTTATCCATACTCCTCATTATTCCTTGGAAATATCCCCTGTTCCTATTTCATTCTGCTTAGGCTTTTTTTCTATCTTCAGAAATTCTTTTCTTTCTCATACTTTCGTTCTCTCTTTAACATGCCTTTTCTACCACCACTAGTGTGTCACTCTTTTCATTCTCTTTAGCTTTCTCCAGTATCCTTTCAAGCAGTCATTCAAGACAGCTGATTCTGAAGGCAAAGGGAAGATGTTAAAGCTCACCTAGTTAGGGATGCAATTTGATACTGTGTCCTCTTGAAAAGCATAAACTAAGCTGAAGAATGGAGTGACAATGGAAGGAAATATGACGCATAAAGAACTGGATTAGAGAGAGCTTAACAAGCTGTCACATATTAAATCAGTCTGAGAACTTTAAACTTGCTATAGCAACTTCTGTGTGCAAAGGAAGGATATCTTCATCCTTGGAGAAAGGGAGCTGGGATGGATGAGGGGGGAGAGGGATTTACACTGGATGCCAAAGTGCCTTGGGTAGTGTTGCTTTCGGAGTAGCACTGTGACACCGTGTGGAATGTCACCCAGAGGCCTCCCTCCTTCTCAGCATAGAAAGAGAGCCAGAATGCTTGATATTCTGTTCTGCATGCTGGACTTGGCCTTTTGCTCTCTTCCTCTTGAGAAGAAGAATAAAATGAGTTCTACTGTTTATGTATGTGTAGGTGGCAATTTCCTGCTATTCTAAACAAAAATAGATCATGGACTGCAAATGGTAGGTTCTATGCCCTCCATTTCATACTTTGCAGAGAGCAGGTGAAGGGACTTCTGTGAAAACACACTTAGGACCTCACTTTTATGTGATTAAAATTCCAGTAATACCTTGTTTAGTGCTTAGTTTTAGCATACGTTTCTTCCCAGCGTTCTCTTACTCGATACAAATATGAGGCAGCATAAGGAGATTCTCTACACTTTGGTCTTAGGAATGATTGTACCTCTAAATAGAATACAACAACTCTGGATTTCAAGTGGCCTGTACTTCTACAAGTGCATTCATTCTTCAAGAAATGCTTTGTAGTCATGGAGTGTGTGCTCAGCTTGCAAGACTGAACTTCCTTGTTTCCATGATTTTGAAACCAGACACGTTCAGACACTGGATTCGGACCACAGCAAAGTAACACATTAATGTCACAAGGACAAGCCTTGAAGATTGCATGAGGGCAATTTAGATGTCTTCTGAGAATTTTTTTTCCCTTAGTTTAATAGTACAGAATTCTGGGTTAAGCTTTTGGGTATAAAAACCAGGCTGTTGGGATTCACTTGTTTTTACAGTAAAAATTGTTAGAGTGATTCCAGCACATAGACCCAAAGGAGCAGCAAAGAAATGGTGAAACAGAGACAAACAGAAGTTTACCAGATTAATTTTTTAGGCTATGATTTTTTGAATCTGGAGCAAGATTCCACTAGAATAGGAGGCAACAGAGGCAGGAGAACTGGAACACAGCAGGACAGAGAAAGTAAGAAGGCAAGAAATCACTAGTAGACTAGTGAAAGAGAATTGCAAGTCATCTTAAGGGAAAAAAAACCCTAACTGAAAGCAGCAGCATTCAGTAAAGTTATGTATGCAGGTAAACCTGAACTCTACTTCACTTTTATTCACCTCATACACTCTAATTCCATGACTGATACAATGCCACAAAGTTCAGCTTTTCACTGTTGTTAAAAGTGAACAACTACAGAGAATCACATCTCCTTCCTGACAAGGGATTTCTTGTAGCTCCCTGAAACAGAGCAAGGCCCAAAGAGTTAACTCAGAAAGCCAGCTCTGAGCTAGAATTAAAGAACCAGGATTGTAAGACCAGTGGAAAAATAACATCTGGACAAAGAATGCTGTCATACTGACACAAAGAACATACAGTAAGAACACAGAAAGATAAAAAGCACTGAAGATGCTAAAACACTAACGTAAATCTTACATGAATAGAGATAGGAAAGGAACAAGGAGAGATACGGGGCAGGAGCCCAAAGACTATTGCAAAATATACATTGTAGTCAGCAGAATCAAGGAAAGTTCAAAACTTTGCCTGAGGAAGAAGAGCAAAACCACGACCCCTAAAGAGGAAGTAACAGGATGTACCACCAAGAATCTCCCCAAATTGTAGACCACGCCTATAACTCCACCTGCTATGAATATTATAATTAGGTGTTGCAATAATATGAGTATGCATGTAAAGATGTTGTAATGTCTCACTAAATTGTATAAATAGTCTGATTTTCACTGACTGCTTTGGAACTCTGTTGTCCAGCATGAGCTGGGGGTTCTCCAACGTTGCCTGAAATAAATACCTCGCTGCTTAAAGACTAAAACTTTGTCTCTGAGCAGTTCCATAGAGCCTTTTGGGGCATAATTTTCGGCATCATCCCTCTGAATCACTCAGTCATCCTGCTGTCAGAAGATATAGCTGCAGATGCAGAACTCACACAGTCCAACACAGCAAATGTGAATCCAATAAAAAGAGATTTGTTGCATGAACCTCTGAGGGAAGATCTTGCCCTCCCTTCTCCCCTTTTCTTTGGACTGTGTACACAGCTACCTGAGGTGTTCTGTTGGCTTAGCTAAGTTAGCAAAGTCTTCCGTGTTACCAAAAAGATTAGGATTTTTAGTCTTTTGCACCCCTGCCACTGTGAGGATTGTCATAGAAGGCTTATTAGTACAGATCATGCACCAGCAGCTTCAGGAGCATGTTCTCCAGATCTGCTTGAAGGCAGACTGAGATATGACAGTCCTGAAGTGACCTCAGCCTTGCTTCTGAGCTGCCCCTTCTGCTGTTGCAAAAAAATGAAGCAAACTCCACAAAACAGCATTCTAAGGAAATGTTAAGGAAGATGCTAATGAAGATAAAGCTTGGTTACCCACAACAGTTTTTCCATGACCTTGTTTCATTCAGGGTAGCTTGCTCTAGTCTTGAGAAGAGGGGACATAGTCCCTTCTGTGCTTCAGACAACAGCAAAAATTTCTGGATAGAATACACACATTGGATCAGCTTGACCCATTTAGTCCATGATCTCTGAAGAAGAAACTTTGACCACTACCTCTTGCTCAGAACAGACACCCTAGTATCAAAGGAAACAAATTTAAGAGCAATGTTAGCTAAAAACTTCCCATCAAATGGAAGCTGCTTTTTATTGGAGAAGGAGGAGGAGGAGGATGTTCAAGAATGAAATTAGTTTTTAACTGAACATCTTTTTTGTGTTCTTTGAAGAGGAAAATCATTGATTCACCAGACACCCAGAAGTTAAAATCCCATTACGTTTTGGGTGAGAAAAAATAACTTTCTATCACTGGATTTTTTTAATACTTCCCACAAAGCCAAATATTAAAAAGAATTTTTACCAGTAAGATTCCCCTTTCCCTCACCCATTTTCCTCAGCATTTTGTGACTCCTTTACTCTCTGAACAGCTGTATTAAAAAATGGGAAGTGTCTCTGATGCTACCATAATCATTCTGTATGATCCTGAGTAGGTTCCTCAGTATGCTTCTGAGATACCTCTTTACCTATGGATTAGGGCCAGGTTTTTTACCTCCAGTGTGTCTGTTGTGAGGTTACCAATGCAGAGTTTAATAATATTTGTGAAGTATTGCAGTTTTTTCCAAAGGGTAGCACTGAGGTAACCATTTTGGATCCCGCCTTTGATTAGCCAAACACATTATAGAGGAGTGTTCCCTCACTGCCAACAACTGATCTGTTTTGCTTTACAGTATCGCCAAGGGGCTGGTTTTGTTTTCTGGTCAAGTAGAATGGAATAGCTCATATCCATATCCTGTCCATAATAGGAGGGGACACATGCACATTACAGATAATTCAGAGATGTACCTAGTTTAATTTGGATCTCACAGATCTGTCTGCCTTCTCCCTCTATACATAGTTTAGGTTTCTGGAACTGCTGCTGAAATCCTTAGTTCTGTTGTCAGGTCCCTGAACTGCTGCATGGTGTCTGCAAGAGCACAGGCTCTAAGAATGGAAATGAACAGTATGTGGGAGACATTAACTGCTGGAGCTAAACTATATTAAAATGAAGTCAACTACACTAAAAGATGGGGTGAGAAAGGCTTAGGAGTGCCTCTATTTTTGGCACAAAAGACTTTCCCACTTTTGATATTGATCATGCCTCAGAATAGAACTCCAGAAACTGCTCCCTACTGTAAGCACATCACTGATCTCCCACCACTCCTCAGAAAAAGACACAAGGGATCCCAGCCCTATTTTGGAGTATTTACAACCTCTGCTCAACAGAAACCACATGGCCAAAAGCTTCATTTTCACAGACACTTTCCCAGGCATATTTTGAATATGTCAAATGGATCAGTTTCTCAGGTGTGGGTTAGCTATCTGCAAGAAGTGGTGCATTCCCAGCTAAGGGTCACTAAATAAATGTCTACATGGAAGTCACAGGGATAATGCCTGGCAGCTTTGTGACCACTTAAGATAAGAAGAGCTGGAGTGGACATTGGAGAGGCATGTTTCAGTTGTGCTCCATAATTTTTAGCACTTAAAGGAAGTCACAGCATGGTGAATACCCATCATGGAAAGAAAACATCTGTGGACATTAAACTTTCTTCCATCCCAAGAGCTGATTGGTCTTAGTTAGACTCACCTACAGTACTCCTGACCTTGCTGATGGTGAGCAGCACAAAAACACACACAGTCTTCCCAGCAATCTTCATGTTGGCTCCTGCTTTCATGGCTCAGGCAGCTCTGTCACTCCATCCATCCCGCTGCCAGCCCTAGCTGTGTTCATGAGAAGTATTTCTTGCCTGCCAGTGTATCCTCAGCATCCAATGTCAGTGTTTTCTCTCCCTTTTCCCACTCCTCTGCTCTGGCTGTGAGTGCTCCTGCTCGACTGGCTCTCAAAGCTGGAGAGGTTCCTCCTTCTGCCTTTTCAGAGCACTAGGCTTCCTGTGCTGAAAGCCTAGGCGAAAGCTGAGGAAATAGATTGAACTACTCTGCCTTCCGTTCATTGGCTCTCCTCAGGAGGCCCATGGGTGAAGATAAACCCTGCAGTCAAGCTCAGAGGGGGTAAAAGCATAGGAGACTATTGAAGGCTAAGTTTAATATCAAAATTAAATTCTTTGTCTTGGGAAGATAGAGAGAAACAACTTCTTTCTGTTTGTCGCTAATACTACAACAGCAGCTGCCACTGCTACTTATTTGTCACTCCTTTGTCACTGCCTCCAAGAAAATTCCTCTTCATATCTCCCTCAGAAAAAAGAAGCAGTCTCAAGTCTTCTCTGTAAGTGACATTTTTAGTGATTTTTCCCTTCAGTAACTACTTAGCTACTGGCATCATAGTTCTCACCTTGAACGACAAGGCTTTTCAGACACCGAGAGAGAAACTGAGCTTTGAGATGAAATAAAAAGCTGTTTTACATACTCTTCAACAGAAATAATCTAGAAATTGAAGCTGGCCCACATCTTTCTCTGAAAAACAAGGGTTTTTTCAGAATACAGTTGTGTGGGATTTTTTTTTTCTTAAATAATCTTATACCTTTTTCCCCAGTTCCTCACTTCTCTAGTGATTTCAGATTCAGGGTTTCTTTTCTTATGCCACAGCACTTCCCCAGCACAGTTCTGTGGGCCAGCAGTAGAGAAAGGGCCTCAGCTGTTGAAAGCTGCAAGTCAGAATAATTGCCACTGAGGACAGAGACATAAGAGGTAAAGACAGAAAACAGGTCAAAGTTGGCAGGAAACTGAGCAGCTCAGGAGCTAAGACTGCACAGCACGTTTGAACATCAGCAGGTTTGTACTGAAGACTGTAGTCTGGTGTTCTGGTTATTTTGTTTGATCAGACTGGTGTTCAAAAATGATCTGCATTGCTGTCCAATGGAAGGAACTATGAAGTTGTTGGAGAGTGTCCAGAGGAGGGCCACAGAGATGGTGAAGGGCATGGAGGGGAAGACTTATGAGGAAAGGCTGAAATCGCTTGATCTGTTCAGCCTGGAGAAGGGGGAACTGAGGAGAGACCTCATGGCAGTTTATAACTTCCTCACCAGAGAGGGAGGGGTGGGTGCTGACCTCTTCTCTCTGGTGACCAGTGATAGGACCTAGGGGAAGGGCATGAAACAGTGCTGGAGGAAATTCAGGTTGGATGTTAGGAAGTGGTTCTTTACCCAGAGTGGTGGAGCATTGCAACAGGCTCCCCAGGGAGGCTGTCATGGCACCAACTCTCATGGAGTTTAAGAAGCACTTGGACAATGCACTTAGACACATAGTGTGACTTTGGGGTTGTCCTGTTCCTAAATAAGAGTTGGACTTGATGATCCTTGTGGGTCCCTTCCAGCTTGGGATATTCTGTGATTCTGTGATATTTCACAGGCTCATCAAGCTATACATAGCTCACACATATGCTCCCAGTCCAGGTCCACCTGAGCTACTTTGAGTTGCACAGCTTTTGGACATGTGAACATCTACATAGATACCGTTTCAGCAGGTATCTACCCAGGCAGTGATGTGTTGCCACAACGCAGCAGCCCAGGTAGATTTACCTCTCCACTGCCAATTGATCCTCCATTGCTGTAACCACACTCATGGGGCATTAGGCACCATCTATGACTCAGTATAGGGGGAAAGTATTGGCAGCTTTTCTGGTTCAGCAACATCTAGAGCTGGTTGGATGGCTTTCAGTTCTGCAAACTTACTTGACTCACCTTCTGCTTCAGTGGTTTGAATGACGTGCCATGTGGGACTCCACACAGCAGCTTTCCATTTCCTATGGTTTCCTATAGCAAAACAGGATCCATCAGTAAACAGATCATGAAGCCCTTCATCTTCTGTTAACTCGTTATATGGTTGTGCCTCTTGAGCATGAGCCATCTTCTCAGGTAATGCTTCAAAATCTCTGCCTTCTGGCCAGTCCATAATCTCTTCCAGGATTCTGGAGTGGTTGTATCTCCCCAGTCAAGCCCACTGCATGATCAACCCTACCCAGTTACTCTATGTAGTGCTGGCTGTGTGATGTGTAGAGAGCATGTTTCCTTTGAACATCTAGTGTAGCAGGGGCAATCGCCATGCCAAGAGGAGATATGCTTCTCTACTAGCAATGTTTGAAGGGGATTGAATGCCCCTCATATGCTTCTAGTATCTCTTATTCCGTTGATTCTGATCCTTGATAGCCTGGCTCTAAAACACTAGTGGTCAACCCCAGATTTCTCCTGATGTTTTCTGCCAGAGGCTCCAGGTGAAACCATGCTCCCTGCTGCAGTGTAGAGTACATTTATACATCTGTTCCTGTCTGGACAGGTGCCCAAGAGCTATCACGTGAGTAATCTCCTCTTTGGTCTGCTCAAAGACTTGTTATCGCTCAAGATCCCACTCAAAATAGTTCTGTGTCAGATTACTTGAGAGAGAGGGCTCATACGTTGGCTGTAACTTGGAATATACATTTTCCAGAATACCATGTGGCCTAGGAAAGCTTGATTATCTTTCTTGTTAGCTGGTGGAGATATTTGCTCTCTTGGTGATCACATTCATAGGGACATGATGACATCTAGAAATCTGAGGAGGACTGAGTCTGACAAGTACTGTGAGAGTTCCTTCTTCTACCTTGGGAAAATTCTGCTGCAGGCAACAGAACTTGGGAAGTGAGATATGAGAATTCTGTGGCAGGGCATGACTGAAAAGATAAATTTCCTATCGAGAATGACAAGCACTTTGTTTCTTACTCAATTGGAGCCTGTCTTCTCAATTAACAAATTGAGAGCCAGGATCCCCTGACAGAGGAACCGGCCTTGAGAGAGGCCAGAGGAGGCCAAGGATGACCTAAATGGAGAAATAATGTATGCAGAAGAGGGAAAGTTGTCAGGGTTTGCTGGCTGCACTAGCCAGCAATATAGTATGGACTTGATGAAAAGGAGGAGAGGGATAAACCAACTGTGATAGCTGAAGCCAAAGCCTGAGATGTAGCTGAGAATAAAGATGTTGCAAACAAGGTGCAATTAAAAAGACTCTTTCAGTAAGTGCATGTTTCCACACAGCAGAGAAAACAGAGAAAACTCAAGCATTGTTTCTTTTAATGTGCTATGCAGAGCCATCACAGCCTTCCTGGAGACTGAACTTTCCCTGTCTTCTGTGTTCTGAGAGCACAGATCTGGGCTTTGCCTGTGGTTTTCAGTGTGGGTTATTGCAGACCCATTTTATGTTAATTATCATAATGTCATCAAATACTATTTGACAAAGGCAGAGTCTCTGATCTGCTCTGTTTGAAGTGGTTTTACTCAGCCTTAAAGTCCTTCCTGACAGCAGATTCCATGCTAATAACTCATGCAACAAGAAATGCAGAAGCTGTAAAGCTGGATTTTAATCATCAAGGTGCAGACAGAAATTAAATTCTTTCCAGGAACTTCATTTCCAATGATGACATGAATATCAGAGTGCTGGAACCTCAGCTGGTGTAAACTTTTCAGTTGGCCCAGTTCTGTTCACTTCTTATGGAGCTGCCATGACTTTCTCCATGTAAGAATTCTCCTGGCTGTCTCTTTCTGTGTCAGCTGAGGACCCTGGATCTTGGGACCATACAGATAGCTCAACAGAAATGAGTGAATCCAATTACCTCTGAAGCTGGGAATGGTTCTGGGAGAGCATCATGATTTTCTGTGTACTGACAGATCTGGTTTACTCTCTGAGTAAGTGCTTATCCCAGCAGCAAAATACAGTGGTTTTGTCTGCAATTTGGCAAGGAAGTGAAATTAAGGCTGGATTATGATATGCAATGGCCTTGTCCGGTCTATAGGGCATCAAAACCACCTTAATTCTTTCAGAGAGAGAAGTGTATCACACAGCAGTGAATTTCCTGCCTTTTGATTAGCTGTCTTAGAGACTAGAACTTGTTACATTCATAATGAAGACAAAGTAATTTCCTAAGTGTTATTTGCATCCTTTGTAATAAAATAGATTCGTTTTGCCTACAGAGATGTGTGAAAGAGAAAGTAAAGAGGATTGGATCGCATCGCTTCTTGCCTGGGCAGATGCAAAACTTCTCCTCCATCTCCCTTGCTGATGCACTGTCCTCCAACTATTCCAGCTCTTAACTCTAACAGAGTTCATTCAGTCTACCTGGAATATCATGGACAGGTCTGCCCAAAATTTGACAGTCTGAATGGTTGCCATTGCAGACTCTGTAATTTCAGCTCTTGCTTTCAGAGTGCTGTGAACGTCAATTTGCAGTGGTCATCTCCTAGCCCATTGGTCCAACCACATGACAAGTCCCTTAGCAGAATGGCATAATGCAGATTGCTGGCTTTGGAAATGAAATTTGTAACCTTTGTGGCAGTAAAGTGACATGGTATGCTTATAAAGCTGCTTCCTGGTTGTTCTGTGGTTGGCTGTTGTTTATTCCTGGAAACACCCACACACCTGAAAGTCCTGATGAGAATATGGTTTCTTTTACACAACTCCTACTGGAGGGTAGGTAAGTTGATGTTCGCATTCCCAGAGCCCCTCTCCCTCGGGGAAGCTTGTATTTAAGGACAAGATTGAAATTGGAGGACTTGTCTTTGAATTCAGAGAAGCTAGGCACCCTTAATGAACATGTGTAAGTAAGTAAAATATTAAGTTTCAAAGTACTTCTGGGAGTGCTGAGTGTAGGAGCTAAATGTATTAAACATCTCCCTGCAGCCTAGTCTGAAGTTTTGCTTCCCACCACTCCTTGGATTCCTGTCTCAGCAGGCCACATCCCTGCTGTGCAGTTGCTGACAGTGTACAGTTCCCTGAGTTGGCTCTTAGCTAGCTTCAGAAATAGAAGCAGTACAGTGAAGTCAGCAGAGCACTGCAACCAGCCAGGGCACAGCAACTTCTCCATGCAACTGCTACCCAGTGGAGATGAAGGATTCCACCCAGTGCAACACAATGACATATCAGCTAACTTGGAGCTAGTTCAAGAGTCACTGACGTATGCAGAAGGCTCACAGTTCCCACTGGTATGAAATATGGCTCTGCAGAAATCAGCATTAAGATCACAAAATGCTTGATGTCTACCTGTCCCAAACTCCTGTACAGGCCACAGTGTCTAGGAGCTTCACCTCGTGATTATATTGTGGTTATGTTCTAGCATGCCTCCTAGCAAGGCTTCTCTTGAACCCTGCTCCAGCTTGGGGAGACATGACTGAGCTTACTTGGAGAAGTGCATTGAGAGCAGATGACTGAAAACTGGGGAGGAAGTGACTCAGAGGACTGGATGAACTAAGACAGATGTTTGGGGAAAGAAGCAGGAACTTCCACATGAATCCTAGCTCCCCTCTGTGCTGGAGGTCCAAAACATTGGAGTCAGCTCCTCTTTGGTCAGGAGATTGCACAGAAATAAGTAATTGTTAAGGCTCTGCTTGAGCAACAAGAAGATGTTTCACTTCCCTGATTCCTTAAAATGCTGAAATCCTTGGCTTGAAGAACGAAGAGGATAGTTTCACTTCACAACAAGGTCTGAGGCTGTTATTTCCCCAATGGACATACTTTCCAGCAATCTCCCAGTCAAGGGTGGGCAAGCAAAGGGTATGAGGCAGAAAGTTCTGCCTTTGAACACCGTTGGCAGCACTTCTAATGAGGTGGCCTGAAAATCCGCTAGCTCAGCTAGGTTAGGACTTAGCCCTGCACTACTAATAATCTACTCATGAGAATTAGGGAAACCTCAAGTTGGCCTTTTAAAATTAATCTTTTCAGCATCTTACTTTTAGACACCATAGAGTTCCTCTGGTTTATTAGTCTCTCTTCTCTGTGAAGTTCAGCTTACCACAGAGACATCCACAGGAGTCTCACAGCTCAAGATCATTCTTAAACTGTATAAATTACATTGAAATCCACCATGACATTCATCCTTCAGGAACACAGCAATCATGGAGGGTTGAAAATAGTCTTTTTCATAAACCAAAAAGGCATCAGGAGTCTATGCTGAATCAGCAATGTATTAAAACTTCTGGACAGAGGTAAGCAGACCTTCAGGGGACAGGAGATGGAGGCAGACATCTTTCTTGTGGCCTCACTAATATTTTCCCTTTGTCCAAGAGATGTGATCTCACAAATAGGGTATGGGAGTTGCAGGACTTTTTTTTTTAGGGCACTTATCTCCACAGCCAAAGTAAATAGTGTAGAAATTGCTACACTACTCTCTGACTCCCTCTCCTCAGCAAAACCCCATTCCTGCTCCCCTCTATCCCTTTGGCTCACTGGCATGACAGCTCCATTCTGCTACGTTGCTTGTAAAGTGCCACCAGGTGGGATAGAGGAGTCTTCACCTTCGTCGAACTGATGGAGCACAGAAGACATGAGAAAGAGAGGGGTGGCATCCCATTTCAGAAGATGGGATGTTGAGACGAAAAGAGAGGCTGAGTGGAGCACACAGTGAGACACAGCAGAGCAGGGCACTGAGACAGACAGCATTGTATGTACTCTGTGATACTGTGTTAATGTTAGCAGCTAACTGCTGCGATCAGGACATGGCTGTACTGCGTCCCTGCTTCCAGCAGTACTGACTGCAGCTTTGTCTCATCTGGTTCAGTAGTGGGATGAGGAATGGAAAAGAAAGCATTTCTTTTCAGGTTCAATGTCATGAAATAGACCAAGAGGATTCAGTGATGTATCTTGTCCTGAAAAGGCCAAACTTTTTGAGCTAAATGGGGACAAATTCATTTGTTTCAGTGAAACTTGGCCTCAAGGTTTGCAGCAGGTTCTGTGAGAGGTTATCTTGATTGGCACACAGTCATTTCCTCAACCATATGAAGAAATCCCTCTCAGGAAAGCTCTGATCCTTTTGTTAGACAGCTGTAACAGCAGATAAACAATCAAATAAATGGAAACATGGGAGATGAAAAATGTGCTCTGATCATCACATGCAAATACGTGCACAGGGGAAAAGTGCAGGTGGTGAAGGACTTTTTCACTCAGTGAGAAAGGTACAACACCCACCCAGCTACAGCCAGTCAGATTCAGAGTGTAAACCAGGCATTTATTCTGAACAGTGAGCATGACTAAACCTCGGAACAAACTACTGTAGGAAATTATGTTTCCCATGCCTTGTTTCCTTCAGGTAAAGACTAGCTGCTTTCTTAGAAAAAGTGCTCTACTGAAGCCTGGGTTATCTTGCACCAGAGAATGAGCACTAGTAATATCTCCGCTGAGATGAAGATAGGCATAAAATAGTTCAGTTATAATTGGCAGAATCCAAAAGAATCTCTAGTGTAACTCCAGAAAGATGAGTTTGTTCATCAAGTCTTGAGTTTGCCTGATAGTTTCAATGCTTTTAATGTGTAGGGTAGAATTTCCTGATTTCATGGTGCTGTTCTCATCAATTTCTGAGGAAGGCAGGAGACTTGACATAGGGGCTTCAGGATAGGCTGGAGGTAAAGATCTCTTTTCCAGTTTGGCTACTGGCTCATTCTGTCACCTTCACTTTCATAAGTGAACTGTAAAAGCTTCTGTCACAGAGAAGATCAACTCCCAAGACTACATACATTATATACATACAATGCCTATCTCATGGTGGGAATGCATGGGTTGGAAACTGAGACCAAATGACCTTCTCCCATGCAAGCAGACTTGCTAACCTAAAAAGTTCATTTTTTTTCTGATACTAATACACAAGTAGGTATCAGCCCTGCTTGCTACACCAGAACAAACAAGGCCTGTCTGGCATTGGCCAATACCAGCCTGCAGTTATTGGTGATGTACAGCTAAGAACAGCACAGGGGGTGGGAGTACAGCATCTATGTGACCTGGAAAACAGAGCTGAGCCTTGCCAGCCCTCAAGATTGAAAAGTAATTTCTCAACTTCCTGGCCATGAATCATATGAGTGCAAAAGAAATGCAGTTGCTTGGGTGATTTCACTCTCTAACAACAATGGCTAAAATACGAGATCTCAGAACCATATGACTCCAGCTAGGGCAGAACAACTCTAAATTAATCACTTCATTTGGGAGCATGGCAATACTGAGAACACTTTAGGTGAAGAATAGAACATGGTGGTTGAAATTCCATTAGTTAATAGGTCTGGCTTTTAATGTTTTAATCAGGTCAGAATCTGTAAACTAGATATTGATGAACACAAGTGATGACATTTGAAATGTACATCTCTCCAATGCTTGGCAAGCTTGACTGGACAGTAATAAGAAAGGGGCAGTGAGTTAGAAGCTCAAAAATTGTCATTTTGGGGACTAGCAATGACCTGTTGCCTCACAGTGTTCTGTTCTTTCTTTAGAAACTGCTGTAGCTGCTCTTTGGGATAAAAATGCTGAAAGTAGAATGAAACAGCACTAAAATCCAGGAAACACTGCAGCTTGAATTTTGATGAGACCAAAGAGTGGCACTGAGCAGAGCATTCTAAGCTTCCTGCTTTGGGATGGCAGCTTACAGCTTTGTAAGAGTAACCTTTTACTCTCATAAGCCATAAATACCAAACAGCACTTTACTGATAAATTTGGTACTGTTGTCAGTGAGTGTACAGCAGGAGTACAGCAGCTTTTTTGCTCCTAAAATGTCGAGGGTCAGGGCTGGGCCAACCATCAACCCAGTGACAGACAGTCCCTATTACCCCCTTGTTGTGTGTGTGTCCCCCAAGGGAAGGGAAAGGGAAATAAAAGACAGAGACTTGTGGATTGGAAGACTAGAACTACTTTAATGATAATAATACTCATGAAATATATACAAATATGTACAAAACTGATAACAAACCCAACCCCCCCTTGACGGTAACCATGTCACCATCACCACTGATGCTGCAGCAGAAGGCCTCAGCAGCAGATGGGAGCCAGGCTCAGGGGCTGGGTCCTGCTACTGGATGCAGGAACTTATGGATCAGGATCGAGGGCAGAACAGACAGAGTTCTCCTCAGATGCCAGCCACTGAAGTGCAGGAGAAGAAGAGGGAAAGAAGAAGGAACTGACCCTCAGTTTTATATCAAATATGATGTCTATGGGATGGAACACTTAGTTGGTCAGTTTGGGGTCACCTGTCTTGTCTGCTCCTCCCTGAAGGTGCAGTTTTTACTCTGCACCCCCCAACATGAGACACAAGATTTGGCAGTGACCTTGCTTTGCATACCAGTCCCTGGTAGTAAATCTAACCATTAGGCCTTATCGCTGCTAGAAGCTGGCAGTGGCTATGAAAATATGCTGTTAGTCTCAGAAAGTGCAGTTACTTAGAGGAGCTTTAGGTGAAAAGTAAACTCACTGAACAGAATTAGTTCTGTTCTAAGACAAACCAGGACAGATAGTCATTTTTTCCCTCATTGTTCAGTGCATAAGACTAGGGAGTTGTGCCTTTGACTCGTGGGGAACTTCAGCAGATTAAAAGCCTCACTCTAGTTGCCCTTTCATCTCCACCTTCTGGTCAAATCAGATGATGCTGTCCTCCTTCAGAAATACATTTTAGGATGGAATGAAATACTTTATTCAACCCAAAGCAAAAGATTTGGTTTGTTCAAATGAGTGGAGCTGGAAGGGGGTGGGTTAAAAGTGTTTTTGAAGGTCTACTTTCTATGAAACTTTGGGAAAAAACTGTGTACTTACTACTGTATCATTCTTACCTGACATAATTGCTTGAATAGGCATAGCATAATGATTGGTCATCATAATATGTTGGTTTATTTTAAAATATTTAGATTGAAAAGTTTAATTAGAGGGGTTTTTTATCCATTCAGTTGTTCACCTGCATTTACACTTCTGTGAATCACAGAATGCCCTGGGTTAGAAGGGACCCACAAGGATAATAAAGTCCAATTCCTGTTTATGCACAGGACAACCCCAAAGTCACATCGTGTGTCTAAGAGCATTGACCAGGTGCTTCCTGAATTCTGGGAGAGTTGGTGCCATGGCTGCATCCCTGGGGAGCCTGTTCCAATGCTCCACCACTCTCTGGGTGAAGAACCTTTTCCTAATATTTAGCTTGAACCTCCCCTGGCACAGCTTCATGCCATCCCCCTAAGTCCTATTCCTGGTCACCAGAGAGAAGAGGTCAGCATCTGCCCCTCCTTTATTTCTGGTGAGGAAGTGATAAACAGAGATGAGGTCTCCCCTGAGTCTCCTCTTCTGCAGGCCAAGTGACAAAGACTCGCCTTTGTCTAAGAAAGGTCAATTCATTCTTCTGTACATTTAAGAATAAGAAAAATGAGAAAAAAAACCAATTTAATGAGATTTTCACACTACATCAAAAGCTTTGAGAATTTAAGCATCTTAAGAAATGCTGCTCAGTGGTAGCTATGAGTGACACAGCTTGTATCACAATCCTACAAGAAACAACCCATTTTGTGGCTACTAGACTGATGCAGGACTCACAGTATCTAGTCTCTCCTCTGTTTCTGTAGCTGTATTTGCATTACAGTCCCCAAGAGCAACTGTGCTCTGTGCAACTCTTGGATGCAGCAGCAAATGCCCTAGTATTTGGGTATTCTGGCTAGCCTAGTAGCCAGAAACCAAAACACATTTCTGGGCAGACTAACAAAGCTCATTGGTGTACAGCTAGCTTGCCCTTTACAGGAGTTAGGTTCCTACTGTCTGTTGCACTAACAAGCCTCAATGGCCCAGATTAACCTCACCTGGACCTCTCTGCCCAGAGGCCCAGGAGCACTATTTAAGCCCAGGTGGGGGGTTTTGTCATTTCTTGCTTGAGCTGCATTGTAGGAGTGCTGATTTCTGAGGTGGCCATGCCTGTGCCTTGCTCTGGACTGATTTCACAGCTTGCCCTAGGTATGTCTTGTGGTTGTGAAGAGGCTTGATGCTTGCTGGTTTGTGTCTGACCCTCTTTCTTCTGTTTGACTTGGCCTTGGCTTGTGGGTTGGCTTCCTAGAGTGACTTTAGAACAGCCTTGCCACCCTGAACTTGCCTCATGGGCTGGGCCATGGTCCTCTGGAGTTCCCTGCAGGAAGAGGAAGCCTTCTAAGCCTGCTTTTCTCTGGTGGAAGAGTGCTGAGCTCAGATGGGGTAGGAGTCTCTTCTTGTCTGTGTTTCTAATCAGAGTTTTCTTATTCTGAGCTAGTGCAAGAAACATTCTTTAGCACTGAAAACGCTAAAATTGTACAGTCCTTTCACAAAGTGATAACAGTTTGTGTCTTTTTGCATTTGTAGTGCTGATGCTTTTTGCAGCCAGGAGCTGCTTGGGCATTAGCAGGAGTGCAGTTCTGAGCCCATGTCCAAAGAGGCCTCCCAGGTACTTGCAGAGAGCATAAGGAATGGGGCAGAGATGATGGACACATGTTCTCTGGAACAGATGCATGTT
The DNA here is from genome assembly GCA_013399015.1 of Galbula dea. Classification (NCBI taxonomy): domain Eukaryota; kingdom Metazoa; phylum Chordata; class Aves; order Piciformes; family Galbulidae; genus Galbula; species Galbula dea. Next base: position 11,712 of record VWZX01006822.1, on the reverse strand, counting down.
CCTTTGGGAAGATAGATTCAGTGAATAGTGCAGTGCATACAGGAACTGTACACTTACAAACTTTTGTCCCTTGATTAATTTTGGCCAGGCCTTTATGGGACTCAGCACAGCAGATCACTAATAGAAAGGCAAATACAACCTAATATCAAGTGCCTGAGCTAAAATGTGTTGCTGCTACACATCTGCAAGTGAAAGATTGTCCACACTTGCTGGTACGAGTAAAATGTTATGGAATTATTGATCTAAGCTAAAATGTAAAGGCGGGGGTGGGAAATCAAGTATCAGGCTGAGGCAGACATCTACCACTGGTAATTCTAGCCCAAAATTGCAATATCTGGCTGATATAAAGTGTATAATGTGATCTAAACTGTAGAAAATGACTCTTCTAACAGGAACTGTCACACACTGGAGCTGACTGTGTCAGTACCACCTACACACACCCACCAATGCTTCCACACAGCACTTGCATAAAGGCTACTGGGGAAAAAAACACAATACAGTTTGGTCAGAGCAAAAAGCTTCTCCTCCTACTCATGTTTCAGGGAGATCCTTTCAAGATTAAAGCTTTTTTTGCCTCTCCTTTTTAGCTAATGCTTTTCAGAAGTGACAAGTTCTGCTTAGCAGAAGCTCCTGAGGTCACTCCTGTGACTCCCAGAGGTCATACTGCATGGAAGAAAAGGGTCTCTGCATTAAGTTGCTCCATTGTCTATAGCATAACCATAGATCAACCTTGTTCCAGACTGCAGACTTCCTGTTTGCTGATGAGTAGGTAATTGCAAGTAGTTTCCTAACTATAATGACATGCATAGTGGAAGTGCTGAGAGTGTGAGTAAAAACAATGGAGATCAAGAGGTGCTTGACTAGCAAGGTACTGCTGGCTTGAAATAGGTAGAACAGAGGTCACTGGGTAGCTTACCTGCTGAGAAGGTGTGGCTGGAGTTTTCATAATCCTCTGATGGACAGGTACACTGAGTAAAAACAAAGACCCTGTGGTCAGAGATTTGCTGTCTTGCAAGTAAGCATGTGTGGCAGAGGAAGCCTTGAAACTCAACAGTCTCATTTTGTTTTGGTAACAGAAAGTCAGAACTAATGGCTGGTTTTCTCCCAAGAAGCTCCACCTACTTCTTATCCACTATGTGCCATTAGTGTAAACATGAAGAAGATGATAGGGGGAAAAGAAAGCAAAGAAAATAGGGATTGATTATTGTATTGGGTTTGCATGGCAAGGTTTTGATACCAGGGAGNTGTATGAGAGAGAATGTGAGCGTGATCACCCACCGTCATGGAAGAAGCAGGGGGGCTCGGGACCCTCGACACGTCGCTGGACCCGATCCATGGTGGTGTAACTATGCCCTTTTGCTCTCTGTTCTCTCTCTGCCTAATTTTCCCTCTTTTCCTCCGTCCTACTGTCCTGTCTCTCTAATAGATTCTTTTGTTTCAGTAAACCCTAATTGATTTTCGGCATTTGACCTCGTTTGTGTCTTAATTTCACTCGGAAATAAACCTCGGATCTACCCCGTGTCCATTAACCGGACCGGGACAGAGGCCTTTACTCTCTCTCCTTACCCTTAGCTCAATCGTTTTCCCTACCCTATGCATCTAGGAGGGGCAATGATAGAGCAGCTTTGGTGGCACCTGGTGTCCAGCCAGGGTCAACGCAGCACACTTACAAAACAGTAACAGCAACTCTAGAAGAGGTATTTGAAATGAAGTCCCTTCTCATGCCTGTGATTTATTTGCAAATCATCCCTGCTCTGTAGGATTGAAATAATACAGTGACTCAACTAGCAGTGCACAAATATCCTTGCACAGAAAACCATGCCTGGAATCAGTCTTCAGTTCTGGAAGCTTAACAGGACATTTTCTGGTGGTATATACAGCAAGCTTTTGTGGGGAGCAGTAGATTTATGGGATATAGAACTTTCCTTCCCCTGGTGACTGCTTTCAGCTCAACCTGCTGAGCCACAGAGGCTCATGTGCTCCTTCCAACAAAACTCTTGCCAGCAACACTTGGTTTTACTGCCTAAGTGGCTGTCTTGCTCATCTGAGGAGGAGGATGACCTTGTCACTGTGCTCTGTAGTCAGCTATTTGCTGTGCTAGTTCACCCTGGTCTGCCTGCTTCTGAATGATTAGCTGCTTGGAGCTGGAGATCCCTCTCCACAGCAGCAGCCTTCCTGTGCTGTCAGTCTGGGAAAGCATGTGGAAAGAGATAGTGACTGTGCCTTCTCTTTTTCACTTCTGACACAGCTGGGCGAAGATAAATTGTACTTGAGATGTTGGGGAACTCGAAGAAACATGTTCTATCTCCAGTACTGACAGGGTATTAGCATTGTCTGGGCATGACCCCACCTTTCCCCCCAAAAAGCTAATAACCCAAGAGTTTTTAAAGGCCAATGGCAGAACATGTGCCAGGACAGAAAAGCAACAAGAGGGGCTCTAAGGGAATCTGTGAAACAGTAAAGTTAAAATGTCTGTTGTTTATTCATCTTTAGATACAAGAGGAGCCTTTAAAATTGAGTATCTCTATCTTCCCTTGCAGTCTACTCTGTGGTTTCTCTCCCACCATAAAGGAAGATAACTCTTCTCTGTGTACTCCCTTTGTCTGTCATAGACTTAGCAAGAACCAAGCAAAGTTGCATCTTTGCAGATGTTCTTAACACAAAATGAGACCGTGGTGGAGGAGCTGCATATTTGCATGGAGGTTTGTATGTGTAAGCTCGGTGCTTGCTTAGCTGCTGCAGAGATGATTTAGCTGAGTAAGACCTGCACAGTCAATGTGCACTGTGGAAACTCAGTTACCAGGATAGCTATAAATATCAGCTAGAGTCAGTGTGGTTTTCTGCTTGCTGGCCTTTTGATAAAGCAGTTAGGCTACCACCAAGAATTAGCAGTTAATTTTGTTAGCCTCCAAGTTTTATTCTTCTAGCTTTTGTCTGTGAGTTCATTTGCATGGTGTGTCAGCTCTGCAAAGTTCAGACTGTTGTGACCAAACAGCTGTATGCGACAACACAGACAGAATGGGGCTGTGCCTGTACATGTGAAAGATGCAGATACATGGTGCTGTGCCAGCAGAATCATTGTTTGCACCCTGCAGGTGTCTCTCTGCAGAAACCACCCCTGGCAGTGATTTATGCCAGTTTGCTGCACCAGGAAAGGGTGAGGGGCAGCAAAGTAGCTGTAGAAAAGCTGCAGAAGGGATGGAGTGTGGTGATACAACCTTTGCTTTTCTGCATAAAGCTCAGTATCTTTTCTACACATTGGTGTGCTGAGTTTGAAAAGCTTCCTTTTTTATGACTGAGGTTTTGGTGAGGTTTTGGGCCTGGCTCTTTCAGTAGCTGGTTCAGATGTGAAATGAGGCTCACAAAGCTCCAGATGTGGTCAGTCATGGGTAGATGGGGTGAAAAAAAACAACAAAGATCAGGATCATGTGTTGGCTTTGTGGAAGCTTTGGACTTCCAATTTCTCCACTCTCTCTCCTCCCCTGCACTTGTAGTTCTAACTCAGACAGGTGTTCTTCTGGCCTGGGGGTCTGGGCAATTGAACTATCTTGTCAGTCTTAAATCTGATCTGTGTACACAAGGCACCACAACTAAGCTAATGAATCTGAGATTCACTGATGCCCTCTGAACAGCTGAGGTTTGTGGACAATTGTGCAGGCTTGCCCCCCCTCAAAGAGCACCCAAAGGAGTTTAGTACCTTGGCCTCAATGTTTTCTCTGAAACATACTAGTGCCCCAATTTAAGGCCATCTTGCTGGCTAAGAGCTAGAGATCTGTGTAATTGATACCTTAAAAAAATAAAGACATGCTTGAATAGCTAATGAGGAGAGGGGAAGGATGAGGAGGATTAGTCTGGGCTTGGAAAGGTGGTGAAGATTGGCTAACAGCTCTGTAGCCTAGGTAAGTGAAATGCACTAACACACAGCAGCATGCACAGCCCAGGTGCCCCTGCAGTACCTTCCTACTTTTGCCTTTCTGTAAACAGACTTCTCACAGGAATGTCATTAACATCTCATTGTGAAGACAGCAAGTGGAATGACTGTAGCCAGTGGAAAAGGTCTTAGTGTTTGTATTACAGTTTGAAATAGTCTTCTGTCCAGTAATAAGGATGATGCTGAGCATGGAGGTGGGAGCTGGGTCTGAAATACTTGTGGTTCCTTTGAAATTTTGGGTACATATTAATATTCAGCTCTAGTCATGTCTACTTAGAATAGAAGTAAAGAGGCACAGCTATGTTTAGAGGCTTGGTAGTGGCAGTGTGTCTTTGAATGAAAAATTAAGCTTAAGGGCTCCCTTGAGCCCAGTAGATAGGACTGGTAAATAGGGCCAGTGAGATGTGTTTAAAGAAAACAACAGTGGGCTGTGGCTGTCTGGGTTACGTAAAGAGGAAAATGAGTGTGAGGCGTGGGTCTGGGGACTGTAATTTCTGTACTTCATGTGGCAGTAACTGCTCAAGCTCCAATTGCCTTTCTCCCTTTTCTTTTTGTAGCTGTTGGTGAATCCCTTCAAAATTCTTCTAGTGATAATAATTGCTGCTCAAATTTCTCTTCAGTCCTGTATGATCATCCTGGGGAGGTGCAAGAAAATGTCTTCTGATCTAGTTTATGATACTTAAATGCAAGGACACAATCTATTTGAAAGGGAGAGACCTTATTTTATACAACATGAATTGATTTCCTGTTGCATATATATCAGATTTGGGTTTATAAAAGAGATACTTGCATAGTGATAAGAGAATCTACACTTGCACTAGAGAGATGATGGAAGAACAAATTGACAACTGTCTCTGCACAGTTACACTGGCTGCACTGCAGGTGTTTGCTTCTTTACTCCTGAACTCTTTTGTACTGAGAAGTCCCTGCTGTATGTCACATTGTTGACTGAGGCACTCTCTCTTCAGGTGCTGTGTTGGAAACAGGCCCAGGCAGCTCTGCAGATGGAAGGTGCCTTGGCTTGCACTGGCTTCTCGTTGACCTAGGAAACAAGACACCAATACTGTAAGTGTGAGGACAAGGCTGTTTTGGGCATGTAATTTTGAGCTCTAGGAATGTAAGAACAGAATTCCTCCCCTTTATATGGTAGAGAAACAAAGGAACATAAAGCTTTGTCTGTAATCTCACTTGAGCATGACCAGAGCTGGCCATGCTCTGGCCAGCACCAAATGGAGAGCTGCCAAGAGCTCAAGAGCCCTGGCAAAGCATGGAGCACAGGTGACTTGAACACAGTAGTTAGTTTTGCCTCTGTGGTGTCAGTAGTGTGATTCTGGGCAGCAATTGCACCTTGTTACAGACAGGCCAGCTCAGAGTAACTGACCAAGCTGCCTGCCTGCCTGAACTCCTGAGCAGTTACAACAGCAGACCTGTTCTGCTCTCATGCAAAACTTCCTGCATTTCTACATTGATCCTGGCTTCCTTTGAGGAGGACAGAATAGGCCAAAATTCTCCCTTCAAGCTCAGAAAGAATTTTTCTGCCTCTTTAATCTTCATAGCTTGGCAGTCTGTGATCTTTGTTCAGATCCCTCAATCAGGTGGGAAAAAACCAACCATTTCCTTTGTATGTTTGCTTCTGAATGAAGTATGGCAGTAGGAAGAGGGTCACTAACACGCTCACCTATGCACTGCTGCCTCCACAGCCCAGCTGTGGTGTTATAGACCTTGGACAAACCTTCATGATCATGTGCTGAACTACAGCATTTGTGGCAGCCCCAGGTGACTGCACATGCCATGAATTAGTACCAGAAGCCCTTCTCAACTGCCCTGGGACTGGCCAAAGGGGTTTGTGTGTACCATGTCCTAAACATACCTGCTATCACAGAAGAGGTAGAGATGAAAAATAGCAAGCAGGAGGAGGAGGCCCAGGAGACTTGCGATGCTGATAACACAGTGAAGAAACCATGGGCTGTTCTCTAAAGAGAAAGAGTTGTTCTTTTAGGTACATCCCACAGACCATTTTTATTACCCTGTGCCTCTGTCAGGATAGCATCTTCCAGACAAAGCTCTCTTTGTGCTGTACCTTGGCAGATGACCTAAGGTAGCTGGGATACAGTGCCTGGCATGGGACTGGCAATAAACAGTGTCCCCCCACACTCTTGATGGAGAAGCCTTGTCTTTTCCTATACGGGCACTGATTAGATCCTCCTCACCACCACTCCCCATAGCCCAGCTGCTGGCCTTGCATGTGCATGCAAGGAAATTTCAGCTCTGATTCAGTTCCAGCTGGGTACTTCAGTGAAGTACATGTGGTTGCACACAACTTCCTAGCATCATCAACTTCACCACCTAAGGCCTTCATCTACCAGGCAGCCTTTGGAAGCTGTAAGCTGGCATTCAGTCTTCATCTCATAACCTGCATGTAACTCAGCAATTAGCAAGGTGTAATGGTGCCACTGGATTGCAATGTGTACATCTGGGAGATTATATCATCGACATCTGTGTGGGTCACAGACTTCAGAAAAATCCTGCCTTTCCATTCAGCCTTGCTGGTGGCAGGGAAGGCTGCTACATCCACCTCTTTTTACAAAGGATTGTACTGTTCTGAAAGTACTTTTCTTGATCATTCCTCCTATCAAAAATTATTCACTGGAAACTTCACCTTGGATGTAGAGTTCTTGCTGCAATCCTGCTAGTGCCACTGGTGTTTGTCTTAGTGTGTGAACACAGCTAAAAGGGGCTTTGAATGACAAAAGCACAAAGGGAAGCTTACTTGAGGGAGGACAGGCTATGGACTTGCTCTGGTTCCCAGCTGGGTGGGACATAATGCAGGTTGTATTAGTCCCATTGGTGCTGTATGCTGTGAACTTGCTGAGAACAGTCACTGTCCCATTGCCATGAGCTTCTTTCCTGGGAGTGGAGCCGCTCTCTGGGCCCCAGGAGATGTGAGCAGCTGGCTTCCCTGCCGCTGCCTTGCAAGCAGGGTTCCCGTGGGCATCACAGTACAGTGTCAGCCGAGGTGGGACTGCAAAGGTCAGGAAGGGGAGAAGCATGAGGTAGTTTGCCACAGTTGGGATAGGATGTTTTTGTTCCCTACCCAAAATGAAGAGAGAGGAAAGAGGAGAGCAAGGTGGGAGGTGCCATGCCATTAGAGCATGTGGGCCAGAGTCACAAGAGCCACAGATCCCTCGTTTGCTTTTGGGCAATTCTCCCCCATTCAGGTGAGCTACCACAGCCATGTACAATGAGAGGAGGCATCCCTGGACATTATGGCAAGGAATTATCCCCCATGCAGAGCTGAATTAGACTTTTTTCCTAAGCAGCCATTGTGCACATGGTTTACCATGTATTTGAATGCCAGCACGAGAGGAAGTGGCTCTGTTGTTCCTGCCTGGGTAAGAACATCCCATGTTTGACAGAATGTCTCAGCACTTGGAGGTGTTACTGTCCCATGCTTTAGTTCCTTAAATGAGTGCATTAAGGGTTGATTCTACAGGATAACTGGAAGCATATCCAGATCCTCTGTTAGTATATTGGATTAGTATATTCCTGCTGCAAGGAGAGAGGAGTTTTTATGTCCAGAGCTAGACGTGGTCCTTTGGAGAACTGTAAAATGAGGAAGGAGTTCCTTACCCAGCACAGTCAGGATATAAGTCCTGTGGAAATTCCCTTCTGTTGCTACCACTTCACAGGTGTATTCTCCCTCATGGGCTATTGCCACTTGCTGTATCTCAAGGGCAGGATCCAAATCTGGTCTGGATTTCCAGTTCATGCTGCCACTGCAGTTTGTTCTGTCTGTCATGTTCTGATCAGCTCTGTATCCCAAGGTGCAAGGGCCTCCAATCCTGGGGCTTATTTTCCATGTTACCATAGCTATGTTAGATATGGGAGGACAGGTGAGCACAGAGCTGTTACCTACTGCCACTGCCACTCTGTGGTTCTCTGGAGGAGAGAAAGAAGGCAAAAGACATGTGAGAAGTTGCCTGTGGATGTCACTCGTAGCCTTGGAGTTCTGGTCTGTGCCTGATAGGGAAATGTCTGCACTGTTGCATGGCAGGGTAAGGCCCTGTCTGTGCCCATATGCAGATTCTCTCATCTTGTATTATAGCTGTGGATTATGAAGCCAGTGGCCTATGGCAGCCAACTCTCTCAATACCACAAATTTTCCACCGGGGACCATGTTAGTTGATAAGGCAGATATTGGAGGGAGATCCTGTCTGCTTCTGCCCACTGTCTTATCAGTTCAGCTCCTCCTCAGAGGGCTGTTACAGCTTGCAAGCTGAAATGATGGAAATTTGACTACTGGGTTTGACCACAAAATGACTCTTCTCTGGAACTGTTGCTACCAACTAAGTAAACAACTTTTATTTCTGCATTCATACAAAATCCAACACTGTAGGCAAAGGCCTTGCCTACACCTCTCAGGTATGACAACAGCACAAAACCCACTGAGATCAGTGGTTTCCAGTCCCAAAGTTCAGTGTTAACTTATTAAAAGAGGAAATGGCTGAGGTGGTAAATGGAGTCTGGCTTGAACTACAGCTATGAGTATTGTGCCTATTAACTCATTAACTTTAGCACCTAGGAGGCACTGAAACAGAAAGGTTATTTATCTGTAACAGGTCTTCTCCAGGTGGTTGTTTATACATCTACATTATGATTTTGGGGGGTTGTTTGCTCTCAATTTTAGTGGAACCCCAAGTTGTGCTTTCTTTGGGCTGAATGATGGTTTTAGTGGCATCCTGAGACCTGTGTGTGAGGAGAAACTCAGAGGAATACTTTCAAGCCATGCATTAATCTGGAAGGACAATAAAAGTTAAGCAGTCTGGCTTGTTCTGAGATGACTTTTTCACTAGTTATTCCAAGCATGCTCAACCACTCCTGACACCATTCAAGCAGATATACTAGAGGGCCCACTGAAAGTTCAGCTGGAATATGCAAAGAATCAGAAGACCTAAGTTTTGGGTGATTAATAAAACCTCTGTCAAAGTCTTCCTTAGAGGTCCCAGACCTGGCTTTGTTGTGTTCCTCTACCCAGCACTGGAATTTTGTTACCTCTGCTGCCTGCCACAATGTAAATAGAATAGTAGAGGATTATGGCAGTTAACTGAAAACATTACTATTTGCTGTCAGATGCAGAGATTCCTGATAGACTCAAGATCACTGGCTTGTGACCTGCTTCACCTATCCTAATAAAAACAAAAGAATTGGCATAATTAATGTAGAGCAAGGAAGAGAAAGATTATAGCTGCATTTTCAGAGCCCATAATTCTCATACTTAGAATTAGCTTTTCTAAGTATTTAACTGAGTTTGGAAAGTGGAAGGAACATTCTCATTAAGTCTTCAAGACTCTCATCTGAATCTAGTGTTGTAAGATCCCAGTGTACTTCATTTGTCAGGACCTAAGAGTAAAGCTTGATAGGTTTCTTACACTGATCAGAAAACCTTCCCTCAAACATGTTTAAATCTGTTAATTATAATGAAATATCATACTCATTAGTTTTCATCAAATCACTGGAAAGCTCAAGTTCAACATCTTATTGATTGACAATTGAAAAGATCTAGCTAGAAATGTTTTCTGATTTTCAGGTTATTACTTTTCCATCACAATGTACCTTCAGCAATTTGTAAAGATCTCTTCCCCTAGATTTTTTTTCTTGCCCAGAGAAGAATTGAGCTAACATCAACCTGATACATTGCCTGTTCCTCCTCTGCCCTTAACAGAGAGTTAATAGCAAAGTACCTGTAGCTCCTGTGACCACAGCAGTGGTGAGCAGAACAAAGAAGGAGGTGATCTTCTTGGCAATTTCCAAAGTAGCTCTTGCCTTTGGGGATGATGTGGGTTTCTTGCACCACCCAGCTTGCTGGGAGCTCCCCATTGCTCTCTGCCAGTAATCCTCAGCAGCCAGAGTCACTGCCCCTTCTGTGCTCTTGAAGGCCTCACAGTGCAGTTGCAAAGAGATGGCAGCTCTTCCTAGCACAAAGCTTTCTGTGCTGAGAACTGATAAACAGAGAGGAAATGGTATTTGCATTTGCTTTTTAACCACTGGCCTTCTGCATATTGTTACTGTGGGAAGACAAACTCCTATAGCAGAACTTGCATTAAGTCTAAGCACTTTAACTTTTCATGTCTGGCTCTGAGCTTGCAGTGAGAATTTTATTATTGGGAATTGGGAAAGTATATTCTTATTTTAGTGTTTAAAGGATGCTTAACATATTCCAGATAATCTCTTAAAATCAATTCTTCTTCCTCCACACTCTATCCTTCCCCACATACCTAAGACCTTTTATCTAAAAGGCACTGGCAATCACAAACTGGTAAGGTAGTAAGGTTATGTTTCTAAATTACTATTATAAACCAACCAAAGATATGTTGTGGGATCTTGGACATGCAACACTAGGTTCTTGCATAAGCTGGTACTTGGGAAGTTTGTAGCAGGAATGATATCATTTGTGCCTTTCTTTTATGCCACTGCACTGTTCTAGCACAGATATGGATTGTACAAAGGAAGGAGTTCTGCTGATAAACCTGCTCTAGGATGTTGAGCATAGGAAGTGTCCTCCCATAGCTTTATCTGATATTCTTAATGTCTCTGCAATAAAATCCCTTAAGGTGAGGCCTAGCAAGACTGGGGAGGAAACACATGACATTGTCCCCTTCCTTACCAGTTCCTTTGTTTCAAGATTTATCTGCTGCTACCATGGTTCTGGTCATGGCCATAGCAACCAGCATTAAAGAAACAAAAGTTGATCTTAGATCATTTCTGAAATATATGGTTCTCCACCCCACCTAAAATCATCATGGAGAGCTTTTCCACTTGTCAGTGTCTTCACCAGTTAATGTTTTGGCACTACTACTTTTTTTTTAGCCCAGATTCAAGGGATTTCTAACTGATTTAGCATCCTTAAGACAGAGAATGTCCTCCTCTTCTGCATATTCACAGCACTCTTTCTAGTATAATGACCAAGGCCAACTCTGAGAAAATGGATGGAGAAATTCTGTATTCTCTTTGCCTCTCCTCAAAGGCTGAAGTGCAAAAACAAACTCTGCAGCAGACATGAGACCAGGTACAAATGGAAGAGATTCATCAAATTTGAGGTGAATATCAAAAAGACTTTTGGTTCTCTGAAGCCAGTGGAACCTACTCTTCAGGTAGGACTAGAAGTGTTTGCTGCCAGATGAACAATGATGCCTTTCTCTTTCATCACTTTACCAGAGAACTTTTTAACAACAATTTTCCAGTAGTCAGGTGTTTTGCTTGGTTGGGTTTCTTTGTTTGTGTAGCTTGCCTGGGGTTTTTTTTTGTGTTGAATTATCTAGCCCTTAAGAGGTTTCTGGCTTTGAATTCCTTCTGGAGGAAAAAGACTTTCTTTTTTTTTTCCTCCTAAAGAGAACAGAGGAAAATGCAGAGCTTCTTTGCCCTTTTAAATCCAGCTTTTAATCCAGCTTTGAAAACTGTCTATCCTACTAACTCCAGTTCCTAAACCACCTTCCAAGTGGAAAGAGCATAGGCTGTATTTTAAGGGAACATAACTAGGGAAGTAGGATATAGCCTGTTATATCCTAATGGCCTTTCCTGGCCTTAAATCTATTCATTGTGATAATTAAACCATTCAGACTTACAGAGCTCTAAATAGAGAGGACACTGATTGCAGAGGAGAAATGGGTCTGTGTTCCCCAGGACCCTCAGGCATGCCCAGCTATGAGGTCTAACATCAGAACAGCTCTATGTGCTCTGGACATATCTCATAAGGCAGGAGTGTGGGACAAAGATTATTTGAC
>VWZX01006820.1:1090-18477 GCA_013399015.1 Galbula dea | reverse complement strand
CCTCAGCCATTCTATGATTCTATGATTCTATGATTAGGTCATGCATCACACAGTACCACACAGTATGTTAGGAGTCGGAAGGGACCTCGAAAGATCATCTAGTCCAACCCCCCTGCCAGAGCAGGATTCTCTTAAGATTAGGTCACAACAAAGCTTCCCTGACTGGGAACTGAACCCAGGTCCCAGTGGTGACAGCACCGAATCCTAACCACTAGACCACCTTCTCTCCATAATGTTAAACCTCTTTGTAAAATACCTTTCTTTTATTTGAAAATTAAAAAATAAAACAATGTGGCTACAGGCAAAAGGAACAAAATTCTCAGACTACTTTGTTTTCAGGACAAACTCCTTACCCTAACACGTTTCAGAGTTTTAACTCCTTCATATGCATAGCCTTTGAGCCAATATATTTATAAGAATCCTCTTTTTTTCTGACTTTGTTGCCTATGATTACCTTTTGCTTCAGAGAGTTAGTCTATAAAGCAATTCTCAAGGACTGTGTAGCACACCAAATGGTTAGAGCAACCCCTGGAATTTAGACTTCTCACCATTTTATGACTCAACAATTGATCAAGGCAGAGAAGGCAGAGCTCTCATGGATCAGAGATATCGGATAAACACAGGTTTTTTCCCCCAAGTTCAATCCCCTCTTTCATCCATACAACAATAAATACATTTCTCTGTAAGCCTACTGCCAGGGAGAAGGTGACTTAATTCCTAACTTGTGGATATCTCAGAGATGGTATCCCAGAGCAAAGCCAGATTTCGCATTACTCTGCAGATGCAGGAGTGGAGGACACTTTGGAAGTGAAATTCTCACATGCAGTGTGAAAGACTTGAGAATTCAGGGAACTGATGAAATCAGAAAGTTGAGTCATTTTTTAATCACCAGACAGACACGATTTTCCCTGAGCTTATGAGCTGTTCTATATCATCCAAGTGTCTATTTTTACCATGAAATTCACTGTCAACAATTCTTTGTATACTGGAACTTGTTGAAACAGGAATTTACTGAGGGCAGTCTCAAGACTAGAGTACACTCTGTTCAAGTGATTTAAATTGAAGGTTCTGACAAATTCTCCTGAGCTCATAGACATAAATTTTCAGGGACTTCAAATGTAAGATGGGTAAATAATGCACGGGGACAGCAACAACAGGAACTCAAAACTCCAGCTTCTTTAATTTCGATTTATCAGATAGCAGCTTATGACTCTGACATGATTTACTTCAAAGTGAATAGAACTACCTACCTAGAACTTCCAAGAACCCAGAAGCAAAACCACTCCTGATGTTTGAACAGTTAGGAAATGTCACATTTTACCTCTGCAATTACTTTCAAGTACTGAAAAATCTTAACACTAAAAATTTTCCACAGTTTCTGACGTTTTCATAAAAAAATCAAAAGGCTCACCCTTCCAGGAAAAATACAAATACCTGAGGAGCTTAGACTTTTTAGAAAGCTAATGGAACCACAATACCTACTAATTATAAATTGCATAATAACAATGTGGAATAATGAAATCAGTTCAATTAAAAACATATTTTTGCTTTATTAAAAATTTTCTAATATTGTATTCTGCTTAGACAGCTCAGAAGTCCTTACATTTTTATTGAAAAGCAGTTTTCTCCCTTTGTAAGATTATAAACAGAGGATATTTGCAAGAACAGACAGAATACATTAAAAAATGGGGCAAAGACCACTAGTTCTTAACTGAAAAGTTTGACTATTACTCCAAAATATATTGACCATGCCAGATTTCTTACCAGAACTGTGTACCTTGCTAATGACACAAAATCATCTAGAGCTCACCTCTATTTCAGTTGACTCAGAAAACTCTTTCTGTACTATGAAAACGTTAACCTCACATACTAGTAAACTAAACAGTATGCTGGAAAGATTGTATTCTGCTTTCTGTGGTCTCAGTGATGTGTGACATTCCCAATACACATTGCTGAACATTATATGACCCAGCAGAAAAACTAGTCATAGTGTTAGTCATAAGAATTCAAGACCACTATTTTTAGACATCACTTGGAAAAAAAGTAGAAAAAAAAAAATCAAACATATGGAAGTTATAAGGCAAAGGGAGATAAATAACATGAAATAAATAGAGTGAAAAGTACTTATCAATGAATCAATAAATAAGGAAAGTCAAAATATGGAGAGGTAGACAGGATGACAAGAAATCAAACCTATCAACTTATACCTCTTTAGGTGATTATTGCCTTTTATATCTTCTATTTTCTGGTTCCTCCCATCAATTTACACAATATTGTTTCTGAGATGTCCAGAGTCAAGTAAGACTAAGAAAAATTATGGGGGGTGTTGCTTTCACACTTTTTTTGTTTGCTCATTTAATAACAAAGTATTAACTGTGTTAATAAAATTTCATTGCTTTAACCCTTGCTATTGAAGGTAGCTTTGCTGCATATGATATATAATAAAGTTACCTGAAAATTTCACAAAATATTTTAAATCTTGTTATTTGACTTAAGACAAACTGTACATTAATAGAATTTTAACTGAAGTTAAAACCAAAACCTTTGCTTTCCACTTTGTTAGATGAATTGTCTAAATTGTATAGAAAATAGTGCGTGACTCTTCAAAGTAGCATAAATAATGTAGACTACCTCATCATAGAAAGAATGAGGAACTAGTATGTGGAGTGAAATATTTATGCATGTCTTCACTCAGACTATTCAAACAAGCTAAATACCATTTACTCAATATTAGAAAGAAAGAGCATAAAGAGATTGCAAACTAAAAGGACTGTATTTTACATTAATATTCAAACACAAAATGCATTGAAATAATAACAAAGTTAGCCAAGTCTTAGTACTTATGTATTCAAAATCTTTCAAGTTTCTTTCTCTAATTGCCATTTCATAATTACCTGCTCTTTTAAAAAAAAAAAACCCGAAAATTTAATGCCAGAACATATGTTTAGCTAGCAAAGCCACACATTGAAATGCACTTTGTCTCCTTACAGGGTAAGCACAGATAGCTCAAATAGCAGCAGGTGTAGAATTAATATATTTTTTTCAGTAGCACTCCCTAATCAAAATGCATAAAAAACAGTCTTTAACACAGAAGTGGACAATGGAGTCTTTTGCAGTTTTTGACATAATAAAAAATAAACAACAACCCCCCCCCCCCCCAAAATAAAAGCAAACAAAAAATAAAACAAAAACAAAACCCGCAGAAGTTGGTTTCTGTTTGAATTATTTTTGGGGCCAACCTGCTCTCTAGAGCCTGGACTAGCACTGACACACTCCCATCAAGCATCAAATGTCAAAATCTTTCAAAATACTATGGAACTTTGAACCACTGATGTAGAAACATGGTTATCAAGGGAAATCTCCATGCACAAATCATCTCTGTTTTCTATATTTTTCTGTGTCTCCTATTATCATCATCATATGTAATGGATACATCTATTTTAAAAGTTAAATTCATATGAAGCCAGGAATCTAATCCAGTAAATGAAACAAAGCTGTCACACAAGTTAGACAGTGTCTTTTTTAAATTCTTAATTCTTCCAATCAAGGAATTGCCTTCACAGAGTATGTAAATAATTTGGCCAAATTCTCTTTTATGCTTCATTCATTAATTTGTTATTTTTTGTTAACTTCTTATTCTTCACTAACTAAATGAAAACCACACTACTAAAAAGTATTTTCAACAGTTAGAAATTAGAGTCTGTTTTCTAGTGCTGTACAGTTATATATTCAGAGTCCCAGGAATCCTAACAAGATTATAGAGTCCTGATAATGACTACTTGCATCATGGTTACTATGGAGCACAAGGAAAAATAATGCAACACACAAAGAGAAACACGTATTTAAATATCTGATATATTCTTACTGTACTGTGTAATGAAATGATGTTACAATTGCCTTGCTCATCCTAGTGTTTTGCTCATGTTTAAAAAGGAAGTAATTTGGTTTTTTATGTCAGGATAAAAGTCAGAGTTGTGATGGTATAACACAACAAAAGCTTGTAAATTGTACAAAACAATATTATACCAAGATTCCATATCACTCTGCTATGTTCTAATGGCAGGAGTAGAGCTTTTAAAATGTCCAAAAATCAGTTTGGTTTATATGCCTTTGGAAGCATACCTTGTGCTCTTCTACTTGATGCTTTAGGTCCTCTAAATCAGGACCTAAGGGCTCTGCATCAATCTTCTTCGTCCTTTCCTCTGTTTTTGTCAGCCAGTCAGCTAACTGGGCTAGCTGCTGATTCTGCAGATCCATTAGGACTTTATGTAAACTGTAAAACAAAGAAAACATATTTTCAATGTATAGATGAAAAAAATCAATAGGCAGAAATATTTGCACTGTACACTCATATTCATCAAGCCAGAACAAAATTTTGCAAATAGGTAACTGAACATTTGTTGGAATATTTTTGAATTAAGCAAACTGCTTTGAAACTTTTTTTGGTAGAATCTGAGTCCTGCATATAATATACTGGCTGTTAAAGTTCTGGCCTCCAGTTCCATTCCTACTAGAGTTTTTTGGAAGTTCAGAATTTCTACTATTTAGTCTCATAGAGCCTGTTTTGTCTATTACAAGTACTTTGAAAATTGTTCAGACAGTTGAACTTAACAGTCAGTTTTGCCTCAAAGTATTTTGATAGCTCAAAAATTATTTGCCTCAAAATTAACCATAAATAACCTTCACTTATACTTGCCATCTTTATAAATGCTCCAAAGATTCCTAAACAAAATCTGCACATTATCAAAAGTGTTTTTAAAATAATGTGCAAGCTATTGCTAAGTGATGGAGCTACAAGTACTTATTTGTATAATTACTATTTGCTATTTATATTATTAAAAACAAGAACTGCAGAGACAGTATTAACTTATAATGTAAAAAAGATTTGATGTTTCCAGTATTATTTGATGTTTGCTTTGTATGAGTCTTAGAGCATACTCCATTCTTAGATACTATTCCTCAGTTCATCAGCAATTCTTGGGATCACATATAAATTTAGGAATGCCAAACACTCTGAATTCTCTGTATACTAAGACTAACATTTTGTACTCGAGGGCAGGGCTGCCATCTAGAAGGACCTAGACAGGCCAAGAGGAACTTTATGATATTCAACAAAGACAAATGCAAAGTCCCACATTTCAGAAGAAAGAATCTCTGGAATGAAATAGGCTGGGGACTGATTGGCAGCACTGAATCTACCTGAATTTCCATCACTCTGTTTTTGTCTTTCTGCCCCTGAAATGGCCTATGCTTTAAAAAGAAGAGTCAAGTAGATGTAAGACCTTCTCAGAATAAACCTCATTATGTTTACACGAATTTAGTGTTGGTAAATCTCTGTTAAATAAGGATACTTTTTTTTTTTAATCAAAGAAGTTTAAAAGGATAAAAACAGACTTCGAATACCTCAACAGTAACAGGTAATAAGAATGAGTGAAATATTTTCAAGCAGGGATAAAAATGGAATTATTCAAAAATTCCTATGACTTGGGAATTTTAGTCATGAAAACTTAGCTGTTACAAGAAAAAAAAGCTTTGTACTACTTTTTTCTTTAGGGCAGCCAACAACACTAATCATTAATCAGCATTAATCACTAATCAGCATTATCACTTGCATCTGGATAGTTGAAAAAGTTTTAGTAGTAACCATAGGAAGATGAGTCAAACCAGACTCTCTTGAAACAGGAGTGGTACTGACGAGAAAATGCAAAAGGCAGTCTGTGAAACAAAAAGAATGCAAGATCTTGAGGAGTATGTGGACATCTCAGTGGAGCCCAGTGACAGGACAAGGGGCAATGGCTGTAAACTGAAGCACAGGAATACAAGAAAAAAAGTTTTCCCAGTTGAGGTGCCAGAGCACTGGAACAGACTGCCCAGAGAGGTTGGAGAGTCTCCTTCTATGGAGGTATTCAAAACCTGTCTGGACGCACTTCTGTGTGACCTGGTCTAGGGAATCCTGCTGTGGCAGGGGGGTTGGACTAGATGATCTTTCGAGGTCCCTTCCAACTCCTAACATTCTGTGATTCTGTGATGAAGCATAGCTGCTGATGCAAAGCAGTGCACATAGAAAAAGGGAGAAACTGCTGGCAAACACTGAGATGAAGCAACTGTATGGAAACAAAGACTTGCAAGCAAATTTTAAAAATTTAAAAGTTTGTTTTGTAATAAACTTTTAGTTACACCTTCCCCTGAATGGTACCTTAGTGGTCCCAGATGATACTGTGTGAATACCTGGAGCTCTGGGAAGCTGCACTACTTTCTAGAAAAAGTAATAATCTTTAAAGACTTCAGTTAGCACCTCTTGGAAGTAAAGGAACAAAGAAAACAAACAAGAGGAACAAATATAAGCAGGAACTGAAACTTCAACAGAACTTGAGACATTGAAGAAAAGAAATGTTCCCAAGAAACAGAAAGGGTTCCATTAATCCAAATCTCTAAATTACAGAATCATAGACTGGCCCAGGTTGGAAGGGACCTTAAAGATCATCTAGTTCCACCTCCCCTGCCATGGGCAGGGACACCACATGCACTAGACTAGGTCATCCAGGGCCACATCCAGCCTGGCCTTGAACACTGCAAGGGATGGGGCAGCCACAACCTCTGTGGGCAACCTGTTCCAGTACCAGTAATAACAGATAGATATCAAACTGTCATTTTTTCTTTATCTTTCTCAAGATTTTTCTTCTAAGAACAGTGTGTTATGGATCTTCCTGGTCTACTATGATTTCCAGGGCTTTTTTTTCCTGAAAATCACATGTTAATTATTGATCAAAATGACAAGAAGATATATGTAGTGTCTTTTCTACTCTAATCTCTCTCTCTTTCTGAAGATAAAGGAAGCTGATACCGTGCTTTATTATAACCCATGGTTCAGAAGAGGTTAACAACCTCAGATTTGACTCAGCCCTTCTTCACTTTCAAGCATGTATTTTATTGTTTTACTTGCTGTTTTAAACCAAGTTCTTATAAATACTAAATACAATGCTTCATCCTAGAGATATATTTTTAGTAATAAATGAAATAAATTGTATAGAAAACCTGCTGAAGATTATTTAAGAAAACCAAGATATGGTGAAATACATACTTATATCAAACATTGATATTATTCTGAGCAAGGAGTAATAACCTTGAAAAAGAAATAATCACAAAAAACAATTGAATCATAGTTGATTTTTAAGTGAAAGAATGTGTCTTATTTTTTCCCAGTCTCCAGGTGCTTCCTGGTTTTCAAATTACTTCTACAAATACCTGGAAGAGGTTTTAATACTTACTTATATACCCTTCAGGAGATTATGTTTATGCTATGGCCCTCATAAATTTCAAATGCAATATACTTTTTCATTGAATTGAATATGCTTTATTAGTTGTGGAATTCTCCATAAAGTGGTAAATTGGATTAAGTTTTCCTCTCCAGTGGTATATTTATCACACTGAGATGCTTTACTAGAGTGAATCCTATCTGAAGAAGGGCAGGAGGAAGAAATGAACAAGTTGTTTTCTTTCAGCATGCTAATGTATCACTTGCTAGAAGAGTCAAATACTTTCAGTACATAGTGAATACATGGAAAATCCAATTTGGGCTGCTTCTACACAAAGGCATTGCTGCATTCTAAACTTCCGCTGATATTCTTACCTCCTAAATCACTTTTCATAAGACCCTTTCACTTTTATAATATCCTTTATCAGTATATATTTCTCCTGTCTTTGTTGTTCACTTGCTTTTGTTTCCCCTGTGCCATAAAGTGTTCTACCTTTTGTTATATTTCCTATTACCATTACAAGAGAGGATAGACAGCATTGCTCTTATCTTCACAAAAAAGATCTCTGGTT
This sequence comes from Galbula dea, assembly GCA_013399015.1. NCBI lineage: Eukaryota > Metazoa > Chordata > Aves > Piciformes > Galbulidae > Galbula > Galbula dea. Next base: position 10,650 of record VWZX01006820.1, on the reverse strand, counting down.
GTATAAACATGTCACTGCTGCCTAAAAGACTAGATTACAGCAACGTGCTCAAAAACATGCTTTAAGATGAAGTAGAAGATAGGTCCTGAGAGTTTAAATTGTGCATAATAACCCAGAAATGTATTACATTCTGATATGAAAGCTAATGCTTCAAACACAGGGGTTTGACCCAATAGTTCAAATTAGCCATATCTAAGAATATTAGTCCTGAGAAATTTCTCTTAACCTATCCAAAATTTAATTGAATTGATGACATTTTTTTGTGTATAAATACCTAAATATTAGCACAATATTCTCTGTGAAGCCCTGATCACTTCATGTCTTCTACTGATTTCATACTACCCAAATATGACATGCTTCATAGGATACTAGACCATTCAATTCCCCAAGCAATGACCTATAGCTGCATCTGTCACATAAGTTTAACAATTGGTGTCAAAGGACATTTTAGTAGACACTGTACCACTCAGAGGGGAGGTTACTACTTGCATGTGTTAATTTAAATGAAAATTAATATAGCAAATAAAAACTGCTTACAGTAAAGTATCATGCAGTTCTCTCTCCAAGAAAATAATAAAGCTAGAAGAAGTTAGGTTGAAACATTTAAAATTATCAACAATTTTATAGACTGTCAAAGAAAGACACAATAAAGAAAATTATCTCAATGCTCAGTAGCAAGCTGAAAAGAAAAATAAAACACATTGCAAAAAAACCAGAGCAATGTTATGCAATTGTTCAAAATAATGGTTTGCCATTTATGGTGAGCAATTCTGGTCCATTCAACTCCCAATGATAAAGCAGACCTGGAAAGACCTCAAAGAAAAGCAAAACAAATAACCTAAAGGATAGAGTAAGGAAAGATGCACACTGCTGATCATCACTTCTAACATAGTTAACTACAGAGCTTCACAGAAAGGTTAGAGTTAGAAGGGACCTTTAGAGGTCCAGGCCCCCTCCTGTGAGCATGGACACCTATAACTAGATCAGGTTGTTCAAAGCCCTGTTCATTCCTGACCTTGAATGTTTCCATCCACCTCTCTGGGCAACCTGTTACAGTGCCTTACCACCCTCGGAAATTGCTTCCATCTCAGGAAGTTACCTCAGCTGAAAACAACCCAAGGTCAGGAGATTCTAAAGAGAACTTCATAAGACATGCAGTATTAGGTCAGAGCAATGATCCATATAGCTCAATATTTGATGTCCAGAGCAATGGGCCCATGCAGTCTAATATTTGATCTCCACCAACAGCAAAAGGACATGAGAAGATGCTGGTTGAGGAGATCATGTAAGTCCCCTAGAGCTTATCTTTTCTTGTTCTATTACTGTCAGGACATTGGGCTAGACCATTAGTCTGACTACTAAAGGTATTCAGGTCTTATTAAAATCACACTTGCAAAAGGAGTCACCCTCCATCGTACTGAAGGAACAGACAGGAGTTCCTCACTTAGTACATGTTCACTGGGATTTTCTGAAAGAAATAGCAAGAATTCAGGAGAAGGATTTTAATGAAGTCTACCTAGTTGAAACTCCCTACAAAGAAACCAGGGATCTCAGATTGAGGCTGTTTGCCACTACATTGATTTGCTTTTGTTTCCCCTGGGCCATAAAGTGTCCTACCTTTTGTTACATTTCCTATTACTATTACAACAGAGGATAGACTGTACAGAATGGCTATGTTTCCCAGTAATTAATCCTGACTGCTTGGCTGTAAAGCAGCTCCTAGTGACATCCAATTATGGAATCACAGAATCATTAAGGTTTGAGGAGACCTCTAAGATCATCAAGTCCAAACATCAACCTAGCATCACCATGCCACTAAACCATGTCCCTAAGGACCACTTCTCAATGTTTTTTAAACACCCCAGGGATGGTGACTCCACCACTGCCCTGGGCAGCCTGGCCCAATGCCTAACAAGTCTTTCGGGGAAGAAATGGCTCCTGCTATCCAATCTAAACCTCCTCTGGTGCAACTTAAGGCCATTTCCTCTTGTCCTCCCACCAGTAACCTGGGAGAAGAGACCAACACCCACCTCACTCCAACCTCCTTTCAGGGAGTTGCAGAGAGATATAAGGTCTCCCCTGACCCTCCTGTTCCTCAGACTAAACAACCCCAGTTCCCTCAGCCACTCCTCATAACACTTATTCTCCAGAACCCTCACCAGCCTTGTTGCTCTTCTCTGGATGCTCTCCAGAGTGTCCTTCTTCTTCCAGAGTCTCCTTCTTATAGTGAGGGGCCCAAAACTGAACAGAGTACTCAAAGTGCAGCCTCACTGGTGCCCAATACAGGAGGACAATCGCTTCTCTGGTCCTACTGAACACTCTTTCCGATATAAGTCAGGATGCTGTTGGCCTCCTTGGCTGCAGGTCACAGTGCTGGCTGTTGACCTGCACACCCCCAGGTCCTTCTCTGCCAAGCACCTTTCCAGCCACTCTGCCCCAAGCCTGTAGCATTGCATGGGGTTGCTGTGGCCCAAGCATGAGACCTAGCACTTGGTCTGGTTGAACCTCATCCCATTGGCCTCAGCCTACTCATCCAGCCTGGCCAGGTTCCTCTGCAGAGCCTCCTTACCTTCAAGCAGATCAACACTTCCTCCTAACTTGGTGTCATCTGCAAACTTACTGAGGGTGCACCCGATCTCCTCATCCAGATCATCAATAAAAACATTGAAGAGAGCTGGCCCCAGCACTGAGCCCTGGGGAACACCACTCGTGACCGGTCACCAGCTGGATTTAAAGCCATTTAGCACTACTCTGTGGCTTTGACCCATCCAGCCAGTTCCTTACCCAAACAGTAAACCTGTCTAAATCATGAGCTGCTAGCTTCTCCAGGAGAATGTGGTGGGAGACAGTGTCAAAGGTGTTACTAAAATCCAAGCAGAGAACATCTACAGCCTTTAATTTTAAAATTTACACTGTATTTGACAGGGTGATAATTGGTAAGCTTCTTCAGTGGTCTCCTTTACAGAAAAGGCCAGCTCATGTACAAAATTCCTGACGACAAAGCAAAATCCAGTCACATGAGTTTGAAACAGATGTTATATCAGAGAGGGATTGGAAGCATACATATAAAATGAAAAAATAAGAGATGCTGAAAAAAGGAAATGTGAAAGATCAGGTAAGTAGCAGACATTTTCTTAAGATAACGAAGGCAACTCACACCTGGTTTAACCACTCTAACCCACAAAACAAATTACTCTGCTGTGGCACAATCACAATCTCTTACCTTTATGGAGTTTCTTATGCTAGATAGTACTATGTAAATCAAAATTACAAAATAAGAAACAGCAATCTTGAAAATGCTTCAAAGACTAATGTGACTAATTATTAGATTATTTTTACACTTTAACATGTATTTTTATTTGAAGCTATGGGACCTGCCCTTTTTGGAATAGTGTAATTTGCCCTCAGGTAAAATCGTTACACTTTCTTGGAATGTTAAGCTCCCACTTATTATTTTTATGGAATCAAGTTTTGCAGGTCCTGAAGATTTTTTTCCTTTTCCTTTTATATCTCAATAAAGATTCTCTGCTTTGTAACTAAATATTGTGTGAAACTTGTTGAAACAGTCAGAAAAAAAGTGAAGTAGGTTATATAAATCTTGATTAAAGTGTTATTAGTGTCCAAGTTGTTGACAGCTGCTGCTATGCGTGGCTTCCAATCTTAACACGCAAGCTTCAAAGTCACTACACATCTAATTTCAGGTTAAAAAAGGATCTGAGATGAAGTAGAAGAAAATCCCAACTGCTACTCAAGTTGTTTCCATCAAACCACATATGTATCAATAGATATTACTTACTTGCTTTGTTTTTCCATACTTGCTACCCTGAGACTTTCCCATCGAGAATTAAGAAGATTCATTTGTTCTTGGATTTCATTTGCTTCATCATCTGAAAGTCTTCCAATAGTTAGAAGTCGACTTCCAACTTGCAAAACATTGCCAACACGTCCTTGGTGAGCTGTTAACTCCATCATAAAACCCTGACAATGAAAGTAAGATCCAGTTTTAAGTTTAAACCTCTGTAAGGAAAGAACAGACTTTGTAGAAATATCTTCAGTGCCATCACTTTCAAAACATTATTTTCAACTTTGCTTTTTGTTGTTTTTTTTTTTCTCTCTCAATTCCTCCCTAAACCTTGGAGCACAAACCAGAAAGAAATTGTTCACTTTTTTCATAGGGCAGAAAGCTGGAAAGTCTGGAAAAGGAAAGGACATTGAGGGGAGACCTTACCACTGTATACAAATACCAGAAGAGAGGCTGCAATGAGGTAACTGTCTTGTAGTAACGAGTGATAGGACAAGAAGAGATGTCTTCAAGTTGCACCAGGGGAAGTTTAGATTGGATACTAGGAAAAATTTCTTCATCAAAGGGCTGTCAAGCATTGGAACAGGCTGGCTAGGGAGGTGGTTGAGTCACCATCCCTGGATGACATGTAGACGTGGTGCTTAAGGACGTGGTTTAGTAGTAGACATGGCAGTGTTAGGTTTACAGTAGGACTCCATGATCTTAAGAGGACTTTTCCAACCTACCTGACCTTATAATTCTAGGATACAGTCTCCAGTGCTACCTTTAAATTACTGAAATCAAAATTTAAAAACCCAACAAAACAAACAAAAGCCAAACCAAAGCAAACAAAAAAAACCCAACAAAAACCCTCAACCAAACAAAACTAGAAAAGGGAAAAAAATAAACTAGAAGTATCTTTGGTATGCATTTTTGACCTCACTATGGGATACAAGTAGCTATATGACTCCTGAAGGATAAATGTAAACATACCTCATGGGTGTGAAATTGTTCTTTAACAACTTCTACAACGTTGGATATATCTCCTTGTGCTTGTAATGCATCTTCAGCAGAGAGAAGCCACGTAAGTACTTCTTCTAAAGCAGTTTGGTAGCTTTCAATATCCATTTCAGACCCCATCCGGATGGTGCTAAATGTCTTTTCTTCAACAGTTTCTGAAAACTGATTAAACCCAAAAATGTTAAGAGTAATGCAAATAGCATTTGCTCAGAGAATTCTAGAAAGGAATAAAGAGAATGGCATTCATTGTCTGCTCTCAAAACTTAGCTTTTTATAAACAAAAAAATATTAGATTGATAATGTGTGGAAGTACTTATTAATATAAAATAAGTTAATTGACCAAGATCAATTAGTATTGATGGAAATAAAAAACTCATTAACACTAGAGTTCAAAAGTCTCACCAAGTATTCTCAATAGTGAACAAAATTTAAGTTTACCTGTAGAGTTTTTTCATTAAATACTCTAATCTTTTATTTCTAATTTGCTGTTTCTTAAACTATTTTCTCTTAGAAATGAGAAGGAAATTTATTTCCCACAGCAGCTAGTGAAATTGTATAATCATAAAAGCAGTAAGCTGCATGCTGGCATTGTAGAAAATCTATGGAAAACACAATATAAAAAATAATACCAACCCTTTACACTATGTGCAAAGCTAGGCTTTAGCAATCCAGAGACTCCCATTGTGCAAAAACCATTCCAGAAACCTGAGAAAGCTCAGAAATCTCATGCACAAGATAAAATTTCTTCCCAGAAAGAGTTGTTAGGCATTGGTCCAGGCTGCCCAGGGCAGTGGTGGAGTCACCATCCCTAGAGAGGTTCAAAAACCATACAGATGTTGTACTTAGGGACATGGTTTAGTGGCATTGGGTTCCTAGGCTGATGGTTGGATTTGATGATCTTAGAGGTCTCCTCCAACCTTAAGGATTCTGTGATCAAAACTTTTTAAAAACAAACAAACTTGCATTCCTGTTGATTTTCCCAGAAAGGCCACACATATTTATTCTTTAGAAGCCAGGTGACACTTACAGACACAGAATTCACACTTTTACTTCTTCAAGTCAAGAAAAATCAACAATTATTCACTGATTAGTATAATAGCAGAAGGCGAGGAAAATACAGAAGCAAGAACTACAGGTTTGCTGCAGAAGACACTATCCCATAAACTTTTGAAAATGTTCTGAAGATTAGTTAGTTCTGAAGATCAGCTCCTTGCTAAAAGCTTGTGCTACTATTAAAAAAGATATAAAGGCACTTAATGTTTTTATAGTTGGCAGAAATTGTCATTATTGACATACTTCTGCCAGTAAAACACTCAAAGCAGTTTCTAAAGCCTTTCATTATAGTTTAGGACAGAAAATCAAAGTTCAGCAGTAGAACCAAAAGCAGGAAATGTAATGAATGTAACATGATCACTTAAGAAGAATTTTTCATTCCTCATCTTCACAACAAAAAATTCTTTCTGAATTGTATAGATCAAATAACCACATGCAGTTTAAGTGGATTTGTTTGTTGTATGTGTGTTAGGCTAGCTACAATATCAGTTGCAACTTCATCACCACTTACGTGTGCAAAACAATGATCAGTAACTAAATTCACATCAGAGAAAATCAGGCTTGGAAATCTGATTAACTTGATTGATTTTTAGGTTTAAAGAAAGTACTAGCTTACAGAAATACTAACAATGAAGCATATAAGATGTTTAACATAGATTCTGTCTGCACAAATTAATATTTGAAATGTGTGCTACTTCAGCAGTTAAGTAGCATGAATTTTCTCCAGTCATGTTGACCAGTATCCCAACAGCTTTCCCTCATGCTATCACAAATATTGAATTGCACTGAAAAATCTTGGGCTTATGACATTCAGTGGCAAAATGCTGGAGACTAACTTCAGATCCATTTTAACAACACTTGGAGTGTAACGAAAAGAAAACACTCTAATGTAAGTGGAAATCAAAAGAATTTCTTGGCAGGTATTCCAAAGTATGTCCTCATTCAAAAGGTTGCCATTTTTTAACATAAGGAAATCAGGATAAGGCTAGAGGAAATGTAAGTAAAGGACTTTGCTGGCTGGTGTAGAAATATTTGGTAGAGAGGGGAAAGAACAACTTTTCCATCTTTCCTCAAATCTTACAACATCACTGTCAGCTGGGAGAAGTCACGAGGTGACAAAGTAGAGGAATGGATATTAGCTGTGCTTGAAGTATAAATGCCGTAAAAAAGAAGAAAATGTTTATTTACAGATAGCACAGACAAATAATTCTCCACTGTTGAGGCCTAATAACGTCACTATATCATTATGCCTTATTTTTCCTCATGCATTTTGGGGAAAATAAAGGAATTAAAGAATAACTATCAGAAGCTGAACTAGTAGTAGTAACAACTTATTGTTCTGGAGTACATTGAGCATGCAGAGTATTTGCATTCAGATTTGACAGTGACATTCAGGGACCCCTGGGATCATCAAATGAATTAATCAAATCATTCTCACTGACTTAACTGATAAAATGAAGCCATAGTTAGACACTATTTTAAAACTCTATTTTCACTACTTCTGTCAGTTCTGTTAGCTCTCTGAGAAGATAACTGTACATCCTTGCTCATCCTGCATCTGGAGAGAAAACCAACTACTCAAATCAGTGAAAATTCAGACTGTTAGCTCAGCTGTAAATGGAACATCAAACGTTAAGTTAAATATTCACACTTGGAAATGGACAACTACTGACCTAGGGGCCTATACCTCACTCACACTTTGTATCAAAACAAAAACCACAAAAAAGTGTCTCAGTGACATTCATCTACATAATTATTCATCCCACAATACAACACAAATTTAAGTATGCAGATTCTATAGCACCAAAAGTAATCCATTCTGAAATAATCCACATAAAAAAAACAACAATGAAAGCCCCGAATTTTATAAATTATAATGGTAGGCAAAGTCATTTAAAAACCCCACAAAACAACACAAACCCAACACCTCCTGTGAGTGTCCTCATTTCTGAATTTATAAGAATTCTTTCAGAATTCTGAAAAGAACTGAGGAAAAAGTAGAATTTTAAGGTGTTCCATACACTACATTGAGAGCAGAGAGAGGTATTAATAGAACTACTAAGACATTGTGATGACTTTTTCTAATAATTTTTTTAGGGAGTGAAAAACAATTAGGAAACACTGAAATTAAACTGTTTTAGCCATATATTGCTATGAAGTCTACACTTAGGAAAAAAGCTGCTTAATATGTATGCAGTTTCATTCCTGAATCATAATATTCATAAAAAGGAGTTTAATGATTATGCGAAACAAAGATTATTGGTGCAGTCAAAGCAAAACATTTACAGACTAATCTAGAGAATAACAGTGCATGCTGTCAGGTTAAGAGGCCTTTATACCACACATGCACGATGACACAAATGTGAAGGGGAAAAAAAAATGACAGGAAAAATGCAGAAGTTTGTTGAAGACATCACATTTAGCTAGGAATAAGTTAGGCCAGTCATGCTACGGACCATTTTTTGCTTGGAAAATAGTCCTGGTTGTTACTTATAGACAGATGTAGAAGGAAAAAATGCTCTGGATCCATGCTGTCCTCTCAAATCTTTTTTTTTCTTTGCTGCTGCACACATAAGAACTGTATCTAGATGAAAGGATGGGAATTGGAATTCTTACACACGTCACCATCTTCTGCTGGGTTGTGGGGGCTGGAAGACCCTGAAGACTCTTAAGCTTTCATTTAAAGTATAAGGAGAGAAAATAAAAAAGCCTTTGACCTTCATAAGGCTGGAGAAATAAGTATGCCTAGCAGCTGTATGAATTAATTCACAGAGTTTAAACGATGAGCTTGCAGTTGCTTAAGGGTAAGAAAGCAAGGGGAAGAAGTGTTCATCACCTACTACTGTATTATGTTTGTAAAAGGAGGAAAAGGATTGGACACAAGTTAGCAAATTCTCCAACAGTGTTTCTATTAGTTCATAAAATCTGTTTCTGAGTTTTAGAAATTAGTTGGGCAGTTTCAAAAAGTAGTTTTGCAGTAAAGATTTAGGGTTCGTTTCAGCAGTTCTATTTACATTAGGTGTTTTCTTTATTCTGAAACTGCCTCTCTTTCTGGATCAAAAATTGGTTGGATGGCGGAGTCCAAGGAGTTGTGCTCAATGGAGTCAAATCCAGTTGGCAGCCGGTGTCCTCTAGGCCTCAGTGCTGGCACCGCTCCTGTTCAGTATCATACCTCAGAACAGCTGAGGGACTTCTGCTTCCTGTGCTTTGGAACTTCAGGGGAGTTTGTGGACCACGTGCTCTGATTCCCCGTGGGAGAGGCAGCGCCCAGCAGTGCATAAGCAGCTGGGGGAGGTGTGTAATTCCTCTGGGAGTTCTTAAAAGGACCACAGGAGCACAGACGTCTCTGACATCTGCACACAGGAGAAAGCTGGTAAAGGAGCAGAGTGAGTCATCTGGCCCTGATGCTGCTTCCTGTGAGGCCAGTCTCTTGTAAATCTCTGGGAATGGTTGTAACTTGGTGCAGGGCTGCTTTTAGAAAAGCTGTAGGCACCCAGACTGAGACCCCATGTAGCCATGTTGGTGTCCAGGTCTCTAGCTGTGTCCAGCTCTCTAGCTGTGTCCAGGTCTCTAGCTGTGGAGAATGCCAGAGCCTGGCAGTTGTGGTGGAGGGTAGCAGAGATAACACCTGTGTCAGATGTGAACAGGTAAATGATCTGCTCAGTATGATGGCTGAGCTGAAGGAGGAAGTCACGAGGTTAAGGAC